>CM042147.1:13476174-13519189 GCA_023376005.1 Doryteuthis pealeii
TCCTTGCTGTTTTCTGTTTTGTGCCAAACGAAGAAAAGGGTCCCTTCTTTATAAGCTAAGCCAACATGGCGAAAGGAAATAACATTCGTTATGACAGCGTTCGCAAATTCTATTGGCTGTCGGGGTTTTATCTATACGTTCACAGCATTTTCGGGGAAGGTCAAAGGTCATTTCTGTATTGTAAGCAGTTGGCATAATTATTGTTGCTTTGAGTGACGGTCTAATAGTAAGATAAAACATACAATCACAATAAATATATTAACACACCAAACGTAAGTTGACGACAGAAGAACGTATACCGCCAATTTGGGTTTAATAATAAAATGACACTGCAAATACTCATGTACAAATCGAGTCTTTAAGATCTATTGTAAGCAGACTTATGCATGGTTAAAGAGCCCAGACTATCCTACTATTTACCCATAGCTGGAGGGAGAATAGTTAGATATATATCTTTTCCACGGGTAGGGCGTCCCATTGTGGTATAATGTTTAGGAAGCCAGTCTCAGATATCTGTTACTCCTGAATAGTGAGTTCGATCCACGCTGGATTCCTGAAACTTGCGACCTTGTGTCACATCCATCCCAATAGCAAACGGGTTGGATAAATATCTAAGAGAAACGAAAGACAAAACATATCAACAGAATAAATATATTAACAGACCCAACGTGAGATGAAGACAGAAGAACTTAAACTGACGATTTGTGTTTCATAATAGAATAATACCGCAAATACCCGTGTACAGTCGAGTCGTTAAGATATATTGTAAGTAGACGCGCACGCGCGTTGTGTGTGTGGGCGTATGTTTGCGCGTGCGTGAGTGCGAACGTTTGTGAGTATGAATGCGTATATTCATATATATTTAATACTACAGTGCTATGCGGAAATCATTTTGTGTTACGTACATACATACAACTTACAAGTGATTATATATATATATATATATATATATATATATATATATACATATATATATATGTGTGTGTGTGGGGGTGTGTGTATATATTTCTGTGTATATGTGGTGTGTCTGTTGGTGTGTGTGTGTGCGTATGAATGTTCATATGTGTGAATGTGTGTACGTATATATATATATATATATATATATATATATATATATATATATATATATGTGTGTGTGTGTGTTGTGTGTGTGTGTGTGTGTGAAGAGAATAATACGCGTTCGCTGTATTTTTCAAACATCCAAGAACGCTTGTCCTTCACTCAACAATTTTTTAAATAGACTGACCGACAAACCAAAAGACTCTCACAGGTTTCTTATTCGTTGTGATAAATTTATTTTTCCTCAAATTAACGAAAGCCCTGATGAAGATCTATTGAAACAGATCGAAACACTGCAGCGTAGGCGAAATAAACATTATTCGTTTTATGAACTAGTGTTTTTTCAATTTTTCATTATATTACAACACACACACACACACACACACACACACACACACACACACACACACACACATATATATATATATATATATATATATATATACACACACAAAAACTGTGTGCACTTAAAAATTTAAAAGTATTTAAAGTGCACATATACTTTACGGACACCTGTATAATACAAAACTTTGCAGGAAATATTTTGTATTACATACATACATACCTATATACAAGTGGTTTGATATGTGTCTGTGTCTGTGTATGCTTCCTTGTGTGTGTGTGTGTGTGAGTTTGTGTGTGTGTGTGTGTGTGTGTGTGAGTTTGTGCGTGTGTATGTTTGTGTGTGTATGTTTGTGTGTGTGCGTGTGTGTGTATTTCCATTGCGTGTCTGTTAGTTTAAAAATGGTATCAGTTGAACAATGAAAATTGTTGACCTCTAACTTTTCCTCCCTCTATTATCTCCCGCCTAAAACTTCAAGAATCCTTTTCTTATTACAAAAAAAAAAAAGTCCGGGAACATAAAAGCAATTACTGGAATTGATGGAGGATCATAGAAAAAATTTGTATATTTTTAGGATTGCGTCCCGGCTTTATTACATGAATGATGGCTTACAAGTCAGAAAAATAAATTCATAATCTTGAAAACAACATTTATAGATCGGGTGGGTACCGGGTAGGCGCCGGGTAGGTGTCTGATTCTGCCTCACGGACATTAAAAAAAATCGTTTTAATTAATTGAATTTAGTTTCCGTTTTGCTCAGTCGGTAGAGCATCTGGTTTGGAACCACAAGTTTCCGAGTTCAATACCGGCCCTCGCTAACAAAGCGCATGATGTTAGGGAATTCCGTTCAGTGTACATTTATATTGGCATTTTTTGTGTGGAGTTTCTTAAGATTTGTAAACATTTACCAACCATTTCGCATGAGTAGGATGTGACACAATGTCAATATCTTAAGTGGATTTTGTGAGATTTGAAATAAGAGTTTTCCTTCTCTTAGAATGGTCGCTTAGCCAAGATTAGAGTCCCGTCTGCCCAAATATCAACCCATAGCTGGAGGGAGAGTAGTTGGATGCATACTTTCTCGCTATGTGAAATGTAGTCAGCCTCGTCCAGGATTTGAACTCGGGTCGCCGTCCATTTCCTACGACTCTAACCATTACACCAAGCGCCTCCTTGAGTTCTTAAGAGTTATATTATATCCAGTATTCCAATCTAATAAGAATAAGTTACACACAGTTGTATAGTTTCAAGTATTGCCATTTAATACTAATAATTATCATGGTTTCAAGTAATTATTTCTATTCAATAATACACATTTGTTTCACAAGGACATACTCTTTAGCAAATTATCTATCTGATAGATAACCTACCGTATTTGACGGCATATAGGACGCACTTTTTTCCCAAAATTTTGGCTCAAAAAATTGTCCTGCGTCTTATACATCGTAGGTGAAGTTTGAGACCTCGTGTAAGCCTAGGCTAATCTTATTATCATTTCCTGCTTTTGAGATGTCATGTGTATACTTATTACTTGCCTCTACTACCAAATTGCTTTTATACAGCTATGTTTTTGCTTGTGTAATGCGCATCTAGACTGTTTTCAACAATATATGCTTAAATACACTAAAATCTTTTTTTCCCCTGAATCTGACCTGCTGAAATGGGGTGCGTCTCATATGCCCTTGCGTCAAATACGGTAATCTAAGCATTGATTTACCTGTTGAAATAATAGAATTCCAAACTTTGGTGAATAACAAATCTTTTTTGTATTGAAAGAAAAAATGTTAGATTTTAAATGTAATCTATATCACAATTCCCAGTGGATCACCTTTCCTACCCAGTCTTGCTTCGTTTTGTACTTTCTATATATACAATCTGAGGCGTGTAGGAAATGGACACGACGAATCGAGTTCAAATTCAGGGCGAGGCTGTTTATATTTCACATAGCGCTGATACTCTTGCGAGATGTATGAATCCAACTGTTCTCTCTCCATCATAGGTCAATTGTAGGGCAGAATGGACTCTTTAAAATTGGCTAGGCAAGTAGTCTAGAAGAAGGAAAACTCTGAATTGAAACCTGTTAAACTTCGCTTAAGAAATTGACCTTGTGTCACATCCTGCTCGTGTTGAGGTTCTGCTAATATATATATATATATATATATATATATATATATATATATATATAGGTTTTGTAATTTGCTTGGAACATTGTGTTTATATTGGTTTGTTGGTTGGTTTTGAAGGCTGTCACAATGCAAGTGTAAAGAAAAAAAGAAGGTAACTATGATGTTGTTTGTTAACCTGTCACTTTATTCTTAATATTTCGGGATGAAAAATCCCATCATCAGAAGAATACTCGAACTGAAGTGGTGCTAGCAGTTGCTCAAATTGTTCTGACTGGGTCTTCCAAATTCTCTCTCTGTGTGTGGTTGGGGTTCTTGTTTATGTGTGTGTTTGTGTGTGTAAGTGTGTATGTGTGCATGCTTGTGTGTGTAAGTGTGTGTGTGTGTGTGTGTGCGTGCGTGCTTATGTCTGTGTGTCTGATCATTTCTTTTTATTTTATTTTAATTATTATTCCAAATTTGATTTGCCTCTAAGTAAGGTTTATATATATATATATATATATATATATAATCTGAGACCCGTATGTCAGACTAAGCCTGGGTTGGTGAATAATAAATCTTTTTTGTTTTGAAAAAAAAATTGTCAGATTAAAAAACAACAACAGCTAATCTATATATATAAACAGAAGTTTGGTATGTACGTGTTGACGTATAACTCCGAGACGGGAGGTCACTCAGATTCGAAATCTTGCATACACCTTAATATCCCTCTAACTAAGAAACACCTAAAATTTGGTTATTGATTTATTACTGATTATGATATATAATTAATTAATTAATTCAACCAAAATCAACCAATTTGCGGAACTGTCCGTATACCAGCTGTTGCTAATAATAAAATACTGTTCGCTGCCTGCTTTCTATTATAGCTATACCAGCAGTTTAGTTTAATTTTAGTGAACAAAATCGCTGTCTAAGTCATTCAGCTCGGAATCTCTCGCCTATTTATGGTCCAATCTTTATATATTGTCCAGTCATGAATCGGGTACTTTTGCTAGTGTATACACACACACACACACACAAACACACACACACACACACACACACACACACATATATATATATATATATATATATATATATATATAATCTGAGACCTGTGTGCCAGACTAAGCCTGGCTTGGTGAATAATAAATCTTTTTTGTTTTGAAAAAAGAAAAAAAATTCGTCAGATTTTAAATTCCATTATTTTTTTTTTTATATCATTAACGATTTTCCTTTTTTTTGCAATTTCTTTTTTAACAAAAAAGAATCTGGCTCATAATTCCTTAGCGAATCAAACGTATAAATACAAATTCACGAGCTTAACTCATTTGACATCTTATAGATTTTTAAAGACAAGCAAACGTATAAGACGAGCATCAATAGAAATATACTTATTCGTTCAGAGGACTTAAATACGGTTTTAAACGAAATATATTTAAAGACTATTTTCGTAGTTTGCAGCCTCGAAAAACCACTTACGTATCAGACAGACTTTAAGAAAAAGATCTTTCTTCTTTTTATGTAAAGAGTTTGAAACTTTGAATCATGAAAAAGAAATGCGACTAACACTTTCCAGACAGCTGACTTTTCATTTTCAGATTCGCAGACAAAATAGTCAGCATTTTATCGAGTACAGAAATAATCTTAAAAACAAAAACGTATTCATTGTTATTTAATAAGATTAGCAAGAAACTTCCGGGCAAAGAGGTATGTCCGAAAAGTTCCAGAACTGGTGTTACCAAAAATTTATTTCAAATTCAAACGACAACGTTTCGGCCGATGTGCCCTCCGGCTTTCTTCAGGTATTTATTGTCGGACTCGGGAACCTTCTCGGACTCGGGAAGCTTCTTTTCGAACTTCGGAACCTTCTTGTCGTAATCGGGAGCTATCACGGAACTTTGACCCAAGCCCTTTATTCAATCCACGGGGGTATCCTGTTCTCATTCCACCAACCATAGCTGGGGTAGAGGTGTTAAGCTGTGTTAATTATTATTCTATGTTACTGCTGCCCTAACTTCTTTATCCACTAGGCCATATATCCATTAGGACAATCCAGTGTGAATTTTGGGAACTTATAAACCTAATGTCTAGTTTTGGTTAGAATGTCTACCTATTCACTTATGTATGATGTTTTTTACCTAGACTCAATGAAGACGAGGACAATAGTCCGAATAACGCAGATAATACTAATCATCAAGCCTCATCTCAAACATTCAGAGAAATAGTACAAACTACAAGTTATCCCCTTCAATATAATCCCACTAATGCATTTTCCCATCCTCCTCTGTCACGCTTGCATACACTCCTGGAAGCATTCTTCCGGGATTCTCCGTAGCTCTGTAATCACGGCCTTATTGATGTCGTTCACATTCTCAAAATGGGTTCCTTGATTACCCTCTTGAGCTTGGGGAAGAGGAAAAATCCCATGGAGCCAGAAGGGGGGTTACTCCAGCACAGTAATGGGCCAGAAACTTTCGGATACTCAGGGCAGTGTGGGCAGGTGCGTTGTCATGGTGAAGCACCCTCAAGTTGTCCTGTTATATCTCTCGCCTCTTCTTGCGCATTGAACGAAGCAAACGCTGTAGTATCTCTTTGTAGACTTGTTGGTTGATTGTCTGGCCCTGTGGCAAGAACTCGCAGTGGACGATGCTTCTCACATTGAAGTTTTCTGACATACTGGAACTTTTATGACATACCTTGTAAGTATTTAAGTTTTAATGTAATGCAACATATTAAATTATAATGTAAAGAAAATATTAAACAAGAAAGACTAACGAAATCAAATAAGAACGCATATAAAAAGATCACACTTATTTTAATTATATTCGAATTGATTTCTATATAAAACTCATTCATGGGATTGGTTTTAATACGTTGGAGAATAAAACAATAATATTAGAGATCAATAACACCAAGTAATTATTTATTAATCCCGGTTTTTATTAAAACCAGCATCCAAATTAGCCACACAATATATTATGTAAACCCCTATATCTTCGTGATATAGAAGACACATTGGAGGATTTAAACGTACTAATAAAATGGGCTGTTTTGAGGCAAATCTAACTCGGATTTTCGAAGAGACATTTTTTGATAAATAAGATTTATTCTATTCTATATATCAATGATTTTGACTATGAATTAAATACTCATTGATAAACTTACACAATTCCTGAGGGTATTGTGACGTAAGCAGTGACGTAGTTTCAGTTGCATACAGACACCGAATATTCATTATAATAAGATTTACTTGGCACAAAACCACCAATTTACCCAGCCCATTCGCCAAAGGTAAGATGTGACACAAATCCTCAAGTACGGGGCATCCTACGAGGATCGAATTCGCTTTTCAGCAACAATGGATCTGCGAGACTACCTTGCTATTCCACACTTTCCATATCTCCAGAACTGGAACCTCACCATCAGATCCATTTTTATGTCATACGCAGGACGCCTTTTTTTTTTGGGGGGGGTCTTATCTGTTTGTGGGAATTCTAAGCCCCAAACACAGTGCGATAAGATTGCTTAAAGGAAGTTCAAACACAATTCATTTCTCTCCTTAAATGTTATTTATACTTAACTAGAAGTGGCTACCCGGCGTCGCCTGGGTAGAGGGGGGATTTTTTTAAAGTTAATCTCGCAGATCCATTATTACTGAATTGTCAGTTGGATCCCCGCAGGATGCCCCATTAAAATCCCTACGTAAAAAAAGACCTTGTGTTGATCCAGTCACTTTGAAAATAGAAATTTAGTCTACAATATTAAATGGAAAAAAATCCGTTGATATCATTGAAATTTTATTCTTTAGATATCTTCATGAATTTAAATCAAATCTTCATTATTTTTGCTCAAAGACCGAGCCCTGGTGATATCTAATGTGTACATATATATTTACTTTGTCGTCAATTGTTTTATTTTCGAAGTTTCCCCGAACATACAGATTCACACCACTGCCCTTTATATATGTATAGATAGATGGATTGACATGAACAAAATAATGTTTCTCGATACTTTTATATTTCTTCATTGGCGCATTTTATTAATAATGAAATTAGTTGATTTATTTGGTTTTATATCGAGAAAAATGTAATTTGTAAAAGGAGAGACGAAACGTTTTTCTTCGTAACCAAAAGAAGCTCACATCGGAACAAAGGGAAATTATAGGTTTTTATCAATATAAAAGAAAGAAAAAAAGATAGATAAAAAGAAAGAAAAAAGAAGAAAGAAACGGAGAAAGAAATAAAGAAAGGATCTGATAATCTATTTTCATCTAAGCCAATGGAGCTGAACTAAATCTGGTCAGAAGGTCTTATAACCTTGGATCAAAATAGATAATTAAAAATATCTATCGATATTATCGTCTTAAATAGTTTTATGGAACATTCGAAGGATAAATATCGGTATTAGTTCAGTGATCTTGTCACCTTGCGATATCGAAAACTTTAGTTTGATGTATTGACCACAGACTTTAACTATAATAGTTTGGCTTGAAAGAAACTTTGACGTAACATCGCTAAATTTAAAGTCTTATAATTCATCATTCTCAAGTAACGCTTCATAAAGCAGAAATATGATCATCTATATATTAATACTCGTGTTATTTTATAGACCGACCGTTAACATTTTGCAACACCATCTAGTTAAAAATGAGATCGTCCAAATCCATCAGTTTTAGCACTTTGCTTGTGTGTTTTGAGCGGCTTAACTCTTTGCCTACCCCGCCACGGCTGTATCAAATTTTCTTGCTATCTTTTACCTATATGATGATATACTTCAAAGTTCACTATCTATTCACCTCAGAACTCATTCTATTAAAATAAAGACCTATGCTTATTGTAACCTGATCCTTTTGTTCAATTATAATGAACTAACCCTCATTTTTTGTACTTTGCCTGGGTGTGGTGGGAGAGCTGCTGTGAGCAGTTTAAATCGTTGCCTACCAAATTTCCCCCACGGCTGTAACAAATGTTCTCGGTGTTTCTTAACTCTATAATATTTTAAAGTTCGCGAGTAGTCGGATATCCATGACAATCTTTCGCCAACCTTCCTATCATTTATTGCCTCTGGAGGTCTTCTGCACAGTAACTAGCATCCTCGCATAGTTAGTTAATGTAGGTCCTTGGTGGGTGGCCCACATTAGCAGCATGTGTCGGCCTCCATAGGAGAACGTCACTTAAGAGCTCATCCTTGCTTCTCCAGCAGTATCCTGCATGCCTAGTCCTCCTCACTCAATGGTTTGTGAGATAGGGGACAGGTGGCCATACAACTGCTTCTTGTGGGTGCTGTTTCCACGACTTGTTCAAACTGCACGCAGAATTATTGTGCAGCTCCCATCCAGCTTATTCTCAAGTCGCTTCGTTAGGGTCCAAGTGGTGCAGCTATACAGCAGTACAGATATAACCACAGCCTGGAAGAATTGTCGCTCTAACTTGTTAGTGAGATCAGATTTCCATATGACTGATAATTTGTTTGTGGCCGACCATGCCTTTCCTATTCGTGTATTAACATCACTTTCTGTGATGAGATCTTATTACCTAAGTATGTGAATTGTTCTTACTGGCTTACCGTCGAGTGTGGAGATGTCTCCTTTCTTTTTCGAAGCTCATGAACTTAGTTTTATCGGAGTTCACATAGAGGCCGATATTCTTTGCTGCCTCCTCCAAGCTATGTAGTAGTGACTCAGCCTGTGACGGAGTATCTGCAAGAAGTGCGAGGTCATCAGCATAGTCTGTATCTGTGACAGTTTGTGCAGGATATCGCCTGCTTCTTGCCTTTCTTAGTGTGAAACCTTTTTCTTTTATAGTATCTAATGATGTTCAGAGTACATAGTCTAGGCATATTATAAATATACATGGTGCTAATCTATCTCCTTGTGGGTTCACTATTTAATCATTCAATTAAAATAATAAAGTTCTATTATTATTGTAATCTGAATCCTTCTGCTCAATTATGATTAAAATCAGTTTTTTCTACTTTGCCTTGGTGTAGTGTGCATAGAAACAGTAGAAGAGCCGCTATGATTGGCTTAAAGTAGGCAAAGAGTTAAACTGTGTCAATGTCAAAATATTGGATTATCTCCTTCATATAATGGTGGTGGTGGTGGTGGAGGGAACCCTTCAGCTGCCCTTCTGCACAGGTGAACCCCGTTCCTCTAATCAACCCGGGGAATTCTCAATGGTTTGACGAATAAAAAAAAGGAAACAACGACTTTCGAAGTATCAGCATAAAAATCTCTGGAAATTTCAAAATTTAAAAAAATATTTAAACTTTCCAAATAAATATGGTCATAGCAAATCCATTAACAAAAACTAGATTAGCATGGTAAATAAAGGAGTATCATTTAAATTTAGCATTATAAATTAGATTTTAAGGAGCATCGTTTAAACTTAGCATGGTCAATAATTGGAGTATCATTTAAACTTAGCATGGTCAATAAAGGAGTATCGTTTAAACTTACCGTCGGAACAAAAATCACATTTTTAGGGCTTAATTAACTTAGTAAATAAGGAAAGGTTGGTATTTACCTAACTCGTTCACCACGAGTAAGCTGTGACACAAGGTCACAAATATGGGGCATCCAGCGAGGACTGAACTCGCTATTTAATAGTAATGGATCTGCTACATGGAGAAAGGGAAGGTCTGGCAACAGGAAAGAGCTTTCATATAACGGTATTCGTTGTTGCTTTTGTACCCAAATATTTCATTTTAACTGTTTCCTTTATAATAACTACCCTCCGGGCGTAAGTATTTATGTTTTAATACAAGGAAATATGTTAAATTAGAAAGACTAACAAAATTAAATAAGAACGCATATAAAAAGATTATATTTATTCTAATTATATTTTAATTGGTTTCTATTTAAAATCATTCATAGATTGATTTTAATACGTTAGAGAATAAAACAATATTATTGGAGACCAATAACCTTTATCAAACCCGGTTTTGTCAAAACCAGTATGCTAATTAACCACATCATATATTATTTCTTAATGATATATTACACACTTTGCAGGATTTTAAACGTACTAATAATATGGGCTGTTTGAGGCAAATCTAACTCAGATTTTCATTGAGACAACGTTAATAAATAAGATTTATTCTATGTATTAATGATTTTGACTATAAATTAAATACTCATTGGTAAGCTTATGCAATTCCTGAGGGCAGTGACGTTGTTTCGGTTACAGACAGACATCGAATACAATAAGAGTTGTTATTATATCAATTCATAAAAAAATAAGATAATTTTGTTATTTACCAACGTTAATTAGAGTGAAAAACAAAGCCTTAAACCTTGGCCGATTAATTATGTTCTTATTAAAATTGTTTATCACTTAATTAGAATCGTTCATAATTTTTATTTACTTAACTTTAGGCTGATTACGAATTTACCAGCCACAAGAAGAAAACTTATTTATTACATCCAAGGTTATAGTTGTCAATGATGGGAACTTTTTAGTTTTACGTAATATACATTTACCCAACCCCTCCGCAGGATTTGACACAAGGTCAGTCTTATAAGCAGAGTTTAACAGGTTTAAATTCTAAAAAATATTGTTCTTCTCCTAGACATACCAAGGTTTAATAACTCAGTAGTTGGAGGGAAAAATGTATACCTTTCCCAAAGGTATTAGCGCTATGAGAAATGCAAAAAGCCTTGTCCAGAATTTTATTTTTTACATTTTATGTATTTACCCAACCCCTCTACACGAGCAGGATGTGACACAAGGTCAATTTTAAACGGAGTTTAACATGTTAAACCAGTTGCCATAAGTATCAAGTAAAGTTGGTGGAGTGGCCTATTGTTGGTCACAGTCGGACAGCGAAGAAGTCTATCCCCTTTTCGAATGTTTATGTATGTTTGTGTCTGTGTGTTTCTCTCTCTCTCTCTCTCCCTCTCTCTCTCTCTCTGTGCGTGTGTACGTGTGTGTGTGTGTACATGTGTGTGTAAGTGTGTGTTCTTTCTTTCTTATTATATTTTTCTGGGTAATGTGTCCTTTTTCTTCCCTTTCTTTCTTCCCAATAAAAATGGAATGATCCATTAGTTAGCCGAGGTGACGATCACTCATGAGAAATAAGAATTCGGCGGATAAGCGACACCAGACTATCAGGATTTACATTTTGGCATTTCACCTTGGACGATTTGGACCGTCTCACGGTTGTACTTTTAAGGGACAAGAGTATTAATTAATGAAGCTACATAAACAGAATCTTTGTCCAATTTGTTGGCAAAATAGCAGAAAGGCTATTTACCAAGATACAATCCTGTGCACTGAAGCGTACACAATTTATTTTCCACGATGAAAGAATTTTTGTTTGATGTCAAAATTTCGCGCGCTTATAGCAGAAAGAAAATAAATTTTTATCGATTTTTAATAGTGCAGACTTCGCTGATGATCGATTTGTAATTATCCCAGCGCCATTTTGTAAATTTCTCCGTGAATCGGAAGATGAAGATGATGATGTGTCTTCCTCTTTTCAATTTTAAACCGTTTGAAGTTTTCTTTAGGATCTTCAATGTTTTAATGAGATTTCCCTTTCCTTTTTTTAATTGTATTTTGTAACTTGAAAATAAAAGTCTATTGTGTTTATTTGAGGTAAACTTTTGTTTTTCGCGGGGAAAAGGGGGTTGAATTAATAAAATTATTATCGATCTTTAGCGAAACGAGAAACAGAATTTTGTTTTAAAATTTTTCACTGGGTTTTCTTTTGATTACAAGCTTTTTCTTTAGAAGAGGTTAAACAAACTTCGGGATATTCGGCTTCGATACTCTTTAGTCTCTTAAATAATTCACCATAGTTAATTATTTTTTACTAGCAGGGCCTGTGGATATATCACTGTATGATAATTTAATTATTACAACGTTTGAAATATTTACTTAAGAGCTATTGCTAAATACTTCACTATGTAAAAAAATATTATAATCGCGATTTAAGTTTCTTTACTAGCAGGACCTGTGGATATATCACTGTATGATAATTTAATTATTACAACGTTTGAAATATTTACTTAAGAGCTATTGATAAATGCTTCAATATGTAAAAAATATTATGAGAGTAATTTAACTCTCTTTACTAGCAGGACCTGTGGATATATCACTGTATGATAATTTGGTTCAAGCATTTGTTCAAGAAAGTACGCAGCATCCTTGTACAGTTCACATCTAGATTTATTCCAAGTGTTTAGTTAGAGTCCGAATTGGGTGACCATACAGTAGTACTGACACGGTTAGTGACTGGAAGAATTTTTGCTTTATCTTATCAGAGAGGTCAGAATTCCACATGATCAATAATCCGGTTATAGCTGAGTCTATAACATGCGTTTATGGACATCCTATTAAATATGAATATTTTAAAACATATCTATTTGAACCTAAGAAAGTGGACCTAAGAGTAATATCAATGAAGGGGTACTCCATACTACTCAGATCTCTAGAACTGGAGCTTCACCATCATATGCAGAATAAGGTACAGTTCTGGGGAGATCATTTAGATCGAAACCATGGTAGACCCCTAAAACTTTTTCACAATTACTATTACTACTACTATTATATATATATATATATATATATATATATATATATATATATATATATATATAAAATAATTTTCTAGTATGTACGTGTCGACTTATAACTCCGAAAAGAGATGTTATTCTGATTTGAAATCAGACACATTAATGTGTTTCCAACTAAGAAACACACAAAATTTGTTATTTATTTTTTACTAATTAACTGATATAATTTAATAATTAAACAAAAATCAACCTATTTCTAGAACTCTTCACAGTAAGGAAAAATAAAGTAAGGAAAAATTTGGTCAAAAAGGAAATGAACTAGACTAATACATTTTACTTTAACTCAACAGGCTAGGTACACTCTCTTTCACCCAGTCTCTCTCTTCTCTCTCTCTCTCTCTCTCTCTCTCTCTTACTCCTGTTTTCTCCCTTCCTCACTGGTATTCCTAAAATTTTTTAGTCCGGTCATCGACCGGGTACTTTTGCTAATATATATATACTATATAGGTATAGGTAATTCCATCCCGAAATGTTCTGGGCATTCCAAGAAGAAAATGAAACACAAAACCGATTTCTATTTGGAAGAGATGCCAAGTTTTATTCAATTGATTCCCTTCAAAGTCCTTAATGACCTCTAGAATCCAAGGTAATAAGAACAGATTTTCTGCTTGTTCAAATAATTTTGACTTGCAATTTCTATATAAGTAATTCTCATAAAAGGGCTTTCTTGTTTCTTTCTTTTTCAGCATGGGCTATTAACAAAACCCCCTCAAAATCTTCCCGCTGAGATTTAACCCCAAATCTAGCCAAATTTTCCCAAAGGTCAATTGAAGGATCCAATTATTGAAAAGAACTTCGACGCAACTTAATAGGAATAGTATGGAAGGTTGGTTGGTTGGTTGGTTGGATTTTACGGCATGTCAACTCTTGTTGGGTTATTTTAGGCTTAAGATGTTTCCTTCTTCTTGAGTATTCAATCTTTTGGGAATGTGGATCACCCCATTGATCACTATTGCTCCCTTGTCTACTCTAACCCGGAGTGGTAGTACCTATTAGGGTCCCATCTATGGGTTAAATAGTAAAACATGTTTATAAACAAAACTGATTATCCATTAAGAATGAATTCATTTCAAAACTTTATCGGCATTAAATGACCCACCGAGGTTGATATGCCGTAAAACAGAACAACCAACCAATCAATACCCATTTAAAAAAAATCTATTTAACCCATCGATGGAACCCCAAGATTCTGCCACTCCGGGTCAGAGTGGAGCTGGAAGTAATGGTGATGAAGGGTATTTCACATTCTCCATAGCAACAGAATTCGAACTTCATCATCAGATAGAGTTTAACGTCATACACAGGATACTAAGAGACCCTCAGCTACTGCCTTCTGACACAGATTTGATAAAAAGGGTTGGGGTCTAACATAAGGACAATAGGGACGGGACAATCATATAGGTGCTAGGGCTTGGTTTGACTAGCCGATTGATTGAAGTGGATCTGTCCAACTGTCCATCTAGGCCTAAGTAAGGGTCAAACTGGTTGTTCCATGTCATGGACCGCTCAGCAACGAGGATTCAGTTCTTAAGCACCATGATTCGTCACCCACGGCCAACATGTGGTATCATTTGGGGGGTTGGTGCTGCCCCTCTGTAGAGGGACAGTCGGTGTATTCTACAGCCCCTACCGACAGGGTTGTTAAAAAGAGGGACATCTATACATATATAAAGAGCAGTTGTGTGTATATGTATGTCCGGAGGAAACTTCGAAAATAAAACAATTATCGATAAAGTAAATATATATACACATTAAATATCACTAGGGCTTGGTTTTTGAGCAAAAATAATAGAGATTTGATTTATATTCGTGAAGAAAATTGAAAAATAGAATTTTAATGATAACAGCATGGATTTTTTTTTCATTTTAGATAGTAGACATTAACATTTCTTTTCAGAGTAGCTGGATCAATGCAAGGTCTTCTTTACATAGGGATTTAAATGGGGCATCCCACGAGGATTCAACTCAGGATTCAGTAATAATGAATATGCGGGATAACTTAAAAATTTCCCTCTACCCAAGCGACGCCGGGTAGCCGCTGCTAGTAAATCAATAATTCTAAACAAAGAGTTGTTATTTGAAAGCTATTTAAAATGTCGGTCTTATTATTACACTCGTGTTATCTCCGACTCTTATTAACTTCAAACCAGAAGAATTCGAACCATTTTCTACTAGTTGTAAAACTCTGCCGCCAGGGGGGATTATTTTATGCCGATATTCTTTCCCTTTGAATTAAAATTAATTCTTCCAAGGTTATTACCACTTTACATTCTTGATTTAAGTTAATGGTGGCCGAGACTGAAGAGACGGGCGGTTAAGTTAGTGCTTGCCAAAATCAGAGACCGGTGCCGACCTGTACGCTGCCAAAATGTCCAATTAGCGTTGTAGAATATAAATTGGACGCCAATGCCAAAAGATTTGGCGTCGTTATTTACAGCACTTGGTAAATTTTAAAGAGAAAGTGTTGAAACAACTGTTGGTCGCCAGAAGATGATGTTAGCTTCCAATAACGTGACAGATGAGGTATAATTATTTTGATGTTAATTTTAGGGGCGGCAAATTTGAAAAGTGCACAAAACAAATGGAAGTCTATGGGCGTCGAAATAAAGGAAAAAGTGTGAGAAACAAAAAAAGAATAGAAATATTATCATAATCCGTTGACTTTATATAGACTGTAAACTTTTATAGACTTTGGCATGTAGACCTCTGAGTGAAGTTAATTTAGCTGAAAAACGCTGACATTTTCAAATTTGCGACCTTAATCAGTTAAATTTGCAATTTATCGAGTATTTCTTAACCAATCTTAAAAAGATTTATATGATTGGAAAGGGGATAGAATAATCTTTCAAAATATGTATTTTTTATTGGTTTTCATCAATTGAATTATTTTTTACAGCGAGTTAAAATCGTATTTTTGGTCGAACAGCTGAAAACAAAAAATATGAGCGTTTTTTTAAGGATAAATTTTACACGCTGTTTTGTTTTGCAAAATCAAAGTGGCTAATCTTTGTCAATATTTTTGAAATTTTGCACTCAATTAGAAGACACCTAGAAGTACAAACGGGGTCTTTTTTGTTTCTAGGACCCGTGGAAATGAAAATATGAGAGGGCAAAGTTCAAAGCTATTTGTTTAAAAAATATAAGAGAAGCAAAAGTCGTGATTTCGGTAAATGTGAGCAGGTTTAGTCAGTTTATAAAAGTTTCAGTCAACTTTAGTTCAGTCAGTAGAACATCCGACAAGGAACAACAAGGTTCTGAGTTCGATATCGGATCTCACGTATGAGTAGCACAGGGTAAAGTGAGGCGTGGTGCTCCACCTCAGACGCGAGAAAACAATCTCCTTGGTCTACTACTAGGGAAAAGGGGATATACTCCCTCGGTGTCTGGCTGATACCGACTTTAGGCCACCCGACGACACTACTTTTTACTTACATATATATGTAGAGAAATATAGACAAATACGGGATGTTTTACTAGATGGAAGTTTATATATATATATATATATATATATATATATATATATATATATATATATATATAAGCCCTGAGGATCCTAACGGCAAAACTCGAGTTGGGTTACTCAGAATATATTGGTTTTCTAAACCAGCTCTACAATCGAATTGACCACTTTTATATTAATGCATAATTACAATTTATTCGGTTAATTATTTTAATCGACAGTCAAAATTGCGACTCTCTCGATTTTTGCCTTCTCCGTTTTCACACACACACACACACACACACACACACACACACACACACACACATATATATATATATATATGGTGTGTACGGCGCCTGGTTACTGACATTTCTCACCTATGTGATCTTCAGATCAAGTCTTGGTCTGAAGATCGCATAGGCAAGAAGCCGTCCATGTCCACAATATCTTAAATTAGATATAGATACTCTATCCATGATATTGAGCACTGTTTACTTATTAATATAGCATTATATATATATATATATATATATATATATATATATATTTGGAGGATATGTGCTTAATAGAAGTCATACCTAATTTTGAAAATTAATTAGTTAATAATTCATGAATTTAGGCGGGCATATATGTTCAAATGTAAGGCTAAACAAATCGAGAAAATGTCAATCCCTGAATGTACATTTCGACCTATTCAGGGATTGACATTTTCTCGATTTGTTTAGCCTTACATTTGAACATATATGCACGCCTAAATTCATTAATTATTAACTAATTAATTTTCAAAATTAGGTATGACTTCAATTAAGCACATATCTTCCAAAAATTGTCGGCTTAAAGCCATATAAAAATAAACACATTTGTTTGTTTACTTAACCTCATATATATATATATATATATATGTGTATGTGTGTGTGTGTGTGTGTGTGTGTGGGATTGTATGTGTGCGTACCTACATCCTACACAATGGATATAATTCCCCCTTTTCGTCCCCATAGAGGAGTAGGACCCCTTAAAAAGCAGGCTCCAGGTATAACAGTAAACTGTATCTAACGATGAGGCCCAGTTCTGGAGATCTAGAGACTGAGTATTACCCCTTCATTGCAATTACTCGCACGTCTATTCTGGCCCAGAAAAGTATTACCTGCTAGTCCCATCTAGATAGATATGTTTAAAAATCATTCGTATTCAATAGGAATTATTGATACCTTTTAACTGTAAATTATTTGTATTAAGAATAGTTACTTGAAGCTGGAATTTTTTTCTAAGTATTATTATCAGTTACTCAAAACCATACTACTATGTACAAATGAATAATTATTACTGAATTGAAATAGTTTCTTAGAACTATTTAATTAATAATATTAGATAGGAATACTTGAAACCATACATCTATATACAAATAAATGTGTGTCATTAAATGGAAATAATTACTTGAATTATATAATATAATTATATAGTTATTAGTTTAAAGTGCATAAATTAAACGAAAAACCTCTACAGAAAACAAGCACCTAACCCATCTCACCAATCCAGCAACATACAGACATCAACCCACGATCAAGTCACGCTGACAGCACCGACTCTGGTTAGATCACCAAAGTTAAGCAGCGATGATCTTATTTACTTTTGGAAATGAAACCATATGACTGTGTGCAAATCATTTGTATTAAATGCGAATACTTGATACCATACAACTGTTTGCATATTATTAGTATTAGATAGGAACACTTGAAACCATTCAACTGTGTGCAAATTATTTGTATTAGATAGGAATACTTGATACTCCTCCAATCAAACGGCAGGTCACGTCAAGCCTATATGATTAACCCAACCCTATTGCTTTTATGGCAAGTCTAAACCCTTTTTATCATATATGTGCTAGAAATCGGTGGCTGAGGGTCTCGGTATATATTAAACTCTATCTGATGGTGAAATTCCAATTCTGTAGCTCTGGGGAATGTGGAGTACTCCTTCATCACAATTACTCCCAGTTCCATTCTGACCTGGAGTGGTAGTACCCGTTAGGGTCCCATCTATGGGTTAAGTAGAAAAACATGAGTTTTAATTATGTGTTTAGAAATTAGATAAAAGAATGAACTCCCCCCCCAAAAAAAAATGTCTTCGGCATAAAAAAACTAACAAGGCTTTACATGCCATAAAAACCAGCCAACCAACCAACCTATACTCAAACATACTCATATAGATATGCTTGCACCAACACGCACCTCACAACACACACACACACACACACACACACACACACACACACACACATATATATATATATATATATATATATATATACCAACCCCTCTGCTCGAGTAGGATGTGATTCATCCTATCAATGTCAATTTCTTAAGCGAAATTTAGCAGGTTTTAATTCAAAGTTTTCCTTTTCCTAGACTGGTTGCAGTATAAAGGTAAAAAATACCAGTCTGCCCTAATACTTAGCCATAGCTGGAGAGAGTTGGAGGCACACCTTTCCTAAGTGTATGAATGTTTTCCCCATAAAATAACCCAAAAAGAGTTAACATCCCTTAAAATCCAAGCAACCAGCCTGCCTACTTCTCATAAAAACCTTAGCAAGAACCACTCCCCCATTACTTCTTGATGCGGACGGATAATTAATCAGTTCAAGTGAAAACGGACTATTTACGAAGTCCTTGCCGGTTTATCGACTTAAAAAGTCCCCGGTAGCTTTCGACTTCATAGATCAGTCCCCCCCTCTTCCTCAACCCACAATGTTTCATCTTCGTTGTCTTTTCTGCAAGTGGATTTGCCGCACAGGCGACAATTTCTAGCCAATAATATTTAAGCGAATCTGCCGAAGAAAAATATCTCACGGTAAAAATGTTTTGGTTATTTCCTATAAATCTAACATAAACAAAGGGGAACCACTCTTGACTGATAAATTATTTATTTATTTTCCCATTAAAATAACCGTAAACCCTAACCCTAACTCTAAACCCTAACCCCAACCCCGTCTTCTTTTTTCCTAGTAGATCAATAAGTAAATAAATAATTAATCAGTCAAGAGTGGTTCCCCTTTGCTTATGTTAGACTTATAGGAAATAACCAATGTTTTTATATGAGTCAGCCTCATAAACAAAAATGTTCATTTATTCTTCGATGATATCTTATTTTACATAATTCATATAAATCAGCAAATGTGGAATTGGAGGCATGAGGTGTAATGGATACCGTCGTAGGAAATGGACACTGTGAGACGAGTTCAATTCCCGGAAAAGGCTGTTTGCATCTCACATAATGCTAATACACTTGGGAAAGGTATGCATCTAACTATTCTCCCTCCAGATATGAACAAATAGTAAGGCTTATTAGGCTCTTTAATCTTGTTTAAGCAACCAATCTAGGAGAAAGAAAATACATTTCAAACCTGTTAAACACTGCTTAAAATTGATCTTGTGTCAAATTCTACTCGTCCAGGTGTGGGGAGTACACAAACACACACACGCACGCGCACACACACACACACACACACGCCCGCATACATAAGTGCTGGAACGAGCAAACCTGGACAGCATGCCCGCCATCATCTGCGAGAGACGCCTACGTTGGCTTAGTCACGTCAGGAGGATGGACAAAGGCCGCATATCCAAAGAGGGTATCTGACCAGTAAGGAGACCACGCCTGCGTTTAAAGATGTATGCAAGAGAAACATGAAGACATGCCACATGAACACCAACCCATTGCAGGTTTGTGCAGAAGACTGTGCAACCTGGTGACTCCTCGTCAAACAAGGAACGAGAAGGAGTGAAACAGAGAGGAAATTAGCTGCCACAGAAAAGAGAGCCAAAAGGAAGGAGAGATAACAGCCACTCCAGCAAGCATCACTGTTTGTTTGCGGTCACTGCACCAGAGATTGCCAATCAAAAATTGGTGTGTTTAGCCACTCACGCAGTTGCAGATAAGGGAGGCAATGGACATTACGCCATCGTCTTTAGTAGACGGAAGGATGCCAACCAAAAACCAACATATATATATATATATATATATATATATATGAGCAAACGTGAGTCAAGTTTTGCGTAAATGTTGCCGATTTAGAAAAACTAAAAACCACAGTCCTCACGACCTTAGCAGAAAGGTTGCGACGCCGCTTTGGATTATGTGTCAGCAACAGAAACCAAGCCCGTTTCCCGATTCATTTACTGCTTCTCTCGTGATGGTATTCGGGAGTTCGCGATTCGCTAAAATATGGGCAAACTCCGTCTCCCTGGTTAAAGTCAGAGGACGAATGCCAACTGTTAGGAGCTGGAATGCGGGTTGTCGTTTGCATGCTGAGTTTTCATTTATTGGAGGGGGGGGGGCAGTGACAATAGAATATGTTTGTGAGTAATGAAATGGTTGGGGGGTTTAGGACGTAGAAAAGAAAAAAGATAGAAATAGGAAAATTAATTAAATAAGTTTGGTTTGGTTGGTTTATTTTATGGCATATCAACCGCAGTGGGTCATTTAATGCCGATAAAGTTTCGAAATAAAGTAATTCTTAATGGATACTCAATTTTTTAAATAAATGTTTCTATTTAACCCATTGATGGGACCCTACCAGGTACTACCACTCCGGGTCAGAGTAGACCAGGGAGCAATGGTGATGAAGGGGTGCTCCGCATTCCCCAAACATCCAGAACTGGAAACTCACCATCAGAGTTTAACGTCATTCCCACGACATGTAGACCCTCAGCCATCGCCTTCTAGCACTTATATGATAAAAAGGATTGGGGGTTGCCATAAGGGCAATAGGGTTGGGGCAATCATACAGGTGCTAGGGCTTGATGTGACCAGCCGATTGATCGGAGGGGGCCACTCCGACCGCCCATCTAGCCTAAGTAAGGACCAAAGTGGAATATTGCATGTCATGGACTGCTCAGCCACCTGGGTTCTATCCTTAACCATCACGGGTCGCCACCCACGGCCAACAGGTGGTCCCATTGGGAGAGTCTCACCCCTCTGCAGAGGCGCATTCGGTGCATTCTAACACATCAGCCGACAGGGCGGAAAATAAATGGTGTAAAAGGGTTTAATTTTTTTCTTTGATTTATTTATTTGTTTATTGATGATTTTTAGTTTTTTTTATGCTAATTTGTTTTTACCACAGTGGGACAAGTTTTTGTAATAAAAGTATGGTTGCTCCAAGTCTTTTTAGTCAGACTCTTGAAACTATGAGTAGGTATATCTGACTAATTAGGTTTAACTTTATTGTTTGTTCTACTTAGGTATGGAGCACTTACATTTTAGCTTTAAACAATCTTAGAGGTTTATATATATATATATATATATATATATAATATATATATATATATATATATATATATCTTTTGGCCAAGTGTTATGGTACTTAATCGATTATTTTCGGTTGATCCGACCCTCTTGGTCTTTTCTTGTTTTAATTTCTGTTGAAAAGGTGAAGTTTGATAGTATATTTTTACTAACAAACTATTTGCCGTTTTTTTCTTACCGTAGGGGTTTACTAATAGCATTAGTATATTATATATATAAGCCAATAACTATGAAGGGGGCCGATGGCACCTAAATAAACAAACACTGACCGCCACACATCAAACAAGCCACTTTTGACCCAATTACAAATCTAAAAGTCATGTGTACAGTATCGAGATACATACACACACTCACATTCACACACATATATGTATGCACACACATACATTTATGTGTATACATATATGGGCATATACACAACTCCCAAGAACCTCCCGCACATATATAAGAGCATTCAAAAAATAACCCACACCAAAGAGGTTTTTTCCCGGAACAGATGAACTTGCTAATACTAACACACTCTTCTACCCGGATTTTAATAGCATGTCAAACCCTCAAAA
Source organism: Doryteuthis pealeii (assembly GCA_023376005.1). Classification (NCBI taxonomy): domain Eukaryota; kingdom Metazoa; phylum Mollusca; class Cephalopoda; order Myopsida; family Loliginidae; genus Doryteuthis; species Doryteuthis pealeii. Next base: position 13,498,568 of record CM042147.1, read on the forward strand.
ATACTCCAATTTTCATAGTTCTTCCATAATGCTACCTTTCAAAAAATCTAAAAATAATTTCTTCAAATAAGAAATTTTCTCCTGACGATGACCTAAGGTCGAAACTAGTTGAGAATAAATAACATATATAAAAATATTCCCGTTTGTCTTATTACTTTTTGTTCATACTATATATATATATATATATATATATATATATATATATATATATATATTACTATTTAGCAAATGTTTTCCTTTCTCAAAAAAGAATTCATCTTAAAGTGGTCCCAAGTTGAAGAAACTCACATTAACTTTTATTTTCCTTGGCACTGCTATTGAATTGAACAAATATTTTTGTTTCATTAATTTAAGAAAAAAAATCAAATTCATTTTTGGCTTTTGAAATTAACTTTATTCAAGAAAAAATATGCTGTCAGTTTGGTAATCTAATTTTTATTGACTAATCAAATATTTAAATGTGACACGAGTTGAATTTTAAAAAGTGAAACTATGAAAACAAAATGGATGCTTACCAAATTACAGACAATTAAAAGTGATCAATATTTAATTTGCATCGATTAATAATTCAAAAAGTTTGCAAAGAATTGAATATCCACCTAGATTTCATTTTAAGATCACACATGTCAGTAGTCTCCGCATACATTTATTGTAATCTGTTTATATTTATCTTTCAATCTGTTCATATCTCTCTCTCTCCCTCTCTTTCTCTCTCTCTTTCTCTCTCTCTCTCTCTCTCTCTCTCTCTCTCTCTCTCTCTCTATATATATATATATATATTAATGAAGTTATTTTATCCTGTGATTTTTCCAACAATCTAACCCGGGCTCAATGGGTGACCCAACGGGTCACGTTTTTTTCTAGTATATATATATATATAATAAAAATCTTGGATAGGTCCACTTGTAGTTTCTTCTTCATGTTGGTTGGATCAAAAACAATTTTATACTTTTCTCCTTTTCAGACACACCGTTTGTGATCCAACCAACATGAAGAAGAAACTACAAGTGGACCAATCCAATATTTAATATATATATATATATATATATATATATATATAATTACACACTAGAAAAAACGTGACCCGTTGGGTCACCAAATTGAGCCCGGGTTAGATTATTGTAAAAATCATATATATATATATATGTATTACTTTTACATATATATGTATATTTGGACAGCATTCTTTCATTCATACATTTAGAATTAAACAAAAGACACGTCTCCTGTTTAACAATTTTATTAACGATCTTTATATATCGGTTGCAATTAATCAATATCTTGATTAATTCAGTGTATTTAACCCTGAAGATCCTTAAGATGAAACTCGAGTAGGTTATTCCTATCTATACCACTATAATAATAAATTCGCTCTACTTATGTATTGAGCACTTTATATTTGTTATATCGCTGTCTTATCATTGTGAAACTTGCATCAACTAACCATTGTGAACAATTTCACCGGTATGTCACCATTTTCATATATAAAATCATATATTATATATATATATATATATGAATATATAATATAATAAGATAAATATATAAAGGTTTTACATATCTATTTATTAGGTGACAAAGAAACAATCACGACCATATTGGTTTCATGCGATGCAATCATCAGGTGAAGATGTTTCAAATGACACATTTGAAACATCTTCACCTGATGATTGCATCGCATGAAACCAATATGGTTGTGAATGTTCCTTTGTCGCCTAATAAATAGATATGTAAAACATTTATATATTTATTTTATTATATTATATAACAGCTCTATTTTATATTGAGCACTCTAACAATAATACTGCCTTTGGTACACCATTCCAGCAAAAGCTGAAACAGTGACCATCTCACACTATAGTATATATATATATATATATATACTAGCAAATATATGCACCCTCCGGGTGCAAGTATTTAAGTGTTAATATAATAAAATATCATGTTAAATTAGAAAGGCTAATGAAACTGAATAAAAATGCAGGAAATCAAATTTGGAACAGAGGGGGTATGATTGAAAAATAGAACAACTTTGAAACTAACTCTTCCGTCATTTTCTATTACTCCCGTCTTTCATTGGTAAATGTTCCTAATTTAACTATTTAGTTAAAATAGGAAGTAAAGAATAAAATAACAGTTATTTCTTCTTGTTAATGGATTTCTTTTAAGATTTATCCCCGAGATTTATGCTCATATTCAATAAGATAAAACCAAAAAATTAGAAATCAATAATATTAAGCATATATTTATTAAAATCACATTTTTAAAATCAATATGCAAATTAGCCTCCCCATTCACACTGTAAACCGCTATTTTGTTGTATATATAAATACAATTTCATGTCATTAGAACGTAGATATGGCCAACAGTATTAATAATGTAAAACAATTTTATCAATAATTGAGGTTTGAATTAAAATAAAACCAGGGAGAATGTAATGTAAATAACGAAGGGAATTGTGACTTGTATAGTAACATAGTTTCGGTTACAGACAGAAAAACACACAATCTCCATTATAATAGGATATATATATATATATATATATATATATATATATATGTGTGTGTGTGTGTGTGTGTTGTGTGTCTTGGAGTGTTTGAATACTTCTATAAAACGGGAATTCAATAACATAGATAAATGTTCTCTATGAGATAAAGATGAGTGGAACTTACCATTCTTCACCACAAATTGTCTTGATAGAATTACTGGTGCCACGAGAGAAAAATGTCTTGGAAATAACATCCAGTGTGCCAATCATAGAATTCCGGTTATTAGAACGAACCGAAAAGAGCAAACGTAAAGTCGCCACCAACAAGAATACGAAAATGGGAATGAAAAATTGTCCTGTCTGAAGAAAACACTATTAAGCCACAAGAAAAGAAATCGGAACAATGATTTTACTTTGAGTGTTTTTTAAAAACTTATCTATATATTAATGCACTTGTTCCTTTATCTTCCGACCGTTATTGTCTTGCAACACCCGCTGGTTACAAATGAGACCCTCTAAATCGTCCCAGATTAAATGGTATTGCTTAATCACTGAATTATTATTTCTTATAATTGTCGTCATCTCAGCCATATAATGGACCATTCCCTTTTTATTATAAAGAAAGAGAAGAAAAGTAAATGCTACACAGAAAAATAATAAGAGAGAAAGAAAGAAGAAAGGAAGGAAGGAAGAAAGACAAAAAAGAAAGAGAGAAAAGAAAGAAAGACAAATAGAAAGAAAGAAAGAAAGAAAAAGAAAGAAAGACAAAGAAAGAAAAGAAAGAAAGAAAGACAAAAAAGAAAGAAAGAAAGAAAAGAAAGAAGAGAAAAAAAGAAAGAGAAAGAAAGAAAAGAAAGAAAGAGAAGAAAGAAAGAAAAAAGAAAGACAAAGAAAGAACGAAAGAAAGGAAGAAAGACAAAAAAGAAAGGAAAAAGGAAGAAAGACAAAAAGAAAGGAAGAAAGAAAGAAAGAAAAAAAGAAAGAAAGAAGAAGAAAGAAAAAAAGAAAGAGAGAAAGAAAGAAAGACAAATAGAAAGAAAGAAAGAAAGAAAGAAAAAAAAAAGACAAAGAAAGAAAAAAAAGAAAAAAGAAAGAAAGAAAAAAAAGAAAGAAAGACAAAAAAGAAAGAAAAAAGAAAGAAAGAAAGGAAGGAAGAAAGACAAAAAAGAAAGGAAGAAAGAAGAAAGAAAGAAAGAAAGAAAGGAAGAAGAAAGAGAAAGAAAGAAAGAAAAAAAAAAGAAAGAGCAAAATAGAAGAAAGAAAGACAAAAAAAGAAAGAAGGAAGAAAGAAAAATAGAAAGAAAGAAAGAAAGAAAGGAAAGAAGACAAAAAAAAGAAAGAGAGAAAGAAAGAAAGACAAAATAGAAAGAAAGAAAGAAAGAAAGGAAAGAAAGAAAGAAAAGAAAGAAGACAAAAAAGAAAGAAAGAAAGAAAGAAAGGAAAAGAACAAAAGAAAGAGAGAAAGAAAGAAAGACCAAATAAAAAGAAAGAAAGAAAAAAAGAAAGAAAGACAAGAAAGAAAGAAAGAAAGACAAAAAAGAAAGAAAGAAGAAAGAAGGAAGAAAGACAAAAAAGAAAGAGAGAAAGAAAGAAGACAAATAGAAAGAAAGAAAGAAAGAAAGAAAAAAAGAAAGACAAAGAAAGAAAGAAAGAAAGACAAACAAGAAAGAAAGAAAGAAAAAAAGGAAGAAAGACAAAAAAGAAAGGAAGAAAGAAAGAAAGAAAGAAAGAAAGAAGGAAGAAAGACAAAAAAGAAAAAGAAAAAAAGAAGAAAGAAAAAAGAAAGAAAGAAAGAAAGAAAGAAAAAAAAAGAAAAAAAAAGAAAGAAAGAAGAAAGACAAAAAAACAAAGAAAGAAAGAAAGAAAGACAAAAAAGATGTACCAATGAACCCAGACAGAGCCAACTACCCCGTTCCAGAATAGCAGAGCCCAGCAACCAGATCTAGCCAATAGTTGAACAGTAAAAAGAAAAGTATAGAATTATTGTATTGGCATCCTTCCGTCTACTAAAGACAATGGCGTAGTGTCCACTTTTTAAAATAATTTTACTTCTTTTATCTGCAACTGCGTGAGTAGCTGAATAGACCAATTTTTAAATGGCAATCTCTGGTGCAGTGATTGCAAACAAATGATGATGCTTGCTGGAGATGCAGTGTCTCTCCTTCCTTATGGCTCTCTTTTCTGCAACGGTTTCTTTTCTCTTTTTTCCACTCCTTTTCGTTCCTTGTTTAACGAGGATGCGCTAGGTCGTACGGTCTTTTGCATAAGCCTCCCATGTGTTGATGTCGATGTGGCATGTCTTCATTCACTCTTGCAGACATGTTTAAAGTGCAGGCGTGGTCTCCCTACCGGTCGGGTGCCCTCTACTAATTCACCATACAGTAGGTCTTTGGGGATGCGGCCTTTGTCCATCCTCCTGACGTGGCCAAGCCAACGTAGGCGTCTCTCCCAGATGATGTCGGGCATGCTGTTTATGTTTGCTCGTTCCAGCACGTCTGTGTTGTGCACTTTGTCCTGCCAGGGTATGCGTAGAATGCAGCGTAGGCATCTGAGGTGGAAAATGTTGCTATTACAAAGAAATCTCCTTTCAATTGACCCCGAAACGTTAGAGGATACCCTTTTCGGAAGATAGACTGAACAGAGGATTCTGTTTTATTTCAGTCGATCAAATTGAATTCAAAGGTCATATGACGTTAATACAGTGCATCAAGATTCTTATGTGGCTTTTCTTGAGTGGGATTGAATAGAATGTGCTTGATAACACAAAACACTTTTCATACGCACTAAACGAAGCCGTAAGGGATGTGTTATCACCTTAGGATGAAGGAAATTCATTAACAGAAAAATTAGGGTTAATTACACTGTTAATTAATATTAATATATTCATAATTCAGATCGGCTTATCTTGTTAATTATCGGTTGAAGGGAAATAAATCAATTCGATTTCTAATGAACACAATTATTTATATATAGATGTGATCGAAAATTGGCCGGCCTGCTAGAATTATAATTTACCTAAACAAACGTAACCAATGTTAGATAAAAAGATAGACTTATATGAAGGGATTGACACACACACACACACAACACACACACACACACACACACACACACATATATATATATATATATATATGTGTGTGTGGTGTGTGTGTATATATGTTTAAAAAACAATTTCGTTGCCTGAAGACTGCCACAGGGCAAGAAACCAAATGGTGGCAATAATTGTTCCAATAAAAAAGCTAAACCTTTTATCTATTCATTTATCTGTCTATCTATCTATCTATCTATCTATCCAGACAGACAGACAGACAGACAGGGAGACAAACAGACAAAAACAGGGACAGATAGACTGATAGATATGAACAGATTGACATAGAGAGATAGATATGAAGAGAATAAACGATACTGGGTACTCATTATTTATAATTATGGAAACTGCATTCTTATATATATATATATTATATATATATATATATATATATATATATATATATATTCATCCAGAGGCACAGTGTTTTGACGTATCACGTCTCCTAGACTTTGCAAGCTACATCCAGACGGGATAGAAACCCGACTGATTTTCAGTCTTAACCACTTGGTCATGCAGAGAAGGGGCAGATTTTAACTGTAAAATACATACATAAGGATATATATTTACCTACCCCTTCGCACGAGCAGTATGCGACACAAGGTCAATTTCTTAAGCGGAGTTTAACAGGTTTGAATTCAGAGTTTTCATTCACCTAGACTGGTTACCTAGCCATGGTTAAGAACCCAGTCTGACCTGCTATTTACCCATAGCTGGAGGGAGAATTGAATTCATACCTTTCCCAAGAGTATTAGTGCCTAGGTAAGGAACAAAGTGGATTGTTGCATGTGATGGACTGTTCAGCCACCAGGATTCCATTTTTGATCATAACGGGTCACCACCCACTGTCAAGAGGTGGTCCCATTGGGAGGGGGGTCTTACCTCCCCAGTAGAGGGGCAGTTGGTGTATTCTAAAGCCCCAGCCGTCAGGGCCAACTGGTCTATGAAAAGGAAATAGAATCAGAAATAAATGTAAGTAGCTTTTTGTCGCTCTATAATCATCTGCCTGTCTTTTTTTCCCGGGGAGTTCTTTTGTCGCTTACGTCAACGTCAACGGAAAACAGATACACCCTTTCATGGCAACAATCTTGCACAAAGTATCGTTTGACAGGTCAATGTGCCCTGCCCGCGCTGCAAGAGTTATGCGAGGATGATGTCTGTAAATTTCACTGTGTTTCCCTGACAACCAAACTCCTTAAATTTCAATCCTATTGAACACTTATGGAATATTGCTGATGGAAGAAATTCGCTCAGAACGAACTCTAACATCGAAGCATTTACTTGTAAAACCCTATTCTCCAGATCCCAGTAAATATATTATATATATATATATATATATATATATATATATATACAGGTTGACAAAAAACCCGCCAAAAAACAAAAAAAACACACCCAAAAAAACAAAAAACAGGCCTGACTTTTTAAAAAAAGTCTTTTTTTGGATTACCTTGTTGAGCACTTTGGAGGGATTTCGCTGATGACCGCCTACTAAAGCGTAAACGCAACGCTCTCCCATATAAAGGATGGAACACTCTATGCCGGCCTTTATATACATACAGATGTGTGTATTAAAACAGTTAAAATCCCCTTAGCATTCTGTGGTGACGATAGACGAGTGGTTAAGCTGTCGACTGATACTGAATCGATCGGAGTTCTATCCTGGCTGTAGGTAGCTCACAAATGTCTAGCCACACTGAAGAAACTTGATAAGTCGAAACACGTGTCTGTGGATGACTATATATTATATATATATACACATATATATATATATATATATATGTAATATATCAAGAAAATGAAAAAACACAGTCCAAATGGGTTAAGTGGTGAGTTTATTGGCCGACGCTGCATGTTTCGATCTATTAATTAGATCATCTTCAGGGCATAAGATAAGAAATTATTTATCACAGAATAATGAGAAAAGCGAGTGGTAATCCTTGTCATTCAGTCTGTTTTAAAAAATTTCTGAAGTTATGACGAAATTTTTTAAACAGACTGAATGACAAGGATTACCACTCGCTTTTCTCATTATTCTGTGATAAATAATTTCTTATCTTATGCCCTGAAGATGATCTAATTAATAGATCGAAACACTGCAGCATCGGCCAATAAACTCACCACTTAACCCATTTGGACCTGTGTTTTTTCATTTTCTTGATATATTACATACCGTCGGATTTACTTCCTCTCTTCACACACACACACACACACATATATATATATATATATATATATATATATATATATATATATATATATAGAGAGAGAGAGAGAGAGAGAGAGAGAGAGAAAAAGAGAGATAGATAGATAGATAGATATGAACTTGGTTGGAGAATTAAAACCGTAGCTTGTTCATCGTTTATATTATAACTTTGGAATGTTATAACGCAAGACTTATATTTTAAAAAAAATAAAACATGCTTAGTCCAAATGCACACGGTGGATGAAAAAATATTTAAAAGATAAATAGAGGGCGAATAATGTGGATTGAATTAGGGTCGGGGTAAATGACATAATAGAGAAATTGTTTAGATGTCTGCATTCACTGACATTCTGTAAGATGTGAAAATATTTTGACATCTAATAGGGCCTTGTGTCAGACTAGGAAAATTTTGAAATATACTCGCTTCCATTCGTCATTGGAAATGGTTTTACTCAAAGAAATCTCTATGTGTTTTTTTTCTTGGTCTCTCTTTTATCGTCTTTACCCAATTGATGGTTATGTGCATCGTTAGTTCTTTGATTATTCCATCTTCTTGATCGGGTTATGAAAGTCAAAGCTACCTTTCAATTTTCCCCAACACCCTTACCTATCTTTTTTTTGGGGGGGGGGCGATCTTTCTTTTGTAAGGAGGATTTCTTTTATGGTCGAGAAAAAAAGAAAAAATATTTTCCTTGTGTCGACCACATCATAATCACCATCTTGGTTTTCCATCGCATCTATCATCACCAGAGATTATCAACTCCTCAAACATCTGTCTTTAGATTTTTACATTCAAACAAAAAAGAAAAAAAAGAAAAAAAAAAACAAACTTCGTTGCTTCAACATCGCCTTTTCCAATGTCGATACGTTGACATTTCTCAGCATTTTTTTGGTTTCCATGGAGGACTCGTAACCAAGTGTGTGTGTCTATGAATAAGATTATTGATTATCCTATAAACTCCAACATAAACGAAGAGGAACGACTCTAGAAATTATTTATTTATTGTCCCATCAAACTAACACTAAACCCTAACCCTAACCCTAAACCCTAAACCCGTCTCTTTTACCTAGTAGATCAATAAATAAAAATAATTATCAGTCAAGTGTGGTTCCCTTTGTTTATGCTGGATTTATAGGAAATAACCGATTATTTTAATAGTTTTACGCTACTCAAGTCTATTCATATCTAACATTTCTATCAATAAAAAGTAATGTCGTTGGTGTGACCTAAAGTCGGTATCAGCCATTACAAGCGAGATTCTATCCACTTTTAAATAGCGCTAGACCAAGGAGATCCGAGGTGGAGCACCACACCTACTATAAGCTCCCCACTTTACCTGTGCTACTCATACATATAATATCAAATGCGGTTTGTTAAGTTTTTGTTTCTTTTGAAAGTATATATATATATATATATATATATTATATATATATACAAGTTCATAAACGAGTGATATTTATGTCGCCTACACTGCATGTTTACAATAGATCTTCAGTGTTTCGAGATCTTTTGTTGTATTTCGGTCGATCTTTTCCTTCAAACTAACGAAAGCCCCGATGAAGATCTATTGAAACAGATCGAAACACTGCAGTGTAGGCGACATAAATATCACTCGTTTATGAACTTGTATATATATATATATATATATATATATATATACTTTCCAAAGAAACAAAAACTTAACAAACCCCATTTGGAATATATGTATGAGTAGCACAGTAAAAGTGGGGAGCTTATATAGGTGTGGTGCTCCACCTCGGATCTCCTGGTCTAGCGCTATTTAAAAGTGGATAGAATTCCCTCGCTGTATGGCTGATACGCTTTAGGTCACACCAACGACATTACTTTATTGATAGAAATGTTAGATATGAATAGACTTGAGTAGCATAAAACTATTAAAATAAATCGGTTATTTCCTATAAATCCAGCATAAACAAAGGGGAACCACACTTGACTGATAATTATTTATTTATTGATCTACTAGGTAAAAAGAGCGGGTTTAGGGTTTAGGTTAGGGTTAGGTTAAGTGTTAGTTTGATTGGACAATAAATAAATAAATTCTAGAGTCGTTCCTCTTCGTTTATGTTGAGTTATAGGAAATAATCAATAACTTATTCATAGACACACACACTTGGTTACGAAGTCCTCCATGGAAACCAGAAAAAATGCTGAGAAAATGTCAACGTATCGACATTGGAAAGCGATGTTGAAGCAACGAAGTTTGTTTTCTTTTTTCTTTTTTCTTTTTTTTGTTTGAATGTAAAAATCTAAAAGACAGATGTTTGAAGAGTTGATAATCTCTGGTGATGATAGATGCGATGGAAAACCAAGATGGTGATTATGATGTGGTCGACACAAGAAAAATATTTTTTCTTTTTTTCTCGACCATGAAAAGAAATCCTCCTTACAAAAGAAAGATCGCCCCCCCCCCAAAAAAAAAGATAGGTAAGGTGTGGGGAAAATTGAAAGGTAGCTTGACTTTCATAACCCGATCAAGAAGATGGAATAATCAAAGAACTAACGATGCCACATAACCATCAAATTGGTAAAAGACGATAAAAGAGAGACCAAGAAAAAAACACATAGAGATTTCTTTGAGTTAAAACCATTTTCCAATGACGAATGGAAGCGAGTATATTTCAAAATTTTTCCTAGTCTGACACAAGCCCTATTAGATGTCAAAATATTTTCACATCTTACAGAATGTCAGTGAATGCAGACATCTAAACAAATTTCTATTATGTCATTTACCACCACGACCCTAACATTTCCCACATTATTCGCCCTCTATTTATCTTTTAAATATTTTTTTCATCCATCCACCTGTGCATTTGACCTAAGCATGTATTTTTTAAATATAAGTCTGCGTTATAACATTCCAAGTTATAATATAAACGATGAAAAGCTACGGTTTTAATTCTCCAAACCAATTCATATCTATCTATCTATCTAATCTCTTTTTCTCTCTCTCTCTCCTCTATCTATATATCTATATATTAATATATATAATATATATAATATATAATATATAATTATGTGTGTGTGGGTGTGTGTGAAAGAGGAAGTAAATCCGACGGTATGTAATATATCAAGAAAATGAAAAAAACACAGGTCCAAATGGGTTAAGTGGTGAGTTTATTGGCCGACGCTGCAGTGTTTCGATCTATTTAATTAGATCTCATCTTCAGGCAAGATAAAGAAATTATTTATCACAGAATAATGAGAAAAGCGATGTAATCCTTGTCATTCAGTCTGTTTTTAAAAAATTTCGTCATAACTTCAGAAAATTTTTTAAACAGACTGAATGACAAGGATTACCACTCGCCTTTTCTCATTATTCTGTGATAAATAATTTCTTATCTTATGCCCTGAAGATGATCTAATAATAGATCGAAAACACTGCAAGCGTCGGCCCAATAAACTCACCACTTTAACCCATTTGGACCTGTGTTTTTTCATTTTCTTGATATATTACATATATATATATATATTTATATATATATATATATCATATATATAAGGTCATCCACAGACACGTGTCTCGACTTATCAAGTTTCTCAGTGTGGCTAGACATTTTGTAGCTACCTACAGCCAGGATAGAACTCCGATCGATTCAGTATCAGTCGGACAGCTTAACCACTCGTCTATCGTCACCACAGAATGCCTAAGGGGATTTTTAACTGTTTTTAATACACACATCTGTATGTATAAAGCCGCATTAGAGTGTTCATCCTTTATATGCGAGAGCGTGCGTTACGCTTTAGTAGGCGTCATCAGCGAAATTCCCCTCCAAAGTGCTCAAACAAGGAACCAAAAAAACAGACTTTTTTTAAAAGTCAGGCCTGTTTTTGTTTTTTGTTTTTTGGTGTGTTTTTTTTTGTTTTTTGGCGGTTTTTTGTCAAACCTGTATATATATATATATATAATATATATATATATATATATATTTACTGGATCTGGAGAATAGGTTTTACAAGTAAATGCTTCGATGTTAGAGTTCGTTCTGAGCGAATTTCTTCCATCAGCAATATTCCATAAGTGTTCAATAGGATTGAAATTTAAGGAGTTTTGGTTGTCAGGGAAACACAGTGAAATTTACAGACATCATCCTCGCAAAACTCTTGCAGCGCGGCAGGGCACATTGACCTGTCAAACGATACTTTGTGCAAGATTGTTGCCATGAAAAGGGTGTATCTGTTTTCCGTTTGACGTTGACGTAAGCGACAAAAGAACTCCCCGGGAAAAAAAGACAGGCAGATGATTATAGAGCGACAAAAAGCTACTTACATTTATTTCTGATTCTATTCCTTTCATAGACCAGTTGGCCCTGACGGCTGGGGCTTTAGGAATACACCAACTGCCCCTCTACTGGGGAGGTAAGACCCCCCCCGCCCAATGGGACCACCTCTTGACAGTGGGTGGTGACCCGTTATGATCAAAAATGAATCCTGGTAGCTGAACAGTCCATCACATGCAACAAATCCACTTTGTTCCTTACCTAGGCACTAATACTCTTGGAAAGGTATGAATTCAATTCTCCCTCCAGCTATGGGTAAAAGCAGGTCAGACTCTGGTTCTTAACCATGGCTAGGTAACCAGTCTAGGTGAATGAAAACTCTGAATTCAAACCTGTTAAACCCCGCTTAAGAAATTGACCTTGTGTCGCATACTGCTCGTGCGAAGGGGTGGTAAATATATATCCTTAGTATGTATTTTACAGTTAAAATCTGCCCCTTCTCTGCATGCCAAGTGGTTAAGACGGAAAATCAGTCGGGTTCTATCCCGTCGGATGTAGCTTGGCAAAGTCTAGGAGACGTGATACGTCAAAACACTGTGCCTGTGGATGAATATATATATAATATATATATATATATATATATATATATATATATATATATATAAGAATCAGTTTCCATAATTATAAATAATGAGTACCAGTATCGTTTATTCTCTTCATATCTATCTCTCTATGTCAATCTGTTCATATCTATCAGTCTATCTGTCCCTGTTTTGTCTGTTTGTCTCCCTGTCTGTCTGTCTGTCTGTCTGGATAGATAGAGTAGATAGATAGATAGACAGATAAAATGAATAGATAAAAGTTTAGCTTTTTTTGGAACAATTATTGCCACCATTTGGTTTCTTGCCCTGTGGCAGTCTTCAGGCAACGAAATTGTTTTTAAACATATATACACACACACACACATACACATATATATATATATATATATGTGTGTGTGTGTGTGTGTGTGTGTGTGTGTGTGTGTGTGTGGTGTGTGTGTGTCAATCCCTTCATATAAGTCTATCTTTTATCTAACATTGGTTACGTTTGTTTAGGTAATTATAATTCTAGCAGGCCGGCCAATTTTCGATCACATCTATATATAAATAATTGTGTCATTTAGAAATCGAATTGATTTATTTCCCTTCAACCGATAATTAACAAGATAAGCCGATCTGAATTATGAATATATTAATATTAATTAACAGTGTAATTAACCCTAATTTTTCTGTTAATGAATTTCCTTCATCCTAAGGTGATAACACATCCCTTACGGCTTCGTTTTAGTGCGAATGAAAAGTGTTTTGTGTTATCAAACACATTCTATTCAATCCCACTCAAGAAAAGCCACATAAGAATCTTGATGCACTGTATTAACGTCATATGACCTTTGAATTCAATTTGATCGACTGAAATAAAACAGAATCCTCTTTCAGTCTATCTTCCAAAAGGGTATCCTCTAACGTTTCGGGGTCAATTGAAAGAGATTTCTTTGTAATAGCAACATTTTCCACCTCAGATGCCTACGCTGCATTCTACGCATAACCCTGCAGACAAAGTGCACAACACAGACGTGCTGGAACGAGCAAACATAAACAGCATGCCCGACATCATCTGAGAGACGCCCTACGTTGGCTTGGCCACGTCAGGAGGATCGACAAAGCGCATCCCCCAAAGACCTACTGTATGTGAATTAGTAGAGGGCACCCGACCGGTAGGAAGACCACGCCTGCACTTTAAACATGTCTGCAAGAGTGAATTGAAGACATGCCACATCGACATCAACACATGGGAGGCTTATGCAAAAGACCGTACGACCTAGCGGCATCCTCGTTAAACAAGGAACGAAAAGGAGTGGAAAAAAGAGAAAAGAAACCGTTGCAGAAAAAGAGAGCCATAAGGAAGAGAGACACTGCATCTCCCCAGCAAGCATCATCATTTGTTTGCAATCACTGCACCAGAGATTGCCATTTAAAAATTGGTCTTATTCAGCTACTCACGCAGTTGCAGATAAAAGAAGTAAAAATTATTTTAAAAAGTGGACACTACGCCATTTTCTTTAGGTAGACGGAAGGATGCAATACAATAATTCTATACTTTTCTTTGTTACTGTTCAACTATGGCAGATTGTTGCTGGGCTCTGCTATTCTGAACGGGTAGTGCTTCTGCTTGGTTCATTGTACATCTTTTTGTCTCTCTTCTTTCTTGTTTTTTGTCTTTCTTTCTTTCTATTTGTCTCTTCTTCTTTTTTTTTCTTTCTTTCTCTTCTTTTGTCTTTCTTTCTTTCTCCTCTTTCTTTTTTGTCTTCTTCCTTCCTTCTTCTTTCTTTCTTTCTTCCTTCCTCTTGTCTTTCTTCCTTTCTCTTCTTTCTGTCTTTCTTTCTCCTTTCTTTTGATTCTCTTCTCTTTCTGTTTCTTTCTTCTTTCTTCTTTGTTCTTTCTTTTTTTTCTTTCTTTCTTTCTTTCTATTTTGTCTTTCTTCTTTTCTCTCTTCTTTTTTTTCTTTCTTCCTTTCTTTCTTTTTTCTTCTTTTCTTTGTCTTTCTTTCTTTCTTCTTTGCTTTCTTTCTTTTTTTCTTTTCTTTCTTTCTATTTTGTCTTCTTTCTTTCTCTCTTTCTTTTTTTGTCTTTCTTCCTTTCTTCTTCTTTTTCTTTTTTGTCTTTCTTTCTTTCTTCTTTGTCTTTCTTTCTTTCTTTCTTCTTCTTTCTATTTTGTCTTTCTTTCTTTCTCTCTTTCTTTTTTTGTCTTTTCTTTCCTTTCTTCTTCTTCTCTTTTTTCTTTTTCTCCTTCTTCTTCTTTCTTTCTTTTTTGTCTTTCTTCTTTTTTTTTTTCTTTCTTTCTTTCGTTTCTTTGGTCTTCTTCCTCCTTCTTTCTTTCTTTCTTTCTTTCTTTCTCCTTTCTTTTTTGTCTTTCTTCCTCCTCTTTCTTTCTTTTCTTCTTTCTTTTTGTCTTTCTTTCTTCTTTCTTTTCTTTCTTTCTTGTTTGTCTTCTTCTTCTTTCTTTTGTCTTTCTTTTTTTCTTCTTTCTTCTTTCTTTCTATTTGGTCTTCTTTCTTTCTCTCTTTCTTTTTTGTCTTTCTTCCTTCCTTTCTTTCTTTCTTTCTTTCTTTCTTTCTTCCTTTCTTTTTGTCTTTCTTCCTTTCTCCTTCTTTTTGTCTTTCTTCCTTCTTTCGTTCCTTTCTTTGTCTTTCTTTTTCTTTTCTTTCTTTCTTCTTTCTATTTTGTCTTTCTTTCTTTCTTTTTTTGTCTTTCTCCTTTCTTTCTTTCTTCTTTCTTTTTGTCTCTTTCTTTCTTTCTTTCTTTGTCTTTTCTTCTTTTTCTTTCTTTCTTTCTTTCTATTTTGTCTTTCTTTCTTTCTCTTTTTCTTTTTGTCTTTCTTCCTCCTCCTTTTCTTCTTTCTTTCTCTTCTTATTATTTTTTTTCTGTGTAGCATTTACTTTTCTTCTCTTTCTTTATAATAAAAAGGAATGGTCCATTATATGGCTGAGATGACGGACAATATAAGAAATAATAATCAGTGATTAAGCAAATACCACATTAATCTGGGACGATTAGAGGGTCTCATTTTTAACCAGCGGTGTTTGCAAGACAATAACCGTCGAAATTAAGGAACAAGTGCATTAATATATAGATAAGTTTTTAAAAAAACACTCAAAGTAAAACATTGTTCCGATTTCTTTCTTGTGGCTTAATAGTTTTCTTCAGACAGGACAATTTTTCATTCCCATTTCGTATATCGTTGTTTGGTGGCGACTTTACGTTTGCTCTTTTTCGGTTCGTTCTAATAACCGAATTTATGATTGGCACACTGGATGTTCATTTCCAAGACATGTTTCTCTCGTGCACCAGTAATTCTATCAAGACAATTTGTGGCTGAAGAATGGTAAGTTCCACTCATCTTTATCTCATAGAGAACATTATCTATGTATTGAATTCCCGTTTTATAGAAGTATTCAAACACTCCAAACAGCACACACACAACACACACACACACACATATATATATATAAATATATATATATATATATATCCTATTATAATGGAGATTGTTGTTTTCTGT
Source organism: Doryteuthis pealeii (assembly GCA_023376005.1). Taxonomy (NCBI): domain Eukaryota; kingdom Metazoa; phylum Mollusca; class Cephalopoda; order Myopsida; family Loliginidae; genus Doryteuthis; species Doryteuthis pealeii. The sequence continues at coordinate 13,514,692 of CM042147.1, forward strand.
CTTGTAACCGAACTATGTTACTATACAAGTCACAATTTCCCTTCGTATTTACATTACATTCTCCCTGGTTTTATTTAATTCAAACCTCAATTATTGATAAAAATGTTTTACAGTATTAATACTGTTGGCCATATCTACGTTCTAATACATGAAATTGTATTATATATACAACCAAAAATAGCGGTTTACCAGTGTGAATGGGAGCTAATTTGCATATTATTTAAAAGATGTATTTAATAAATATATGCTAATATTATTGATTTCTAATTTTTTGGTTTATCTTATTGAATATGAGCATAAAATCTAGGATAAATCTTAAAAGAAATCCATTAACAAGAAGAAATAACTGTTATTTTATCTTTACTTCCTCTATTTTAAACTAAATAGTTAAATTAGGAACATTTACCAATGAAAGACGGGAGTAATAGAAAATGACGGAAGAGTTATTTCAAAGTTGTTCTATTTTCAAATCATACCCCCTCTGTTCCAAATTTGATTTCCTGCATTTATTCAGTTCATTAAAGCCTTCGAATTAACATGAGATTTTATTATATTAACACTTAAATTACTTGCACCCGAGGTGCATTATATTTCTAGATATATATACTATACTATTATGTGAGATTCACTGTTTTCACTTTTGTGGAATGGTGTACCAAAGGCATATTATTGTTATAGAGTTGCCTCAATATTTAAAATAGAGCTGTTATAAATATCATTAAAAATAAATATATAAATGTTTTACATATCTATTATATAGGCGACAAAGAACATTCACAACCATATTGGTTTCATGCGATCAATCATTTTCAGTGAAGATGTTTCAATTGTTCATTTGAAACAGTCTTTCACCTGATGATTCATCGCATAAACCAATATGGTCGTGATTGTTTCTTTGTCACCTAATAAAATCACTATATGTCAAACCTTTAATATTTATTCATTATTAATTAAATTCATAATATATATATATATTAATATATTTATATTTTATGAGAAATGGTGACATACCGGTGAAATTGTTAAACACAATGGTTAGTTGATGCAAGTTTCACAATGAATAAGACAGCGAATAACAAATAAAGTGCTCAATACATTAAGTAGAGCGAATTTATATTATAGTGGGTATAATAGGAATTAACCTACTCGAGTCATCTTAAGGATCTTCAGGTTAAATACACTAATTAATCAAGATATTGATAATGCAACCATATATAAAGATCGTTAATAAAGATTTGTTAAACAGGAGACGTGTCTTTTGTTTAATCTAAATGTATGAATGAAAGAATGCGTCCCAAATATACATATATAATGTAAAAGTAATACATTATATATATTATATATGATTTTTACAATAATCTAACCCGGCTCAATTTCGTGACCCAACGGTCACGTTTTCTAGTGTTGTAATATATATAATATATTATATATATATATTATTATATATTAAAATATTGGATTGTTCCACTTGTAGTTCTTCTTCATGTTTGGATCACAAACGGTGTGTCTGAAAAGGAAAAAAAGTATAAAATTTTTTATGCCAACCAACAGAAGAAGAAACTACAAGTGGACCTATCCAAATTATATAATATATATATATATATACTAGAAAAAAACGTGACCCGTTGGGTCACCCATTTGAGCCCGGTTAGATTGTTGAAAAATCACATGAAAATAACTCATTAATATATATAATATATATAGAGAGAGAGAGAGAGAGAGAAGAGAGAGAGAGAGAGGAGAGAAAGAAGAGAGAGAAAGAGAGGAGAGAGAGAATATGAACAGATTAAGATGAAATATAAACAGATTAACAATAAATGTAGCGGAGACTACTGACATGTGTGATCTTAAAATGAAATCTAGGTGATATTCAATTCTTGCAAACTTTGAATTTATTAATCATGCAAAATTAAATATTGATCACTTTTAATTGTCTTAATTGTAAGGCATCCATTTTGTTTTTCATAGTTTCACTTTTTAAAATTCAACTCGTGTCACATTTAAATATTTGATTAGTCAATAAAATTAGATTACCAAACTGACAGCAATTTTTTCTTAATAAAGTTAATTTCAAAAGCAAAAATGAATTGAGTTTTTTCTTAAACTAATGAAACAAAAATATTTGTTCAATTCAATAGCAGTGCCAAGGAAAATAAAAGTTTAATGTGAGTTTCTCAACTTGGGACCACTTTAAGATGAATTCTTTTTTGAGAAAGAAAACATGCCTAAATAGTATAATATAATATATATATATATATATATATATATATATATATATATTATATATGAAAACAAAGAAGTAATAAGACAAACGGAATATTTTTATATATGTTATTTATTCTCCAACTAGTTTCGACCTTAGGTCATCGTCAGGAAAAATTTCTTTAGTTTTGAAGAAAATTATTTTTAGATTTTTTGAAAGGTAGCATTATGGAAAACTATGAAAAATGGAGTATTTTAAGGGTTTGACATGCTATTAAAATGCCGGTTAGAAGATGTTGTTAAGTATTAGCAAGTTCATCTGTTCCGGGAGAAAAAACCTCTTTGGTGTGGGTTATTTTTTGAATGCCTTAATATTGCGGGAGGTTCTTGGAGTTGTGTATATTGCCATATATGTATACACATAAATGTATGTGTGTGCTACATATATGTGTGTGAATGTGAGTGTGTGTATGTATCTCGATACTGTTACACATGACTTTTAGATTGTAATTGGTCAAAATGGTTGTTGATGGTGGCGGTCAGTGTTGTTATTTAGTGCCATCGGCCCCCTCAATATTCTTATATATATTAATTATACTAATGCTAATTAGAAACCCCTACGTAAGAAAAAAACGGCAAATAGTTTGTTAGTAAAATATACTATCAAACTTTCACCTTTTCAAAACAGAAATTAAAACAAAAAAGACCGAGAGGGTCGATCAACCGAAAATAATCGATTAAGTACTCAAAACACTTGCCCAAAAGATATTATATATATATATATTTAATATTATATATATATATATATATATATATAGTATAAACTCTTAAGATTGTTTAAGCTAAAAATGTAAGTGCTCCATACCTAAGTAGAACAAACAATAAAGTTAAACCTAATTAGTCAGATATACCTACTCATAGTTTTCCAAGAGTCTGACTAAAAAGACTTGGAGCAACCATACTTTTTTACAAAAACTTGTCCCACTGTGGTAAAAACAAATTAGCATAAAAAAACTAAAAAATCATCAATAAACAAATAAATAAATCAAGAAAAAAATTAAACCCTTTTACACCATTTAATTTTCCGCCTTCCTGTCGGCGATGTGTAGAATGCACCCGAAATGCGCCTCTGCAGAGGGGTGAGCTCTCCCAATGGACCACCTGTTGGCCGTGGGTGGCGACCCTTTTAGAACCCAGGTGGCTGAGCAGTCCATGACAGCAATATTCCACTTTGGTCCATTACTTAGCTAGATGGGCGGGTCGGAGTGGCCCCCTCCATCAATCGGGCTGGTCACATCAAGCCCTAGCACCTGTATGATTGCCCAACCCTATTGCCCTATTGCAACCCCCAATCCTTTTTATCATATAAGTGCTAGAAGCGATGGCTAGGGTCTACATGTCGTGGGAATGACCGTTAAACTCTGATGGAGTTCCAGTTCTGGATGTTTGGGGAATGGGGAGCACCCCTTCATCACCATTGGCTCCCCTGTCTACTCTGACCCGGGAGTGTAGTACCTGGTAGGGTCCCATCAAAATGGGTTAAATAGAAAACATTTATTTAAAAAAAATGAGTATCCATTAAGAATTACTTTATTCGAAACTTTATCGCATTAAATACCCACTGCGCGTTTGATATGCCATAAAATAAACCAACCAAACAAACTTATTTAATTAATTTTCCTATTTCTTATCTTTCCTTTCTACGTCCTAAAATCCCACCCATTTCTATTACTCCCAAACATATTCTATCGGTCACTGCCCCCCCCCCCTCCAATAAATGAAAACTCAGCATGCAAACGAACAACCCGCATTCCAGCTTCCTAACAGTGCATCGTCCCTTCTGACTTTAACCAGGAGACGGAGTTTGCCCATATTTTAGCGAATCGCGAACTCCCGAATACCATCACGAGAGAAGCAGTAATGAATCGGGAAACGGGCTTGGTTTCTGTTGCTGACACATAATCCAAAGCGCCGTCGCAACCTTTCTGCTAAGTCGTGAGGGACTGTGGTTTTAGTTTTTCTAAATCGGCAACATTTACGCAAACTTGACTTCACGTTTGCTCATACTATATATATAGTATAATATATATATATGTGGTTTTGGTTGGCATCCTCCGTCTACTAAGACGATGCCCGTAATGTCCATTGCCTCCCTTATCTGCAACTTGGCGTGAGTGCTAAACACACCAATTTTGATGGCAATCTCTGGTGTACAGTGGCCGCCAAACAAACAGTTGATGCTTGCTGAGTGGCTGTTATTCTCTCCTTCCTTTTGCTCCTCTTTCTGTGGCAGCTA
>CM042147.1:13519289-13541789 GCA_023376005.1 Doryteuthis pealeii
CGTAATTGGCTTAAAGATTTTGCGGGGACGACGAGAGAGCACAACAGAAACCAGGTCCGTTTTCCGCGTTTATTTTTCTGCTTCTCGTGTCGGTGGACATGGTATTCCGGGATGTTCACGACGAGTTTCGCTAAAATGAATGGGCAAACTCTGGGTTAAGAGGTCAGGGAAAACCCAACTGTAGGAGATGGAAATGCGGGTTGTCGTCGGAAGCTGGGTTTTTCATTTATTGGAAGGGGCAGGTGAGATAGCAATATGGTGATGTGGTGAGTAATTGAAATGGTATTGGAGGGTTCTAGCCGTAGGAAGAGGGAGTAAACAAGATAGAAATCAGGATTAATTAAAATAATTTCGTTTGGTTGGGTTTATTTTACGGCCATCATCAAACTCAGCTGTGGGTTATTTAAGTGGCCGATAAAGTTTTGAGATAAAGTCATTCTTAATGGATTCTCGAATTTTTTATTATAAAGTTTAATTATTGTTTTCTATTGTGTAACCCATACACTGGGAACCCACTAGACAGGTACTTGACCACTCCAGGGTTCAGAGTGGAACTCAAGGGAGCATGGGTAGATGAAGGGTGGTCAACGCCATTCGCCAAACCGTACGCAGAACTCGGAGCCTTCAACCATCAGCAGTTTAAGATCAGTTCCCCCAGGAATGTACGACCCCCTTTCAAGCCCCATATGATAGGGAGGATTGGGGGGTTACGCATGAAGGATAGTTTAGGCGTTGGGGCATATTCGATATGAGGTGTTATAGTATGCGATGGACGTGACACAGCTGAATGTACGGAACTGCGGAGGGGTCTCTCTCCGAGCGACTGCCGTCTACGCCTAAGTAAGGACAAAGTGGAATATTGCATGTCCATGGACTGCTCAACAACCTGGCGTTGTAGTGCCTTTAAGCATCACGGTCGTGCACCACGGCCACAGGGTGGGTCCCATTGGGGGAGTCTTACCCGTCTGCAGAGGTGAAGTTCGGGTGCATTCTTATGATGGCCCCCGTGACAGGTCGCGGAAAATAAATTATGTGTTGAAAATGGTTAATTTTTTTCTTGTGATCTTATTTATTTGTTTATTGACAGTGACTTTTTAGTTTTTTTTATGGGCTAAATGTTGCTTTTTCCACAGAGTGGGACAAGTGTTTTTGTAATCAGTGACGGTTGCTACCAAGTTTTTTTAGTGCAGATCTTGAAACTTGAGTAGGTATAGTCCGACTAATTAGGTTTAAACTTTATTGTTGTTCTACTTAGGTAGGAGGCACTTACATTTTAGCTTTAAACAATCCTAGAGGTTTATATATATATATATATTTATTATATATATATATATATATATATATATATAGTATATATTAATATATATTTCTTTTGGCAAGTGTTATAGTACTTAATCGATTATTTTCGGTTGGTCCGACCCTCTTGGTCTGGTCTTCTTGGTTTAAATTTCTTTAGGAAAGGTGAAGTTTGATAGTATATTGTTTACTAACAAACTATTTGCCTTTCTTTTTTTTTTCCTCTTATCGGTTTAGGGGGGGGGGTTTACTATAGCATTAGTGTATGTATTATATAAGCCAATAACTATTGAAAGGGGCCGATGGCACTAAATAACAAACACTGAAGCCGCCACACATCAAACAAGCCACTTTTGACCCATTATAAATCTAAAAGTCCATGCGCACAGTACCGAGATACATACACACACTCACATACACACACATATATGTATGCACAGTCACACACATACATTTATGTGTATAACATATTAGTCATATACACAGCCTCGCCAAGAACCCTCCTGCACTATATAAGAGCATTAAAAGAATAACCCACCCCAAAGAGGTTTTTCGATGGAACAGATAGGACTTGCTACTACTAACACCTCTTTCTACCCGGATTTTGAATAGCATGTTAAACCCTCAAAAAATCTCCCAATTTTCAATAGTTCTTCCATAATGCTCCCTTTCAAAAAAATCTAAAAATAATTTCTTCAAATAAGGGAATTTTCTTCTCTGACGATGACCATAGTCTCGAAACTAGTTGAGAATAAATAACATATATAAAATAGGTTTCCCGTTTGATCTTTGAATTACTATTTTGTTGTGTTCATACTTATAGTTATATATAAAGGTGTATAGTATAGGGATATTAATATATATATTTTATATGTTAGTATAATATATATAGCATCCTTATTACTATTTAGCAAATGTTTTCCTTTCTCAAAAAAGAATCATCTAAAGTGGTCCCAAGGAAACTCAACATTAACTTTTATTTTCGCTTGGCACTGCTGATTGAATTGAACGGGAATATTTTTGTTTCATTGAATTTAAGAAAAAAAAATCAAATTGCATTTTTGGCTTTTGAAAATTAACTTTATTCAAGAAAAATATATGCCTGTCAGTTTGGTAATCTAATTTTTATTGACTAATCAAAATATTTTAAATGTGACACGTGTTGAATTTTAAAAAGTTGAAACTATGAAAACAAACTGGGAATGCTTACCAAGATTACAGACAATTGGTTAAAAGTGATCAATATTTAATTTGCAGTCGATTAATAATTTCAAAAAGTTTGCAAGAATTAAATATCCACCTAGATTTCATTTTAAGAGTCACACATGTCAGTAGTTCTCCGCAACATTTGATTGTAACTCTGTTTAGTACTTATCTTTCAAATCTGTTCATTATCTCTCCTCTCTCTTTTCTCTCTCTCTCTCTCTCTCTCGTTCTTCTCTCTTCTCCTCTATATGATAATATAGTATAATATATATATATATATGTATATTAATAAAATTATTTTATGCCTGTGAATTTTTCCCAACAACCTAAACCCGAGCTCAATGGGTGACCCAACGGGTCACGTTTTTTCTAGTATATATAAATATAAGATATATATAAGTATATATATATAAAATCTTGGATAGGTCCACTTGTAGTTTCTTCTTCATGTTGGTTGGATCAAAAACAATTTTATACATTTTCTCATTTTCGGCATACCGTTTTGATCCAACCAACATAAAGAAGAAAATACAAGTGGACCAATCCAAGATTATATATATATATATATATTATGTATATATATATATATACTAGAAAAAACGTGACCCGTTGGGTCACCCATTGAGCCCGGATAAGATTGTTTGGAAAAATCATATATACTTATATATATTATATATAGTATATATATGTTACTTTTACATATATAGTGGTATATTTGGACAGCATTCTTTCATTCATACATGTAGAATTAAACAAAAGACACGTCTCTGTTTACAATTTTATTACGATCTTTATAATATCGGTTGCAATTAAACAATATCTTGATAATTCAGTGTATTTAACCCTGAAGATCCTTAGATGAAACTCGAGTAGGTTATTCCTATGTATGAATACACTATAATAATAAATATCGCTCTACTTACGTATTGAGGCACTTTATATTGTTATAGTCGCTGTCTTATCATTGTGAAACTTGCATCAAACTATAACCATCTGTGAACAATTTTCACCGGTATGTCACCATTTTCATATATAAAATATATAATATATATTATATATATATATATATATATGAATATATAATATAATAAGATAAATATATAAAGGTTTTACATATCTATTTATTAGGCGACAAAGGAACAATCACAACCATATTGGTTTTCATGCGATGCAATCATCAGGTGAAGATGTTTCAAATGACACATTTTTAAACATCTTCACCTGATGATTGAATCGCATGAAACAATATGTTGTGAATGTTCCTTTGTCGCCTAATAAATAATATGTAAAACAATTTATATAGTTTTATTTTATTATAAGTTATATAACAGCTCTATTTTATATTGAGCACTCTACCAATAATACTGCCTTTGGTACACCATTCCAGCAAAAGCCTGAAACAACAGTGACCATCTCACAGATATAGTATATATATATATATATATATACTAGCAAATATATGCACCCTCCGGGTGCAAAGTATTTAAGTGTTAATAATATAATAAAGATATCATGTTAATTTAGAAAGGCTAATGAAAACTGAATAACATGCAGAAAAATAAAATTTGGAACAGAGGGGTATGATTGAAAATGAAACAACTTTGAACTAACTCTTCCGTCATTTTCTATTACTCCCGTCTTTCATTGTAAAATGTTCTAATTTAATTATTTAGTTAAAATAGGAAGTAAAGAATAAAATAACAGTTATTTTGTTCTTGTTAATAATGGATTTCTTTTAAGATTTATCCCGAGATTTATTGCTCATATTCAAATAAGAATAAACCAAAAAATTAGAAATCAATAATATTAAGCATATATTTATTAAAATCACATTTCTAAAATCAATATGCAAATTAGCCTCCCCATTCACACTGTAAACCCGCTATTTTGTTGTATATATAAATACAATTTCATGTCATTAGAACGTAGATATGGCCAACAGTATTAATAATGTAAAACAATTTTATCATAATTGAGGTTTGAATAAAATATGAAATCCAGGGAGAATGTAATGTAAATAACGAAGGGAATTGTGACTTGTTATAGTAACCATAGTTTCGGTTACAGACAGAAAACACACAGAATCTCCATTATAATAGGATATATATATATATATATATATATAATATATATATATGTATTGTGTGGTGTGTGTCTTGGAGTGTTTGAATACTTCTATAAAACGGGAATTCAATAACATAGATAAATGTTCTCTATGAGATAAAGATGAGTGGAACTTTACCATTCTTTCACCACAAATTTGTCTTGATAAGAATTACTGGTGCCACGAGAGAAAAATGTCTTGGAAATAACATCCAAGTGTGCCAATCCATAGAATTCCGGTTATTAGAACGCACGACGAAAAGAGCAAACGTAAAGTGCCAACAAACAAGAATACGAAAATGGGAATGAAAATTGTCCTGTCCTGAAAAGAAAACACTATTAAGCCACAAGAAAAGAAAATCGGGAATACAATGATTTTACTTTGAGTGTTTTTTTAAAAACTTATCTATATATTAATGCAGCTTGTTCCTTTATCTTCCGACCGTTATTGTCTTGCAACACCCGCTGGTTACAAATGAGACCCTCTAAATCGTCCCAGATTAAATGGTATTGCTTAATCACTGAATTGTAATTATTGTCTTATATTGTTCGTCATCTCAAGCTAAATAATGGACCCATTCCTTTTTGATTATAAAGAAAAGAGAAAGGAAAGGTAAATGCTACATAGAAAAATATAATAAGAAGAAAGAAAGAAAGAAGAAGAAAGAAGGAAGAAAGACAAAAAAGAAAGAAAAGAAGAAAGAAGAAAAAGAAAGAAAGACAAGAAGAAAAGAAAGAACGAAAACAGAAAGAAAGAAGGAAGAGAAGAAAGACAAAGAAAAAAGAAAGAAAGAAAGAAAAGAAAGAAAGGAAGAAAGGAAGAAGGAAAAAGACAAAAAAGAAAGAGAGAAAGAAAGAAAGACAAATAGAAAGAAGAAAGAAAGAAAAAAAGAAAGACAAAGAAGAAAGAAAGAACAGACAAACAAGTAAAGAAGAAAGAAAAGAAAGGAAGAAAGACAAAAAAGAAAGAAAGAAAGAAAGACAAACAAGAAGAAAGAAGAAAGAAAGGAAGAAAGACAAAAAAGAAAGAAAGGAAGAAAGACAAACAGAAAGAAAAGAAAGAAAGAAAGGAAGAAAGAACAAAAAGAAGGAGAAAGAAAGAAAGGAAGAAGGACCAAAAGAAAGAAAGAAAGAAAGACAAACAAGAAAGAAAGAGAAGAAAGGAAAAGATAGACAAAAATAGAAAGAAAGAAAGAAAGACAAACAAGGAAAGAAAGAAAAGAAAGAAGGAAGGAAAGAAAGAACAAGAAAGAAAGAAAGAAAGAAAGAAAACAAGAAAGAAAGAAAGAAAGAAGAAAGAAAGAAGAAAGAAAGACAAAAAGAAAGAAAGAAAGAAAGACAAGCAACGAAGAAAGAAAAGAAAGAAGAAGACAAGAAGAAGGAAGAAATGAAAGAATGAAGAAAGAAAGAAAAGAAAGAAAGAAAGAGAAGGAAGAAAGAAAAGCAAAAGAGAAATGAAAGAGAAAGGAAAGTTAAATGAAGAAAGAAGAAGAAGAAGAAAGACAAAAGGAAGAAGAAAAAGAACAAAAAGGAAATGGAAAAGGACATGTAGATACCATGAGACACACCGAGCCAGCTACTCCATTCAGAGAATAGAGCAGGAGCCAAGCAAGCCAGATCTAGCTGCATAGTAGTTGAACAGTAAAAGAAAAGTATAGAATTGATTGTATTGGCATCCTTCCGTCTACTAAAGACAATGGCGTAGTGTCCACTTTTTAAAATAATTTTATTCTTTTTATCTGCAACTGCGTGAGTAGCTGAATAGACCAATTTTTGAATGGCAATCTCTGGTGCAGTGATTGCAGAACAAATGATGATGCTTGCTGGAGATGCAGTTGTCTCTCCTTCCTTATGGCTCTTCTTTTCTGCAACGGTTTCTTTCCTCTTTTTTTCCACTCCTTTTCGTTCCTTGTTTAACGAGGATGCGCTAGGTCGTACGGTCTTTTGCATAAGCCTCCCATGTGTTGATGTCGATGTGGCATGTCTTCATTCACTCTTGCAGACATGTTTAAAGTGCAGGCGTGGTCTCCCTACCGGTCGGTGCCCTCTACTAATTCACCATACTGTAGGTCTTTGGTGATACGGCCTTTGTCAATCCTCCTGACGTGGCCAAGCCAACGCAGGCGTCTATCGCAGATGATGTCGGGCATGCTGTTTATGTTTGCTCGTTCCAGCACGTCTGTGTTGGGCACTTTGTCCTGCCAGGGTATGCGTAGAATGCAGCGTAGGCATCTGAGGTGGAAAATGTTGCTATTACAAAGAAATCTCCTTTCAATTGACCCCGAAACGTTAGAGGATGCCCTTTTCGGAAGATAGACTGAACAGAGGATTCTGTTTTATTTCAGTCGATCAAATTGAATTCCCCGATTCATAGGTCATATGACGTTAATACAGTGCATCAAGATTCTTATGTGGCTTTTCTTGAGTGGGATTGAATAGAATGTGTTTGATAGCACAAAACACTTTTCATTCGCACTAAACGAAGCCGTAAGGGATGTGTTATCACCTTAGGATGAAGGAAATTCATTAACAGAAAAATTAGGGTTAATTACACTGTTAATTAATATTAATATATTCATAATTCAGATCGGCTTATCTTGTTAATTATCGGTTGAAGGGAAATAAATCAATTCGATTTCTAATGAACACAATTATTTATATATAGATGTGATCGAAAATGGCCGGCCTGCTAGAATTATAATTTACCTAAACAAACGTAACCAATGTTAGATAAAAAGATAGACTTATATGAAGGGATTGACACACACACACACACACACACACACACACACACACACACACACACACACACACACACACACACACACACATATATTATATATATATATATATATATATATATATATATGTGTGTGTGTGTGTGTGTATATGTTTAAAAAACAATTTCGTTGTCTGAAGACTGCCACAGAGCAAGAAACCAAATGGTGGCAATAATTGTTCCAATAAAAAAGCTAAACCTTTTATCTATTCATTTATCTGTCTATCTATCTATCTATCTATCTATCTATCCAGACAAACAGACAGACAGACAGACAGACAGGGAAACAAACAGACAGAAACAGGGACAGATAGACTGATAGATATGAACAGATTGACATAGAGAGATAGATATGAAGAGAATAAACGATACTGGGTACTCATTATTTATAATTATGGAACTGCATTCTTATATATATATATATATATATATATATATATATATATATATATATATATATATATTCATCCACAGGCACAGTGTTTTGACGTATCACGTCTCCTAGACTTTGCAAGCTACATCCGGACGGGATAGAAACCCGACTGATTTTCCGTCTTAACCACTTGGCCATGCAGAGAAGGGGCAGATTTTAACTGTTAAATACATACATAAGGATATATATTTACCAACCCCTTCGCACGAACAGTATACGACACAAGGTCAATTTCTTAAGCGGGGTTTAACAGGTTTGAATTCAGAGTTTTCATTCACCTAGACTGGTTACCTAGCCATGGTTAAGAGCCCAGTCTGACCTGCTATTTACCCATAGCTGGAGGGAGAATTGAATTCATACCTTTCCCAAGAGTATTAGTGCCTAGGTAAGGAACAAAGTGGATTGTTGCATGTGATGGACTGTTCAGCTACCAGGATTCCATTTTTGATCATAACGGGTCACCACCCACTGTCAAGAGGTGGTCCCATTGGGGGGGGGGGGGGTCTTACCTCCCCAGTAGAGGGCAGTTGGTGTATTCTAAAGCCCCAGCCGTCAGGGCCAACTGGTCTATGAAAAGGAAATAGAATCAGAAATAAATGTAAGTAGCTTTTTGTCGCTCTATAATCATCTGCCTGTCTTTTTTTCCCGGGGAGTTCTTTTGTCGCTTACGTCAACGTCAACGGAAAACAGATACACCCTTTCATGGCAACAATCTTGCACAAAGTATCGTTTGACAGGTCAATGTGCCCTGCCCGCGCTGCAAGAGTTATGCGAGGATGATGTCTGTAAATTTCACTGTGTTTCCCTGACAACCAAACTCCTTAAATTTCAATCCTATTGAACACTTATGGAATATTGCTGATGGAAGAAATTCGCTCAGAACGAACTCTAACATCGAAGCATTTACTTGTAAAACCCTATTCTCCAGATCCCAGTAAAAGATATATATATATATATATATAATATATATATATATATACAGGTTGACAAAAAACCGCCAAAAAACAAAAAAAAAACACACCAAAAAACAAAAAACAAAAACAGGCCTGACTTTTAAAAAAAGTCTGTTTTTTGGATCACCTTGTTTGAGCACTTTGGAGGGAATTTCGCTGATGACCGCCTACTAAAGCGTAAACACAACGCTCTCCCATATAAAGGATGGAACACTCTATGACGGCCTTTATATACATACAGATGTGTGTATTAAAACAGTTAAAATCCCCTTAGCATTCTGTGGTGACGATAGACGAGTGGTTAAGCTGTCCGACTGATACTGAATCGATCGGAGTTCTATCCTGGCTGTAGGTAGCTCACAAATGTCTAGCCACACTGAAGAAACTTGATAAGTCGAGACACGTGTCTGTGGATGACTATATATATATATATATATATACACATAAATATATATATATATATATGTAATATATCAAGAAAATGAAAAAACACAGGTCCAAATGGGTTAAGTGGTGAGTTTATTGGCCGACGCTGCAGTGTTTCGATCTATTAATTAGATCATCTTCAGGGCATAAGATAAGAAATTATTTATCACAGAATAATGAGAAAAGCGAGTGGTAATCCTTGTCATTCAGTCTGTTTAAAAAATTTCTGAAGTTATGACGAAATTTTTTAAACAGACTGAATAACAAGGATTACCACTCGCTTTTCTCATTATTCTGTGATAAATAATTTCTTATCTTATGCCCTGAAGATGATCTAATTAATAGATCGAAACACTGCAGCGTCGGCCAATAAACTCACCACTTAACCCATTTGGACCTGTGTTTTTTCATTTTCTTGATATATTACATACCGTCGGATTTACTTCCTCTCTTCACACACACACACACACACACACATATTATATATATATATATATATAATATATATATATATATATATATATATATAGAGAGAGAGAGATAGATAGATAGATAAGATAGATATGAACTTGGTTGGAGAATTAAAACCGTAGCTTGTTCATCGTTTATATTATAACCTTGGAATGTTATAACGCAAGACTTATATTTAAAAAAAAAATAAACGTGCTTAGGTCCAAATGCACACGGTGGATGGATGAAAAAATATTTTAATAGATAAATAGAGGGCGAAAAATGTGGGATGAATTAGGGTCGGTGGTAAATGACATAATAGAAATTTCTTTAGATGTCTGCATTCACTGACATTCTGTAAGATGTGAAAATATTTTGATATCTAATAGGGCCTTGTGTCAGACTAGGAAAATTTTGAAATATACTCGCTTCCATTCGTCATTGGAAATGGTTTTACTCAAAGAAATCTCTATGTGTTTTTTTTCTTGGTCTCTCTTTTATCGTCTTTACCAATTGATGGTTATGTGGCATCGTTAGTTCTTTGATTATTCCATCTTCTTGATCGGGTTATGAAAGTCAAGCTACCTTTCAATTTTCCCCAACACCCTTACCTATCTTTTTTTTTGGGGGGGGCGATCTTTCTTTTGTAAGGAGGATTTCTTTTCATGGTCGAGAAAAAAAGAAAAAATATTTTCCTGTGTCGACCACATCATAATCACCATCTTGGTTTTCCATCGCATCTATCATCACCAGAGATTATCAACTCCTTCAAACATCTGTCTTTAGATTTTTACATTCAACAAAAAAAATGAAAAAAAAGAAAAAAGAAAACAAACTTCGTTGCTTCAAACATCGCCTTTTCCAATGTCGATACGTTGACATTTTCTCAGCATTTTTTCTGGTTTCCATGGAGGACTTCGTAACCAAGTGTGTGTGTCTATGAATAAGATTATTTGATTATTTCCTATAACTCCAACATAAACGAAGAGGAACGACTCTAGAAATTATTTATTTATTGTCCCATCAAACTAACACTGAACCCTAACCCTAACCCTAAACCCTAAACCCCTCTTTTTACCTAGTAGATCAATAAATAAATAAAGTATCAGTCAAGTGTGGTTCCCCTTTGTTTATGCTGGATTTATAGGAAATAACCGATTATTTTAATAGTTTTATGCTACTCAAGTCTATTCATATCTAACCTTTCTATCAATAAAAAGTAATGTCGTTGGTGTGACCTAAAGTCGGTATCAGCCATACAGCGAGGGATTCTATCCACTTTTAAATAGCGCTAGACCAAGGAGATCCGAGGTGGAGCACCACACCTACTATAAGCTCCCCACTTTACCGCACAGATCCCTGTGCTACTCATACATATAATATCCAAATGGCGGTTTGTTAAGTTTTTGTTTCTTTGAAAGTATATATATATATATATATATATATATATATATACAAGTTCATAAACGAGTGATATTTATGTCGCCTACACTGCAGTGTTTCGATCTGTTTCAATAGATCTTCATCAGGGCTTTCGTTAGTTTGGAGGAAAAGATCGACCGAATACAAAACAAAAGAGTCTCGAAGATTTTTTATTTTCTGTGATACTTTTATTTTTTCCCTTCAAACTAACGAAAGCCCCGATGAAAATCTATTGAAACAGATCGAAGCACTGCCGCGTAGGCGAAATAAACATTACTCGTTTATGAACTTCCACTTTTTCCTCATATATATATATATATATATATATATATATATATATATATATGTGTGTGTGTGTGGTGTGTGTGTGTGTGTGTGTGTCTGTGTGTGTGTGTGAGTTAAGGTAGCGTGGACATGGAGTCAACACCTCGTTAGTGACAATTTCTCGTCTATGTAATCTTCAGAACAAATGGGGAAATTTGTTTAACTGTTTGCTTAAATATTCAGTAGGGACGGACGGAATCCTCTTGAATGAGCAGTCCATCACATGCAAAAGTCCATTTTGGCACATATTTGGGCTAGGCGGTCGGTCGGAGACGCCCCTTCCGATCAAACGGCTGGTCTCGTCAAGCCCTATCACCTATATAATTGTATCAACTCTATTATGATATGCCCCAGCCCTTTTTATCATATATATGCGTGAAGCCAGGGGCTGAAGATCTTAGTGTCTGTAGCGAGACTTCAAGGGGTCCATTGGCTTCCAAATCCGGGAGTGGAAAAATACCTGTAACAATTATAGCTCACTTGATCAAGGAAAAATGTCTTTTGGTTTAAGTAATTGCATGACTAAAAAGGTTAGCCCTTAGAAGAAGCCCTTAGTAAGGAGACAACAAGACGACAAGATGGCGGTCGAAGAAGGAGAGGAAACAGACAGACAAGAAGTTAGCAGAAGTAGTACAGAAGAAATGAAGTAACGAGTAAGTCTCTAATCTGTGTCTCTGTCTCTCTCTCTGTCACCCGAGTTTCCTCTCTCGATTGTATATTCGACGATGTTCAATGTGGGTATATAACAATATGAGAGAGAGAGAGAGAGAGAGAGAGAGAGAGAGAGAGAGAGAGAGGAAAGAGAGAGAGAGAGAAAGAGTGAGAGAAAAGAGAGGTATAGAGAAAGAAAGAGAGAGGGAGAGAGAAGAAAGTAAAGAAAAAGAGAGAAAGAAATAGAGAGAGTGAGAGAGAGAAAGAGAGAGAGGAGGACATATATATATAGAGAGAGGAGGAAAGATAGAGAGAGAGGAGGAAATAGAGAGAGAGAGAGAGAAGAGAGAGAGAGAGAGAGAGGAGGAAAGAGAGAGAGAGAAAATAGAGAGAAAGAGAGGTATAGAAAGAAAGAGAGAGAAGAAAGACAGAGAGAGAGAGAGAGAGAGAGAGAGTAAGAGAGAGAGAGAGAGAGACAGACAGACAGACAACAGAGAGAGAGAGAGAGAGAGAGAGAGAGAGAGAGAGAGGAAGAAAGAAAGAAAAAATAGAGAAAAAAAATAGAGAGTGAGTGAGAGAGAGAGAGAGAGAGAAGAGAAGAGGAAAGAGAGAGAGAGAGAGAGAGAGAGAGAGAAAAGAGAGAGAAAATAGAGAGAAGAGGTATATAGAAGAAGAGAGAGAAAGAAAGACAGAGAGAGAGAGAGAGGGAGAGACAGACAGAGCGTAGAGAGAGAGAGAGAGAGAGAGAGAGAGAGAGAGAGAGAGAGAGAGAGAGAGAGAGAGAGAGAGAGAGATTGTAATTGTAATTAGGAACATTTCAAAATATAATAATCTCATCAAAAAATCTATGTTTGTTAAAAGTAAAACAATTTTCATAAAAGTTTACAAATCAAAAAATAATTAAACGACTCTAATCAATTTTAATTCAATGAAAATGTCACGCAATTTTGTCTAACCGACTTTTTCACGTAGATCTAACTATCAATTTCACTAGTCAAAAATCACAGGTGATTTCTTTATCAAATCTAAAAGTCATCCTTTTAATTCATCGTCATTTATTCTGTTGTATGAATAATGTCGAAAACATTTGAATAAGTCGAGACTTCATTCACGTCAACATTTATTTGTCTGTATTTTTGAGTTGTGGCTTCATTTTAATATCTTTGCTTTTTCACACTCTTGTCCTAATCTTTATTGTGATACTTATTAACACAATGTTTATATATATATAATATATATATATATATATATATATATATATATTTAGTTAAAAGAAAGGAAATGAATCCGACAATATGAGTATGAAATATTGATCAGTATCAGCTATGATTATATTATAAATTGTTTTCTCCTTAACAGCATTGTGTGATGTTTTCATTCCACCTTTTCATATATATATATATATGATTTTGGATGTTCGTTTTTAGAAGCATTGTTGAATAAAGTATATATTATTATTTATATTTTGCTTGAAGGAAATTACAATGCGTATATCGTATAAAATTCAATAATTATAGAAAATAATCATGACAAGCGAACCTCAGCAAACAATTGTGCGTTGCATAGAACATCGTACAGACTGTTTCAACTTTGAAACAGTCTGTACGATGTTCAACGATGTTTATACGATATACGCATTGTAATTGACTTCAAGCAAAATATAGATAATAATAATAATAATAATAATATTAATATATATATATATATATATATATATATATATATATATATATATATGAAAATAAAATGGAAATTAATCGACAGTATGAATAAGATATAATGAAAAAACAAACGATGTTTACAACTGAAATAGGCTCATCAGAAGAGAAAGTGTGCAAACCGTTTCGGGGCCAATTCTCTTGACGGTTTAAAAAAGCAACACCCGGCCCATCCTCAACTAATATGAGGACCCTATTGCATTATAATGTATCAACCGCACGTGGGTCGGTCATCAACAAAAATAAGACGGGAAAAAGACCGTTAGTAAAAACAGAACGCTGCTAGTCAAACGTTGGAATTAATCAAAAAAAAAAAAAAAAAAAAAAAGACAGCACAATTTTTTTTTTTGATTAATTCCAACGTTTGACTAGCAGCGTTCTGTTTTTACTAACGGTCTTTTTCCCGTCTTATTTTTGTTGATGACCGACCCACGTGCGGTTGATACATTATAATGCAATAGGGTCCTCATATTAGTTGAGGATGGGCCGGGTGTTGCTTTTTAAACCGTCAAGAGAATTGGCCCCGAAACGGTTTGCACACTTTCTCTTCTGATGAGCCTATTTCAGTTGTAAACATCGTTTGTTTTTTCATTATATCTTATTCATATATATATATATACATAGGGTGATTGAAAAGTAACTTTTTTTTTCAAAAGTGAATTCATACTTAACAAAAACTTTTTCCCCTGAGTCTCATCAGAGGATTACCACAGGAAAAAGAACTACGATATAGAACGTAAGAATGTCATAATGAGGAGGGGGTGAAACATTATTTTAATTACCCTGGATCAGGTAGCCTCATGAAGGGACCACCGCCGAGCTTTAAACGGTACACGAATTCTTTCTGCTTACACAGCTCTTATTTGAACGATGTTATCTATATTGCCCCAGGCAGTGGAGCTGAAATTCTGAACACCCACAAGCTACGATGTTAAACTGACTGATTTTAAACAACCTGAAACTAAACTGTTTATGATTTTTTATATGCTGTTAAATTTTTCTCAATTCTTAAATGTATGTTACTTAATATATGGCAATTAAATCTGTGTTGTCGGTGGTGGTGGTGCTCCTCCATATTTTTCTATTGTTGTTCGTGTATGGCGGAATCATCATTTTCCTGGCAGATTGATGGGTCGATGACCTGTTAGGGTTCCCTCTATGGGTCAAACAGAAAAAAAATGCCCATCAAAAATGTGTTTCAAAAATTGAGTTTAAAAAATTGAATACCCATAAAGAATGAACAAAAAAAACATCGTCGGCATAAAATAACCCACATGTGTTGGCATGCCGTAAAATCCAACAACAACCAACCATCGACGAAATTTACCATTTTTGATGAATGATCCTCGTATTCATTAAAGTTGGCGGAGTGGTTTTTTGTCAGTATCAGCCGGACAGCGATGAAGTCTATCCCCTTTTCGCTAGGGCTTGACCAAGGAGGTTGTTTTACTTTTGCTGACGTAGAGCGCTACACCTACCGTCAGCTCACCATTTTACCGCACAGATCGGATTATCCAAATCTGTGCTATTCAAACGCTGAGTTGACGGGTTCCAGTGTTACATTCGGACCCTTATTATTCCGAAACATGTCAGGAGAATGGAAAATGGAAAATGGACTCATCCCAAAAGATCTTTTGTACGGCGAATTAGTAAAAGCTCTGATCGGTGGTAGACCACGCCTACGATTTAAAGATGTCTGCAGGAGAGTTATGAGGATATGCCATATTGACACAAACACGTGGGAGGTAGATGCAAAAAATAGAGCGGCCTAGCACCACAACGTTAAGCATGGCACGGAGAGGGGTGAGGCAGCGAGGAGAGTAGCCTCGACAGAAAAGAGAGCCAGAAAGAGAGAGAAAAGCCAACAGTCCCAGAAAGCATCACAGTTTGTGTGCATTCAGTGCACCAAAGACTGTCACTCAAAAATTGGTCTGCAGAGTCACTTGCGCAGATGCAGACAGATTTTTGTATTTATATATATATATATTATATATATATATATATTTTGGACACCACGCCATCGTCTTTAGGGGACGGAAAGGATCCAATCTAATAATGATTCCGAGGCGGCGTGCTCTACCGACTGAGCACCCTCATAGAAAACGCGCAATTACCATGAAAATCTACGAAGCTTTTACTTTTAAAAGAATTAGTGTTTTTTTTCTAGGTTTAATCATGTGAAAAGTAACTTAGTTCAATGTCTTCTACGTTTTTTCTTTTTCTTTTTTCCATAATCCTCGTAACTATTCTTGAAAAGAAATCTCTGTAGATTTCTTGAAAAAATCTTAAGTCCGTTAATTCCGTTTCAACTCAGCGTTCTCTATTCTCTTGAAACATTCTTTTTCTATTTTGAAAATAATTCGACTAGACATTAATCAATAATTCTTTAAAGGAATTCTTTAATAATTTTTTGACTTACGGCTTTGGCTAATCGATAAACAAAACATCCTACAATATTTGATGGTTGCATTCAATATACGGTACTAATGTAGAATAGCGTGCAAGTGATAAAGGAGCCGGTTTAGGAGAATGGACAAAGGCCGTGTCCCCAAAGACCTACTGTATGGTGAGTTAGTATAGGGCATCCGACCGGTAGGTAGACCACGCCTGTGCTTTAAAGGTGTCTGCAAGAGGGACATGAAGACATGCCATATCGACACTAACACATGGGAGGCTTGTGCAAAAGACCTTTCGACCTGGCGCCTCCTCGTCAAACAAGGAACGAGAAGGACTGAAAAAGAGAGGAAAGTAGCCACCGCAGAAAAGAGAGCCATAAGGAAGGAGAGACAACAACAACTCTAGCAAGCATCATTGTTTGTTTGCAGTCATTGCACCAGAGATTACCATTCAAAAATTGGTCTGTTCAGCCACTCAAGGAGTTGTAGATAAAAAGTGGACACTACGCCATCGTCTTTAATAGACGGAACACTAATGTAGAATGGCGTGCAAGTGATAATACGCTCTTGCAACACCAATGAGACCGTAAAAATCGTCCATATGAAATGAAAAAATGTAAATCTTGATTATCTGGTGTCGTTTAATCACCGAACTCTTGTCTCTTATTAGTGTTGTCATCTCATCGAAATTCCATTTTTATTAGAAAGAAAGAAAGGAAAGAAATAGGTTATGCGGCACAGAAAAATATAAAAAAGAAAGAAAGAAAGAAAGTAGGTAAGATTGAGCGCGCAAAAGCGATAACGGTAATCTGTTTCAATTAAACATAATGAAAAAGATAAAAAGATCAAAAGAAGAGAGAGAGAGAGAGAGAGAGAGAGAGAGAGAGAGAGAAGAGAGAGAGAGAGAGAGAGAGAGAGAGATTATTATACTTTTTACATATTGAACTGCTTTGCAATAACACTTAAGCAAACCTATGAAAGGTCATAATTAAATTATCATAATGTGGTATATCAACAGATCCTGCTAGTAATGTAAATAATATAAAAATATACATACATGGCATAATCGCAAGATTCCTGGTTTGATAATAAGCATTAAATCTTACGGAAATACGCGAAACTTTTGAGACGTTAGGGTTAGGGTTAGGGTTAGGGTAAGGCTTAGGGCTATGGTTAGTGTTAGAGTTAGGGTTAGGGCTAGAGAATTATATTATTAATTGGATTAAATTACCATGACCAGAAAACTCGGCAAACCCCGTGTGTAATATGCGGAACAGTGGACAATTGTTTCGACCTTCTTAGGTCTTATCAGCAGTGTATTCCACAATCTCCGGCACAAGAGATCAAACCAGCGACCACACACACACACACACACACACACACACACACACACACATATATATATATTATATATATATATATATATATTATATATAGTATCCAATTGCGGCTTTAACTTTTCCGTCGCAGTGGCATCAGTAAATAATCCAAAAGTGCTCAATATATAAAAAATACAGAGCAGTAATAATAATAATAATAATAATAATAATAATAATATCATTAGAGGAAAAATAAAGGTCTATCATGGTTTCAATCAAATTGAAATGATTTCTTCAGGACCCTACCCTACGTTAACTAAGTCGATATAATTCCTTAGTTAAATTAAGATACTAAGGAATTACATCGACTTAGTTAAAGTAGGGTAGGATCCTGAAGAAATCATTTAAATTTGATTGAAACCATGGTAGACCCTTTATTTTTCCTCTAATAATTATTAGTATTATGATATATATATATGTGTGTGTATGTGTGTGTGTTTATATATATATATATATATATATATATATATATATATATATATATATATAATAACCGAAGAGTGAAACATTTCATTACCAATGCTTGAAAGGGTCCAATCGATTCCGCCTTAGCACAATCCCTTATTGACATATTTATCACAATGAATGTCCAAGACGTCGATGCGGCATTCGCATGATAACGTTACTCTATCAGAATCCAGGCCAACATTCACACATAAATATTTACAGTCAGTAAATTTGCTTCCTTTAATTAAGAAACCTGTGTTTATAATAGAAAACCAATTTCAAGTGAGCATCATAAATAAAAGTGGCCAAATGATTCCCTTGCAACCGATAGATAATGCAATTCTACCAATTGGATAGTCAAGACAAATAGTTTCCAATTTCTTCTTCGATGATACTTAGGATTATCAGCGATACCCCCAATAATCCGTGTGGCTATCGAGAATCTTGGGCAAGATTAGGTTGCTCAAATATTTTGGACCGCATCAGGCTAGGACAAACAAGGTTCCGCGTTCGATACCAGTCCTCGCCAACATTCATCTGGTAAAGAGTTTCTTATTGTCACAACTCTTTTTTTGTCTTTTTTTGTGGAGGGTGCCTGTAGCACACACACACACTTACACACACTTACACACACATGCACACTTACACACACACGCACACACATGCTGTGGAAATGCCTATGTAACTTAGCATTTTTTATTATTGGAGAAGGTTTTTTTGTTGGTTTGGTTTGGTTTTACGGCATATCAACCTTGGTGGGTCATTTAATGCCGATGAATTTTTGAAAAATTAATTCTTAATGGATAATCAAATTTTGTTTATAAACTCATGTTTTCTATTTAACCCAGAGATGGGACCCTAACAGGTACTACCACTCCGGGTCAGAGTGGACCAGGAAGTATTGGTGATCAATGGGTGCTCCACATTCCCCAAACCTTCAGAACTGAAACCTCAGTCATTCCCAGAACATGTAGACCCTCAGTCACCAACTTCTAGCACCCATATGATAAAAAGGGTTGGGGATTGCCATGAGAGCAATAGGACTGGGGCAATCATATAGCTACTAGGGCTTGACGTGACCAGACGATTGGTCGGAGGGGGCCTCTCCGACCGCCCGTCTAGCCTAAGTAATGGCCGAAGTGTAGTATTGCAAGTCATGGACTGCTCAACCACCTATGTTCTATCCTTAAGGATCACGGGTCGCCACCCACAGTCAACAGGTGGTCCCATTTGAGGGAGTCTTGCCCCTCTGCCGAGGTCGGTATTAAAGAAGCATTCTCCCAATGGACATTTATTATTGTGAGTACGAAGTATTTTTGTATTATTATCTGAAATATTTGTATACGTTGTTGTAGGACAGTCGTGTCTTTTTTGAATGTTGGTATACCAACAAAATTATCAAGAAGACTCCATATGCCAACATTTAAGGTAATACATTATAACTGCCAACTACTTAACAAATGTTACCTACAACGTAATAATTATTTCCTTCAACGGTATAAATAATGTCTATAACGAATGCAATGTTACCTACAACGTCGTACATGCAATTAATTGCCTACAACGTAGTTGAATCTTATGTACGACGTAATTGTAGAGTTATCCCCCAGATATAATACAAACAAGACAATACTCACCGTCGCAGTGGGATTCTAACTACCGTCGAGTTAGCAGACGAGAACAACATTCAAGCTGTAACTTAAATACAGTCCTTGAATGCTGGTGGCATAGTGCAAAGTGATGGCTGAAGAGTGGGTACTTATCCATATCTTTACTTACCCGAAAACCATCAGCCAATCAGAACCAAGGAAGTGAACTTGCCAGAGTTCATAATGGAATAACCGAAAGCTCCATATAAACCATCTACCAAACTCTAGAGTTTGTTTTGCATTCATCTTGTAACAGAGCTGAATACTTGACACAAAATCCAACAGTAATAAATATCTTAAATTGCCTCTAGCGTAACTAATGTTAACTACAACTTGATAAATGTTTTTAATGGTCAAAAACAAATTTGTTGTTCATATTAATAATTAATTATTATTTAATTGTGTATTTACCCAACCCCTCCGTACGGACAGGATGTGACACTAGGTCATTTTTAAGTAGAGTTTGACAGGTTTAAATTTATAATTTTACTTCTCCTAGACTAGTTGCCATACAATGGTTAAAGAGCCCAATATGCCTTACTATTCACCAACAGCTGGAAGGAGGATAATTGGATTCATGCCTTTGGTAAGGGTACTCGCACATAAGGAAATTTAATCAGTCTCGTCCAGGATTTGAACTCGTCTCGGCGTGTCCATTTTCTATGGTGATAACCATTACACTAAAAAGTGCCTCGTTTCTTTAATTGATTGACTTTTTGATTGGCGATTCCTCGAGGTCGAGGATGATGGGCTTCTAGTCTCAATCTTATCCATGAGTCCTTAGATGACTGATGAAGCTGATTTTAGTTCTGAAACTTTGGTGACAGTGCGGACGTGTTCCTCGGTGAAGTCCTGATCGAGATTGGTATCTCCCTCCCTCCTTCGTCATCTTTCCTCCAGATCTGCATTTCATTTGTATTCAAAAGTACCTGTGACATTGTTCCGGTCACTTAACTTTGACCCCCCCCCACATTTTTAGGGTGCAACATATCGGTGGGGTAATATAACGTTCAAAAACTGATTACAGTATAAATAAAAAGACAAAAGACCGAAGAGAGCTATTCTGGTGGAAAATAAGTACCGAAAATTGGAAAATCAAATATAAAAAAACAACAACAAAAACCCCAACATCTTGATTTTTTCGAGATTTTTTCTTTACTTGTTTTTGTATGTAATTAGCTTTTAGCTTCTAGAATGTCATTGAACAAATTATACATCGATATTTTTTCTGTCTGAAAGGGTAGGGGCCTAACTTCACGATTGAGTTTTCTCGAAAAAATATTAGATAACAATAATAAAATAGACTCTAAAAATATGAAATTTGAAACTTAACATTAGGCGTTTCATATTTTAAATGAATTTCATCTATCAATTAGGTATAGAAATTGTTTCCGCAATTGTAGCCAGCAATGGTAATATTGGACGTGCCAACGTTTTGTCTTTTGCTGCTGTATCTCAGATTTTGACTGAGATTTGTTGTTTTCAAGAAAACTTCCTTAAAACGTTTCTTTAATTATGTTTATCTTAACCAATCTCTTGGTGGCAATTATTGCATCGTTCTTTCAAACAGGCCACAAAAGTAGCAGCTAATATGCAAAGTTGAAAAAATATAACATCACTGTAAAATGAATTTATTTGAAAATAGATTTTAATTGAAAACTAGTTTATTAAGTAAACTAGAAAATATATGCACCCTCCGGGTGCAAGTATTTAAGTTTTGATATAATAAAATATCATATTAAATTAGAAAGGCTAAGGAAACTGACTAAGAATGCAGATAAAAAGATCTGCAACAGAGGGGGTATAATCGAAAAATAGAACAACTTTGAAACTAACTATTCCATCATTTTCCATTACTCCCCTCTTTCATTGGTAAATTTTCCTAATTTAACTATTTAGTTAAAATAGGAAGTAAAGGATAATATTACAGTTATTTCTTCTTGTAAATAAAGATTTATCTCCGAGATTTTTGTTTATATTCATTAAAATAAAACCAAACGATTAGAAATCAATAATACCAAGCACATATTTATTAAAATAAAATTTTAAATATCAATATGCAAATTAGCCTTCTCGTTCAAACTGTAAACCGCTATTTTGTTGTATATATAAATTCAATTACATGTTATTAGTACGTAGATATGGTCAACAGTATTAATAATGTAAAACAATTTTTATTAATAACTGAAGGTTTAAAAGAATGAAATCATGGAGAATTTGACGTAAATAATTAAGGGAATTGTGACTTGAGTAGTAATATAGTTTCGGTTACAGACAGAAAAACACACAATCTCCATTATAATAAGATTTGCAAAGCAAATATTTTCAATATACCGATTGATACATTTTTTCTTGTGTCCCATTATAATATAGTTTAATTAAATCTGTTTACGAAAAATTTAGATGTATTGAAGTTTCTCTGGTCTCACCGAAAATTAGGATACAGATCTTTAATTTAGACATATACAAAGGGCAGTTTGTGTGTATGCATGAATGTATGTCCGGGTGAAACGCCGCCCTGTCGGCTGGGGCGTTAGAATGCACCTCTTCAGGGGGTAAGACTCCGCTAAATAGGGCCACCTGTTGGCCGTGGGTGGCGATCCGTGATGCTTAAGGACGGATTCTTGGTGGATGAGCAGTCCATGGCCTGCAACACTCCACTTAGACCCTTACTTAGACCCTAGACGGGCGGTCGGAGAGACTCCCTCTGATCAATCGGCTGGTCACGTCAAGCCCTAGTACCTATATGATTGCCTCAACCATATTGCCCTTATGGCAAACCCCAACCCTTTTTATCATATGGGTGCTAGAAAGCGGTAGCTGAGGGTCTACACGTCCTGGGAATGACGTTAACTAGCTGATGGTGAT
>CM042147.1:13551789-13569289 GCA_023376005.1 Doryteuthis pealeii
CACTCAGACTCCAGTGAAATACCATCAGCTAACGATGATGTGAAACACTCAAAAGGAGTGATAATAATAATAATAATAAAATCTGGAAATCAGAGGAAGGATTGATACCATCCAGAACAAATCGGCTAGAATACTCAGAAGAGTCCTGGAGACCTGAGGAGACTTGTTGTCACTCAGACTCCAGTTAAATACCATCAGCTAACGATGATGTGAAACACTCAAAAGGAGTGAAAATAATAATAATAATAATAATAATAATAATAATAATAATAATAATAATAAAATCTGGAAATCAGAGGAAGGATTGATACCATCCAGAACACTGCTGCAATCGGCTAGAATACTCAGAAGAGTCCTGCAGACCTGAGGAGACTTGTTGTCACTCAGACTCCACAGAAAAACCATCGGCTAACGCTGATGTGAAAAACTCAAAAGGAGTGAAAACCCCCCCCCAATTATATGGACACTTCAAACGAAAATCGGAGAGGTTGCACATGAAAAGACTTGGGCATGGTTTATAAAAGGAAACCTCAAAAGAGAAACTGAATCACTAATAATTGCTGCACAAAATAACGCCATAAGGACAAACTATATCAAAGAAAAAAATTGATAAGACCCAACAAAATAGTAAATGTAGACTGTGCAGTGACAGAGATGAGACTGTAAACCATGTAGTAAGCGAATGTAGCAAATAAGCACAACGGGAATACAAAACTAGGCACGACTGGCCTGGGAAGTTGATCCACTGGGAATTATGCAAAAAATTAAATTTTGACCATACAACAAAATGGTATATGCATAAACCAGAATCAATTCTTGAGGATGAAACGCATAAAATTCTCTAGGACTCTGAAATAATAAGACCAGACCTAATTGAATTTAAATTATTTTCTGTTTTTCTCTTGATGAATCCGGATTAAAAACATTTAAATCTAAAAACAGATCTAATTATCATTATGCTCTGATGATGATTTTTAATAAATCGAAATATTGTCAATATCAGCAATGAAAAAGGATATAAAAATTAAATAATTAATTGAGTGCTGATTAACAAAAAAGAGAGAACTTGTCAACTGGTGGATTTTGCAGTTCCAGCAGATCACAGGGGAAAATAAAGGAAAACGAAAAGATGGACAAATACCCGAACTGAAAAAGCTATGGAATATGAAAGTCAAAGTGATACCAATTGTAGTTGGTACACTTGGAACGGTCCCAAAAAGCTTGGGAAAAAGACTGGAAAATCTGGAAATCAGAGGAAGAATTGAGACCATCCAAAATACTGCACTACTGCAATCTGCTAGAATACTCAGAAGAGTCCTGGAGACCTGAGGAGACTTGTTGTCACTCAGACTTGAGTAGATGGGGCTGTTTGCTTTTCCCTTCACGTTAATTCCCTTAAGGAATGCATGAAACTAGCTATTTTTCCCCAGCTATGAGTAAATATTAGGGACGATTAGCTTCCTTAGTCTTTCTTAGACAACCTGTCTCTTAGTATTAACAAAGCTTTAAGAAAAATTCAAGGGCCATTAGTTTGAAATAATCTCCTCAACACTCCAAGCAGGATTCAAATAATTTTCATATATTCGTCCCCAGGGTAGAATTTAAACCTATACACACACACACACACACACACACACACACACACACACACACACACACATATATATATATATATGTGTGTGTGTGTGTGTGTGTGTGTGAGTTAAAAGCAAGGAAATGAATCCGACGGTATATATATAGATAAAAGGGTATGAAAAACATACTTTGTTGTTAAAATGAATATATTTTTATATCCTTTTTCATTGCTGATATTGACAATGTTTCGATTTATTAAAAATCATCATCAGAGCATAATGATAATTAGATCTGTTTTTAGATTTAAATGTTTTTAATCCGGATTCATCAAGAGAAAAACAGAAAATAATTTAAATTCAAACTGGAAGTATTGTTTTTCCCAAAAAGCGTGTATCCCGTGCGTTCATTCACTGCGTCCGCTCTTTCGCTACGTCACGTTCTTTCGCTACGTTCCTTCGGTTTAACAGTTTTTAAAAGAAAAAGAAATACTTCAAATTCAAAAATATAAAAATTCCCTTTTTCAAAAAGGAAAAAGGATATAAAAATATATTCATTTTAACTACAAAGTGTGTTTTTCATACCCGTTTATCTCTCACTCTCTCTCTCTCTCTCTCTCTCTCTCTATATATATATATATATATATATATATATATACAAGCGTAAGCTTTTTGAATGAAAGGAAACATGCTCAATAGACTCCTCCAAATCACCGCATTCAGGTTGAATTATCAGTTCCGCTATGAAGAAACTTTATTTACTGTGAATAGTTCTAGAAATTGATTGATTTTTGTTAAAATTATTGAATAATGTCACTTAATCAGTAAAAATCAAAACCTAATTTTTATCCTTTTCTTAATCATAAAGATATTAAGATATATGCGAGATTTCAATTTCTGTGTTATAAAACGACACGCACGTACCACGACATTCCTCTCTCTCTCTCTCTCTCTCTCTCTCTCTCTCTCTCTCTATATATATATATATATATAATTATATAATATTGTGTGTGTGTGTGTGTGTGTGTGTTTGTATGTATGTGTTTATATGTGTGTGAGTGTGTGTCTGCCTGTGTTTTGTGCGTGCGTGTGTGAGTATCTTGAGTGGGTGTTGGTGATGGCTTTTGTACATCATTATAAGACGACACGCACGCACCACGATATTTCTTTATTTATACATACATACATATATATATATATATATATATATATATATGTTGTGTGCGCGTGTGAGTGTGTGCGTGTGTTTGTGTGTGTGTTTGTGTGTGTGAGCTGCGCGCGTGCGCATGTGTGTCTTGGGTGAGTATTCGTGATGGCGTTTATACATTTTATATGACGACATGCACGTGCCACGACATTCCTTTGTATATATATATATATATATATATATATATATATATATATATATATGTATGTGTGTGTGTGTGTGTGTGTGTGTGTGTGTGTGGAGTGTGTGTTAGCGTTGACGTTTTAAACATCTTTAATAATAAAATCACCAATGACAACGTTCATCTTCAAACTCCTCGTAACGTTTTCGTCTCCCTGGGTTTCCCTCTTCTCTCAATGAAGCCTTCTTGTTCTGGCATTGGCCGTCAACAATTGCCTGTCATCTTGGTGTCAAGTCTTTCTTTTTAATTATACCCTCAGTTCGAAGCCAACACGAATCGACCTGTCAGCATTATTATACAAATCATCGCTCTATTCCTCCCTGATCTGATTATAATTTGAACCTTATTATTACCCCAGTAAAGCAATTTGTTCCTCCTCGCTTAGAAGATACTAATTACTATGAATCAACTAATCGTAAAATATACATAAATTTATTGGAAACAGAAATCATTCAGAATTTTACAGTTTATGACTTACAAGGCTGGTCGGAGGCGTACTCAGCGTAACGGTTATCGCTACAGGACAATAGAAATTTATATTTTCTGATTCATTATCTGTACTAACTACGCTAATTATGGCTATGTTGGATTATTTGGTGATATAAGCCATGCTACAATACACCACTTGAATTTATAGACTAAGCGAGGTCACGTGGTTTAAACTTCAGTCAACCAACAGCCCGAATGGGTGGCTGGTTGACTACTCAATCATTTATACTGAGAGACGTCCATTTGCAATCATTGACGAAGGACTTGCAATACTGAGGAGCACCAAGGAACAACCATAGGATTCTTTACCAAAGATCTCCGCTGGACAAGTGCTGTTGCTTGAAGCCTAAAGGATGGACACACAAATTGTAACATTTTGGTAACAGAAATCATTCAGAATTTTACAGTTTATGACTTACAAAGCGTAACGGTTATCGCCGTAGGACAATAAAAAAGGCAACATTTATATTTTCTGATTCATTAGTTGTACTAACTACGCCAAAAACACTTGACAATCCATTAATAGTCAAGTTACTATATAAACTCAATTCACTATCTGAGTCAAAAGAATTGTAATGTGTTGGGTCCCAAGGTCCCATATACAGATCTAAAGAACCAAATAAAACTTGGGAATAGTTGTACACCAAACAAATTATTTTCGGTTAAGCCAACGTTGGGAGAATGGAAGCCAGGATACAGAAAATCTCGCATTGGCCCTACAAGATGTACACACTGTTTTATGCTCAAGCAGGAGGATCAACCAGGGCGCGGACATGTCAAACACTCTGCACTGTCAAACATTTCCCCTTGGAGTGTGGAGTTTTCACTCCAATAAGAAATAAATATTTCAATACAAATAATATGAGTTGGTTTGGTTTGGTTTGTTTGTTTTACGGCATATCAACTTCAGTGGGCCATTTGATGTCGATAAAGTTTTGAAATAAATTAATTCTTAATGAATACACACTTTTTCATATATACATTTTTCTATTTAACCCATAGATGGGACCCTAACAGGTACTACCACTCTGGGCCAGAGTGGACCAGGGAGCAATGGTGATGAAGGGGTGCTCCACATTCCTTAAACCTCCAGAACTGGAACCTCACCATCAGATAGAGTTTAACGTCCTTTCCAGGTCATGTAGAGCCTCAGCCACCACCTTCTAGCACCCATATGATAAAAAGAGATTGGGGCTTGCCATAAGGGCAATAGGGTTGGGGCAATCATTTAGGTGCTAGGGCTTTACTTGACCAGTCGATTGATCGGAGGGGGCCTCTCCGACAGCCCGTCTAGCCTAAGTAAGGGTCTAAGTGGGGTGTTGCAGGTCATGGACTGCTCATCCACCAAGACTCCGTCCTTAAGCATCACGGGTCGCCACCCACGGCCAACAGGTGGCCCCGGTTATTTTCATAGAGACGTCGATAAATAAGATTTGCTATTATTATTATTATTATATTAATGATTTTAATTATACATTAAATAATAATTGATAAACTCACGCAATTCTTGGGGAATAGTAAGCAGTGACATAGTTTCGGTTACAGATAGCCAGACACCGAATCTCCATTATCATAAGATGCAGACAGATTTCTATTTAATAAAGAACTCCATTTAGAAATAATCGCCCACACTGATTTTTCTCAAAGAATTCCGTTTCAGACTAGACGAGATTTTCAAAAAGTACGCCACGTATTTAATTCCAACAAAATGGTCACGGGCAAGTATTCTTCAATACTTTTATAAAATTGATAAAAAGAAAATAGATATGGAAATGTTTTACAATGTTTTGCCAATAGAATACACGAAAAGAAAAATGGCTGTGATGCTTTTATTCGAAACTTTGAAAAAAAAAAAAAAACCAGCCAAACAAACTTTGATATAAAAAAAAAGACAAAAATGTGTTATTTCCCCAATGATTTGCAAAAATATTGAAAGCAGTTTTATTCATTCCTTTTTAGCACAAACGTTTTAAAAGTTGTTTTTTTTTATATTCCAGAGTAAATTTTCTAGGATACATGAGGTGTATAGAAAAGTTTCCCGACAAAAAATTAGGCTTTCTACCGTGCATTTAGTGGCTAGATTTTTAAAGAAATATCACCAAAAACTTTTGCACATATCTGGTTTATTTTGGTTTATCTTCTGATTATAATGGAGATTCGGTGCCTTTCTGACTGTAACCGAAACTACGTCACTGCTTAAATCCAATACCTTTGCGTTGGAACTGCGTAATTTTATCAGTGAGTATTTAATTTATAGTCATAATCAATAATACATAGAATAAATCTTAAATATCCCTAAGAAATAAAGGTATCCATAATATATGGTGTGGTTTAATAAGTAATTATTTGGTGTTATTGATCTCTAATACTATTGTACTATTCCCAACGTATTAAAAGCAATCTATAAATGATTTTATATAGAAAGCAATTAAAATATAATTAGAATAAGTGTAATCTTTTTATATGCGTTCTTATTTAATTTTGTGTCTTTCTAATTTGATATTTTTCATTACATCAAAACTTCTTGCTAGTATGTTTAATGGCATATCAACTCCTTAGGGGGTTAGTATTATTTAGATTGTTACAACTGCTGTCCTCATCTTTATTGTTAAATATACAACCTTACGACCGATGGGTCCTCCGGTCTTCTTCAGGTTCTTCACTAGTTTTTAAAAAAGTTTTCGCTATGAATTTTTGCACATATATATATATAATGTATGCTGATGGTAAATCATCTGCATTTGAGAGTACAGGTCTGCGTTATCGCACAAGTATATGTATATATATATATATATATATATATATATATATATCTATATATATAGAGAGAGAGAGAGAGAGAGAAAGGGGGTGAGAGAGAACGAGAGATTGGTTGAGATCGAAAGAAAGAGATTTTTTATTATAAGTGTATTTAATATTAAATATTATTCCCATTTTAAAATCTCTCTTTTTGTCTATCTATATATCTATATCTATACCCTCTCTCTCCCCCTCTCTCTCTTTCTCTCTCTCTCTCTCTATATATATATAGAGAGAGAGAGAGAGAGAGAGAGAGACAGACAGACAGACAGAGACAGAAAGATAGAAAAGAAATGAACACACTTTCAATACAAGTGTATTTAATGTTAAATATTATTCCCATTTTAATATATATATATATATATATATATATATATTATATATAATATATATATATATAAAGAGAGAAAGAGAGAGGGGGGATGGGAAGAGAGAGAGAGAGAGAGAGAGAGAGAGAGAGAAAGATAGATAGATGAGGGACGGGAGAGAGAGAGAAAAAGAGATGGTGGGAGAGAGATAAATAGAGACATATATGAACAGATTGAGAAAGAAAGAAAGAAAGAAAGAAAGAAACTTTCAATATTAACTTGTACTCAATTCCCTGTTCATTTTCACAAGGTTAAAAGTGAACAGAAAATAATTCTTGTAATGGCGAAGAAAATAGCAAAATCCTATTATTCTTAATTTGAATTGCTGACACATCTCTTTTCGATGTTGTTATTTTTGTTAGGAAAACAACTTTGTTCTATTTAAGAACTCTCCGAAAAGGAAAACAAAAACGTCATTTCTTCTGTTTGTCGATTGTTCTTTCAATTCTCTTTATTTGATTCTGGAATTTCAGAAAATCGTTACAGAAAAGAAATTGGTTATTTCCTATAACCCTAACCTAAAAAAAGGGGAACAACTCTGAATGAATTTTATCTGTTAATTAATCTACCCATTATTTTTCCATTAAACTAACCCTAACCCTAACCCTAATCCTAACCCTAACCCCTAATCCTAACCCTAAACCCGTGTTCTTTTTCAATGCAAGGCCTATGGTTTTTTTTACATAGGGATTTAAATGGGGTATCCCATGAGGATTCAACTCACGATTCAGTAATACTGGATCTGCGGGATTAATTTAAAAAAAACAAACTCTACCCAGGTGACGCCGGGTAGCCGCTGCTAGTGTTTTAATAAATGCGATTCACTTAACGACACGACATCGAAACACAACGTTATGCATGGTTTTCTGTTTGGTGAAAACGTAATTTGGTCGGAAAATGAAAACATTTTGAAACAAAGAGAAGATCATTTGCTGTCATGGTTGTTGATGTTTTCGATAAATTTCATTTGTTTAAATCCAAAATGGAAGTTCAAGTGAGGTTGCCGCCTTTTTGAGTCCCATTTATATCAAATGAAGCCATTTAAATGCACATATCGAATAAGAGGTTTTATGGAAAATGAAGGCATTTAAATATAAATGGAGCCCTGTGAGTGATGAGAGGTTTTTCTTTTACTTAAAAATATTTTCTAGAAAATAAAATCATTTGAATACAAATAATCAGATCATATGGGATAAAAGGTTTTCTTTTCTCTCTCTCTCTCCCTCTCTCTCTCTCTCTCTCTCTCTATATATATATATATATATATATATATATATATATAAATAAATATAAAAATAGAGCTATTATATAATACAATAAAATAAATATATAAAGGTTTTACATATCTATTTATTTGATGACAAAGGAACAGTCACAATTTGAAACAACGTCACCTGAAGATTATTTGCGCTTACGCCTGCATGAAACCAAATGGTTGTGACTGTTCCTTTGTCACCAAATAAATAGATATGTAAAACCTTTATATATTTTTTATTATATTATATTATAGCTCTATTTTTATATTGATCACTCTTCCAATAATACTGCGTTTGGCACACCGTTCCAGTAAAAGCTGAAACAGTGACAATCCCACCAGATAGTATATATATATATATATATATATATATATATATATATATATATATGTGTGTGTGTGTGTGTGTGTGTGTGTGTGTGTGTGAATGTGTGTGTGTACGTGCGCGTGTGTGTGTGTGTATAAACAAAAAAGAAAACCTTTTATCTTATATGATCTTCATCTCAGCTACTTATATGGAAACGTAAAAAGCCTACAAACACGGATAGCCCGTGTGTCCAATTATGAGATATAAACGTCGAAACACGGTGCCTGTGGGTGACTCTTATATGCTCCCAGAGCCCAGTAGAGCTCTCTAGAGACGACTTCAATGAACTTTCACCGGTTTATCGTAAGGCATTACTCGTCTGATGTTTGCAGGCTCCAGTTCTCTAGGTGATCGTAACATACATCTAATGATGTATGTATTTACCAGTTAAAATGTTGCCTCTTACTGACAGCTACGGACGGTCGAGTGGGAGCATGACGGACTACTAAAAAGTCAGTCTGGTTTCACTCTCGGCTAGAAGTAGTTGTTAAGTCTTGCCACACTGATGAGACGTAAACGTCGAAACGCAGTGTCTATGGATGACTACTATATCTATATATATATCAAGTTAAAGTAGCGTGGATAGTAACTCAACGGCGCCTGGTTACTATCCGATCTCAGAGGCGAGAAACTGTCAGTAACCAGTCACCGTTGACTCCATGTCCACTCTTCCTTAAATTTAAATCTATATCTATTGTTTAAATCAATGCTTCTCCTTTTTTACCCATGGACCCCTTTTAACCCTATTTTATTCTGGTAGACCCCCATAGCCATTCGATGTTTAAAAAATCCCATTGTAATTTTATAGTTAAATAGATTTTGCTTGCCTGGGTTCCCAAAAAGTGTATATGGTCCCCGGAGGTCCACATGGACCCCAGTTGAGAACCACTGGTTTAAATAGAAAAAAATGCGTTGAGAAAATATGTTTTAAAAATTGAGTTTAAAAAGAAAATTGAATCAAGAATGATAATAAAACAAAATGTCTTCGGCAAAAAGATAACCCAAAAGGGGTTGACATGCCGAAAACCAACCAACCAACCAACTCGTCGCCATTGAAGAAGATCCGAGCGTACCTTGGCCCGTAACCTGTTAAGTTTTTAAATGTCATCTTTGGCCAGTTGAAAAGGGCTTAAAGTAAGTAAGTCCTGAATAATGGAATCCTTCGGTAAGCGAATAAGTCCTATCCTGCGTATTGTTAAAGGCCAGTGATTTAATCCTATGTCCGTCGTCAATGAAAGCCAAAGTAGTTATGGTTAGTATGCTCCGTTTAAGTATTGTATTAACAGCAGAGTACTGCCAGTGATTGGCCAAGAATTTGATCACATGGTTCTCGCCGAGTCTATAAGTAGGATCGGGTATCTAGCACACACCTTATATGTCAACATTCTCAACACCAACCAACCAACCAACCATTAAGAAACTCACACAAAGATCCCAGGGGCTAAAATTCTTAATTGGAATACAGCTGTCGAATTTAAGTATCGGTCACATGATTGAGGCACAGTAATATCGGTTTTATGTTTACTTTCACCCCAATTTAAACTCATCAAATATGAATCAATTCATATGAATGATGAGCCTGCCAAATGACTGAAGCTATTGCCTATAGTTATTTATTAAGCCTAGCTTAGATGTGGCACAAGGCCAGTAGTATGTGGTGCCCAATGAGAATCAAACTCACTTCGAATCTAGCGTGTCAAAACCATCTGTTCACATGCGTATATATATATATATATATATATATATATATATATATATGAATGTAAATAGTATTGATGTGAATCTAGCTTGCTAACCATTACACCACGTGAGGTGCCCGATGCACGTCTGTATATAATATATCATTTCAATATACAAAACTATATACAAATATATATAATTCTGATCTTTTCTCTTTTAATTTACTAGAGTTTGAACTTGATTACTTTGACGTTACGGTCGATCCTATTAGCCATTACACAACGGGAACTTCCTCTTCAATATTTTATAAGGTTTGACTCCACTACATACATACTTGACAGGGTACAACATATGTACTCTGTATATATCATTTCAATCTACAAAATATATATATGTATATCATTCCAATATTTTCCTTTACTGCAGCTTGAACTTGCTTACTAAGACATGACAGTCCAGCATATTCGCTATTACTTTATGGGGTCTTCCTCTTCAATATTTCATAAAGTTTGACTCTACCTCATGCATACTTGACAGGGTACAACATATGTATATCTATACATAGTTATTTACTAAGCTTAGCTTAGATGTGGCACAAGGCCAAAAGTATGGGGCACTCGATGAGAATCGAATTCATTAACACTGTATTATCTGCGTTATTCGGACTATTGTCCTCATCTTCATTGTTATCTGTACAAAGTTTCGTCCGATGTGCCCTCCGGACGTCTTTAGGTATTTCTTGTCGGACTCGGGAACCATCTCGGACTCGGGAACCTCTCGGACTCGGGAACCTTCTTTTCGAACTCGGGAACCTTCTTGTCGTAATCGAGAGCCATCACGGAACTTTAAACCTAACCCTTTATTCAATCCACGGGGGTATCCTGTTCTCATTCCGCTAACCATAGCTGGGGTAGAGGCGTTAAGCTGTGTTAAGTATTATTCTATGTTACTGCTGCCCTTGGCCAGGATTGAACCTGCAGTCCAGAGATAACTGTCACTTAGAACGGTCTTAATCTACCTCCTTTATCCACTAGGCCATGTGTCCAATTAGAGAAGGCCGGTGGGCACATCGGCCGAAACGTTGTACAGATAATAATGAAGATGAGGACAATAGTCCGAATAACGCAGATAATACTAATCATCAAGCCTCAACTCAATCATTAACACTGATCTGTGAATCTAGCTTTCTAACCATTACACCACGTGATGTGCCCAAATAGGTGCCTATAGATTACTGGTACTATTCGATTTTAAAGCCGAGTAATAGTCTGGAGTTCTCATCGTCATTTTTACAGAAGGTACGCTTAGAAAATTAAAGCGAGGGGGGGGGGGTCAAATACTTTATAATATTTGAATACTTGCAACTTTAGGGTGCATAGGTATTTACCCAACCCCTTCACCATAGGTAGGATGTGGCACAAGGTCATAAGTATGGGGCGTCTAGCAAGTGAGATGGGAGATTTAAAAATGTTTGATACTGTTTAATTGGTACTCTAATCTCTTTTCAAATGAGCTATGTTTGAAGCTTTGAACTCTTATCAACTGCAACTGTTTTTTTTTTTTTATTGGATTTAAAGATTTTGGTTTATAACTAAATGGTTATAATATTTATCTAAGAGTATTTTCTCAGATATTGAAGTACTTATTTTTATTTGATTTATTCTAAACTATATATATATATATATATATATATATATATATATATATAGAGAGAGAGAGAGAGAGAGAGAGAGAGAGAGACAGAGAGAGAGGTTGTAATATATTCACTGTGAATAAGGTGGGGAAATACTTTATAAAAAGAGGATTATGTATCCTGATTTTCATGGCAGGGATAGCTTCTCAGTTAGTGAAATTTGCCAAAAGAAAAATCTTTTTATCCTCATTTGGCACTGATGCAAAGATCAGTAAAGATTTGGGGAAAAAAAAGAAACGATTGCCAATAAAATTGTCTGCACTAAATAGGTGGATGTGAACATACTGAGATAGATAGATAGATAGATAGATAGATATGGACAGCCCGAGATAGATAGATAAATAGGACTACTTCGAGATAGATAGATAGATAGATAGATAGGACTAGTCCAAGATAGATAGATAGATAAATAATGACCAACACGAGATAGATAGATAGAGATTAATATATATATATATATATATATATATATATAGAGGAGAGAGAGAGAGAGAGAGAGGTAGAGAGAGAGAGAGAGAGAGAGAGAGAGAGAGAGAGAGAGAGAGAGAGAGAGAGAGATACAAGCGACCAGACTGAAATAGATAGGTAGATAGATACATACATTTGACCAACCCGAGATCAATTGAAAGTTAGCACCAACCCGGGAGAGATAGATGGATGGATATATATGACCTGCCAGTGAGATAAATAGATAAATATAGATTGAGATGACCATCTATAGATAGATAGATATATTGATAGGTAGATAGATAGATAGATAGATTGTGGAATATGACCAGCCCGAGGTAGATAGATTGATATGAACATAGTGATAGATAGATAGATATAGATTGATAAATCTATAGAAATGTAGAGATATATATATAAACATACTGATATATAATATATATATATATATATATATATATATATATATATTTATATATATATATACTCTATTATTTGCTCTACTTAGGTATTGAGCACTTTTTACTTATTAGTCATTCTCCTAGCGGTTATATGAATATATATATATCTTATATACATATATATACATATAAATTGTTTTTACCAACACGCTTGGTATATTATATATATATATATATAGAGAGAGAGAGATAGATAGTTCTGACCATCCCTAGATACATAGATAAATTTATAGAAAAATAGAGAGATATATAGGAACATACTGATATATATATATATATATATATATATATATATATATATATATATATATATATTTTAGATCGTCAAAAAGTTAGATAGTTTTGACCATCCCTAGA
Source organism: Doryteuthis pealeii (assembly GCA_023376005.1). Lineage (NCBI taxonomy): Eukaryota > Metazoa > Mollusca > Cephalopoda > Myopsida > Loliginidae > Doryteuthis > Doryteuthis pealeii. The sequence goes on from CM042147.1 coordinate 13,564,665, forward strand.
TAGATAGATAGATAGATTGATAAATAGATATAGATAGATTTATTGATATATATATATATATATATATATATATATATATATATATATAGTTAGATAGTTAGATAGTTAGATAGTCAGATAGTTAGATTGTTAGATTGTTATATAGTTCTGACCGTCCATAGATAGATAGATAGATAGATTGATAGATGTGTGTATTGTACACTTCTATAACATCTAACGAAATTAATCCGTGAAATTAATTCAAAAGTCACTGATTCATTTTATGAACGACAATAAACCGAAAATCGTTCATAAATGAGACATAATAAAAAGAATTGGGAATTTCAAAATGAAAATCCTCGGAAATCTAATCTGGAAAAGCATCATTTATTTTCGGGAGAAAAGCATTCGGTGTGACCTTGGCAAAGGTCGATTCTTGTTCGCTGTGTGCATTTATGAAACAAGACGAAAATAGATTGGCAGAAAGCCGGACCAATATCAGCCAACTTGGATCCTGAAATCTTTAAGACAATTTAATCTTATTTTAGAATTACTTCGTTCAGGCGTCAGGATTAAACCAGATTAAATAGATTTATCCTACAGGATGTTACGTTTCGGCTTTAAGCAGTCTATTGATAACGGTATCAAAACCATGTGGTCATAGGCATATATATATATATATATATATATATATATATATATATATATATATATATATATATATGCATTTGTGTGTGTGTGTGTGTACATTTATATACATATGTATATGCATTTATATATTGAGTTGAATTTATTAGAAAACATATGAATATAGACATATGTGTTCAATATTTATATGTGAGATAATGAAATGCCGAATGGTTGTGTTCATATATATATATATATATATATATATATATATATATATAATCTGTTTTCAAATACCTTAAAAGTAATAAAGAATTCATCATTCGCATCTGATGAGCTGGGAGAATTAGACACTTTGTCTAAGCTCCCCAAATTAGGCTATAATGCAAAATCTCTAAGTCATTTGTTATTTCTTTACTTATAAATTTGCTCTGTGACTCTAACAATAAGAGCACACATTGAGCTCTCAAACTGCGACAGGTTTTTTAAATAAAACTCTTGTGTCGTAAGGAAGATTTTTTCTCTGAACTTTTAGATTATATATATATATATATATATATTTGCGTGTGTGTATGTGTTTGTTTTTGTGTGTGTATGTGTGCGTACATGTATACACCTCGGTTAGCGTGTATTGATTTGAATAGATTAGAAAACATATGAATATAGATATATGTGTCTTTTATATGTATGCAAGATAATTAAATGTCTAGTGGCTTTGTTCATACAAACACACACACACACACACACACACACACACACATATATATATATATACATATATATATACGTGTGTGTGTTTGTGTGTGTATGTGTGTGTGTGTGTGTACATATATACACATGTGTTTGCATGTATTGACTTAAATAGATGAGAAAGTATATGAATATAGAATTAATATGTCTCCACTATAACGAAATGTCTAGTGGTTGTGTTCACACACACACACACACACACACACACACACACATATATATATATATATATATATATATATATATATATATATATATATCTGTGTGTGTCTATGTGTGTGTTGGTTGTTTGGTTGGCTGGTTGACTGGCTGGCTGGTTGGTTGTTTTACGGCATATCAACTCTTTTCGGGTATTGATAACGGTGTCAAAACCATCTGTTCACATGCGCATATATTTTTTATATGTGTTTTCGTTTGTATATATATATATATATATTATATTATATATATATATATATATATATATATATATATATATATTTAGATGAATGTAAGTAGCATTGACGTGAATTTATTAGAAAGCATATAAATATAGATATACAGAGTAATTGGAAAGTAACTCCCTATTTTAAAAATCATATAATTTATTTTTCAATCATTATTTTTACTGGAAATGAATACGAGGTGAATATACATAACATTGAGTTTTATTTTAGATTCTAAATAGGCACCAACATTCACCTCCAGCATTTTAAGCCACTTAGGAATCGCATCAGCTTATCTCCCCAGAAACCCTTGTGGAATGGTAAAAATAAATTCTCGTCATTTTCCTTCAAGTTCTTCCAAAGTCGTTGGTTTCGTAGAATAGACCTTCTCCTTCAACTAACCCTAAAGAAAAAAAGTCGCTTGGTGTTAAATCAGGACTCTTACCCGGCCACTCATGCGGACCACGACTACCCATCCATTTCCTAAGAAAATGCTGGTTCAGGCATTCACGAACAACAATAGCAAAATGTGGAGGAGCAACATCGAGTTTATATTAAGGATCATACATTAAAGAATTAAGAAAAATGTTACTGCACATTAAAATATCGTAAATAGTTTGAAATAGGGAGTTACTTTTCAATGACTATGTATATGCGTCTACCATATGTATGTGAGAGAACGAAATATCTAGTGGTTGTGTTCACACACACACACACACACACACACACACACACACACACACATATATATATTATATATATATATATATATATATATATATACGACGTAGCGAAAGAACATGGTGTAGAGAAAGAGCAAGACACAGCGAATGGACGAGATGAAGCGAACGCACGGGATACATGCTTTTTGGGGAAAAACAATACTTCCAGTTTGAATTCAAATTATTCTCCGTTTCTCTTTTGATCGATCGGATTAAAAACATTTACATCTAAAAACGGACGTAGTTATCATTATGCTCTGATGATGATTTTTACTAAATCGAAATATTATCAAAATCAGTAATGAAAATGATATAAAAATATATTCATTTTAACAATAAAGTGTGTTTTTCATACCCTTTTTATCTATCTATCTATCTATCTATCTATTTCTCTCTCTCTCTCTCTCTCTCTCTATATATATATATATATATATATATATATATATATATGTGTGTGTGTGTGTGTGTCTGTGTGTATGTGTGTGAGTATGTGTGTTTTCTTCTTGTTAAATAACAAAAGGTCTGGTCTTCTGTTCGAGATTAGGACATCCGTTTGTACCTAATCTCAGAGAAATTTATATGTCATTCTTTAAAACTAATAATGGTGCCTAGTCTTCCACCCTCTTTGTGCTAGTTCACTGCATTCGCTTCTTTTTCTATGCATCATTAAAAAACAACAACAAAAAAACAACAGAATTGGCCAGAATGCATGACACATTATTTTTCCTTTAAATTACCATCATGCAATGTTCATTTTGATTGGTCAATTTGGATGACACATTGTTTTTTTCGATCAAATACTATTCATTTTTATTACAGGTTCTCATTCTGGTGGGATTTAGATGTGATTAGAAGTGTGATTTACCTGTTAATCATAGTGATACAAAGTATGGTAATAGTCACTATACCCGTTAAATGAATTCCATCAGAGGCGCATGCGCAGATCAAAATTATCAGTGCAAAAGGATGCAGCACTCGCAAAATGGCTGCCATATTGCGACTAAAACAACCAACTGTTGCCAGATCAATAATTAATTTTAAAAGTTCTAAACATTATGTCTACCACGTGTGAAATGAATGAATACTGCCTGATGGAAAAGTACAGGAAAAATAATCTGAATCATCCATTCTGGCCAATTCTGTTTTTTTCATTTTAAAGGACGCATAGAAAAAAAAGAAGCGAATGCAGTAGACTATCACAAAGGGAGTAGAAGACTAGGGAAAAGTACAGGAAATAATTCACGCGAGTCATCGATTCTGGCCAACATGATTATAATAATCAAAGGGATTGCAATCTGGGGAGTTAAGCGGACAGATATTATGGTTGCTGATGTCGCAGAAAATGTTCTCGTTGCCAACACTGGGCTCTTCTGTTTGTGAGGTATGGTGTAGAGTTCTGTTACCAGACGTAAAGTCTTCAAGCGGGCACTTTTTCGATCCGGAAAAGAACTACCTCCTCCAGGCACTTGTTGATCTCCGTGTTTAGTCTGAGGCACTGCAGGAAGATAAATAGAGGCTACCATCGCTAATGAACGTCCCAAACACCGTAATTTTCATCACTATCGGTACATCTTGTGGGGACAGTACAGCATGTGAATTGCGTCATGGTGCTGCTTTTTTTCGCAGACAGTGTACAAGTAACTTTATTTTGCTGCACAGTAGATAAAATCAGAAACTAACGAAAGGAATGTGCGAAATAAATAATTAAAAACGGTGATAATTTACCCATCACACTTTATATATATATATATATATAATATATATATATATATATATATATATATATATACTTAATCTGACATCTATGTTATGCTTTTTTCTTCTTGATGATAAACCTTACTATACATAAAAAAATTATTTTTGTGTATGAGACAGTGTTTATGTATGCGTGTGTGTGTGTGTGTGTGATTATTTGCGGGTGCGCGAGAGAGACATAATGTATGTGTGACTGTGTGAGTGCGTAAGTGTGAGAGAAAGTGTGTGTACTTTGAGTGAGAGAGAGAGAGAGAGAGAGAGAGAGAGAGAGAGAGAGAGAGAGAGAGAGAGAGAGAGGGGGATGTTCTTGTGTCAGTGAGTTCGGCTGTGAGAAAGAGAGTAGTGTGTGTGAATGAGTGAGTATGTA
>CM042147.1:13574289-13609289 GCA_023376005.1 Doryteuthis pealeii
TCTCCTTTTTAGTAGGTAGTGTAATTTGAAATTAACGGTAAGCGGTGGAAAATCAAAAAGAGTTTGATTGACAAAGGTTCACCTCGGAATCATCTTGAACGGGGCCCTCATTGGGTGAGAGTCACGGGACCAGGTAACACTGGTATAATTAGTATTTAGTAGGAGTTGAGTTCAAGCGGCCGTTAGGGCAAGACATGCCTTTCCGACTTTTCTGCTGCTTCCGCGCGCAAACGTACAGATTATGAATGTATCAGAGGATTAAAAGAATGTGTACATAAAATAACCCTCAGTGGTGTTTCTATGAATAAAATCTAAGAAAGATGGGGCGCACATAGAGGCAGACCCCATTCCACCCAATGGAAGATATCCAACCTGGTACGTGAGAAAATCCCGATACGAAGACCAGAGACACCCGATGGAATATAAAAGGCAAAGACAGACTTAAAAAACCCAAGAAGCAGTATACAACGTGGATTCTTTCTTTTCTTTTTTATTTTATGGCATGTAAACCCTTGTTGGGTTATTTTATGCCGAAGACGTTTTCATTTATTCATTCTTGATAGTATTCAGTTGTTTTTCAAACTCATTTTTTTAAAACACATTTTAGCTAATTTTTTTCATTTAACCCATAAATGGTACCCTAAAAGGTACTAGCACTCCGGTTCAGAATGTACCTGGGAGTAATGGCGATGAAGGGTACTCCACACTGAGGGTCTTAGTGTCCTTGTATGACGTAAAATTGCATCTCATGTTGAAGTTCTAATTTTAGAGCTCTGGAGAGTGTGGAGTACCCCTTCATTGCCATTACTCCCAGGTCCACTTTGAACCGGAGTGGTAGAACCTTTTTGGGTCCCATCTATGGGTTAAATATTAAAAAATGAGTTCTAAAAATGTTAAAATTTGAGTTAAAATTTTGAATACCTATCAAGCATGAATAAAACAAAACTCTCCGGCATAAAATAACCCAAAAAGGGTTGACATGCAGTAAAATCCAACAAACCTAACATTGCCTAAAAAGGTACTAATATTCTGGGTCAGAGTGAACCTGGTAGTTATAGTGATGAAGGAGTACTACACACGCCCCAGAGCTCAAGAACTGGAACCTTACCACTAGATACAATTTAACCAGGATACTAAGACCTTCAAGCACATATAGGATAAAAGTGTTGGGGGTTTCCTATAAGAATAAAACGGTCGGGACAATCATATAGATGCTAGAGCTTGAGGTGACCAGCTAATTCATCAGAGAGAGCCTCTTCGACCGTCCGTCTAGTCGAAGTAAGGGCCAAAGTGGAGTGTTACTTGTCACTGTCCAGCCACTAGAATTGTGTCCTTAAGAATCACATTTCGTCACCCACAGCCAACAGGTGACCCCTATGGGATTATAGTTCGTTCGTATTAGTATCTTATCCCCAATAAAATTTGATTCTTTCTTCTTGTGGATGTAAGTTGAAATAGAATTTAAAGGAAAGAAGGGAAAGGAAAGGAAAGAGACAAAGGCAAGAGGTAGTTTTGTGACTTAGGCTTTACTGAACGGGGCATAGTCGTTTCCACCAGGGACATGCCCTGGCTAAGAAACGACCACACTCAGTTTCGCTTCAGTTCGAATGACCGAGGTATCCTTTTGGGGGTAGGGAGTCAGTCCTTTTTGTCGGACCTGCGCAAAGGATTCTTCCGGTCAAGGCCCCATGGGAGTTTGTTGTTTTTTAAATTTTATTTTAATTTTATCCTTTTTTTGTTTGTTTTATTTAATCCCCACACCCCATTGGTTGAGATTATTTTACTCTTCTGCAGAGGTGCAGTCGGTATATTCTACAGCCCCATTGACAGAACGTCAGACTCTTGTAGACTTAATTTAGACGTATATAAATCATCACTATCATAAAAGTTTCTCAGATATTATGTAAATCTTAAATGTGAAAGTTTTCAAATGTTTAAACTTCAGTCCCAATACTTTTGTATCTTACCTTGTGCTTTTTTTGTCTTTGATTAAATATTCATATGCGTTTATTTCGTGCTAATTTGAAACATACTGTCATTATTAAGTTTATAAGATTAGTGATATAAGTATATTTGGTACTTATAAGTCATTCACATCTGAAGTAAGTGATAATCAAAATCGATTCTACCAGCAACAAAATGAAATAAACATTCTTCTCAATATCTATTTTTCAATATTTGGTTTTATTCATTTTTCCTCACACACACACACACACACACACACACACACACACCACACACCACACATATGAACCCACTCATACGCAACCACAAGTTCACATCCATATAACACAAACACACACAAACACACGCACACACATACACACACCATATATATATATATATATATATGTATATGTATATATGTCATATCTTGAAATTCTATCTATATATATTATATATTATATATATATATATATATATATATATATAGTACATATATATATATATATATATATATATATATATATATATATATATATATATATATATATATATATATATATATATATAAGCACATAGGTACATATATAATATATAAATTTTCAATATTTTTATCTATTTATTAAAAATACGCACACATACATGCACATAAACCAACACACACTGAAACACAAGTTCACAACATAACACACACACACACACACACACACACACACACACACTTATATATATATATATATATTATATATATATATATGACATATTTTGAAAATTATGTACATATATATATATATATATATATATATATATATATATATATATATATATATATAAGTACATAGGTACATATATATTTTATACATAATTTTCAAAATATGACATATATATATATATATATATATATATATATATATATATATAAGTGTGTATAACTGTATAAGTACATAGGTACATATATAGTTGTACATATATAATTTTCAGTATATGACATATAGATGTGTGTGTGCGTGCGTATATGTGTGTGATTACATGAAGGCATAAAAATGATTTACACACTAACACACTCATAAAAACTTATACACTCGTATATAGGTCATTTTTTTAATACTCACAAGCATAAACATATGTCATATTCTTTAATTTTTTTCGCACACACGCACACATACACAGATATATATATATAATATATATATATATATATATATATATATATATAATATGTATATAAATATTAGTAAAAGTTATAAATTGGAAATTTATATATATATATGTATATATGTATGCCTTATATTATTTCAAAACATGACTATATATATATATATATATATATATATATATTATATATATATATATATATATATATATATATATATATATATATATATATATATATATATATATAATGAAAATGCTCTGGGCTAGATTTCTCAATGATAGTACCATCCCTTCTTTCAACGTAAAAATACAAATTATGCCTTAGAGGACAAATAAGTTTTCAACCATTCATTAAATTCTCACAATGTCGTTCTCTCGACATCCATTTATTCAAATTTTACAAAAATTTTCCTTCCGAAAACTTTTACACAAAAACATAAAATACTTCTGAATATATTGAAATCAATAATTTCTTCTTGTTCTTCTTCTTATACCCCTTTTCTATCAATATGAGATTCTTTGAAGCCGAACTTTAAATTACGACGAAGACATCCCAATTATTATAAACTCATCATCTAACACTATAATTTGACACTAACTTACCACATAAGTATGTAACCAATCCGTATATATATATATATATTATGATGGTATACACAGGAATAACCTACTCGAGTTTCACCATGAGGATCTTCAGGGTTAAATAAACTGAATTAATCAAGATATTGATTAATCACTAACCGTCATAGCCACAAAATACACGCGTGCAATCGGCTGTAATTAATCAATATCTTGATTAATTCAGTGGATTTAACCCTGAAGATCCTTATGGTGAAACTCGAGTAGGTTATTCCTGTGTATACCATTATAAAAATAAGTATGCTCTATTCACTTTATATTTGTTATATCGCTGTATTATCATTGGGAAACTTGCATCAACTAACCATTGTGACCAATTTCACCGGTAAGTCACCATATTCATATATATATATATATATATATATATATATATATACTAGCGGGACCTGTGGATATACTACAGTATGCTAATCTAATTATTACAACGTTTGATTTGTTTAGTTAAGAGCTATTGCAAAATAATTCAATATGTTAATATATAATAATCTTATTTAACTCTCTCTCACTTTTTTCTTTCTTTCTTTCTTTTTATTCAATTGAAACAGATTAGCGTTATCGCTCCCACGTGCTGACACCCTCTCTCTATCTTTCACCTACTTTCTTTCTTTCATTCTTTCTTGTTATATTGTTCTGTGTAAAATGTCCTTTTTCTTTTCTTTTCTGTTTTCTTTTATATTTTCCTCGCGTGTTGAAATAGTATTTTATCTATCTTCACCCATTCTTGTTTTTTCTGAGGTCATATTTTAATTTACTATTATATACCCTACAAATAAACATTAATGGGAATATCCCAACACTTATAAATACGGGAGTATTATGCTAAGTAGTCTTATACCACTAACAGTGGCTTACCTTCTTCATGGCGTGGCGTGTATTGTATTTTGTTAATGTTATAAAGATTCCATTTCATTTCCAATCTAACCAATGGTAATTTCTCATTTAGTAACCGTTGTTAGGTTATAACATTTACCTACAAGTAAAAATGCGTAGGAAAACGGACACTCATTCTGCGTCAGTTGTCTTCAACTACTCATCCCAGACTGACAACTCATCTCTCTCTCTCTCTCTCTCTCTCTCCTTCTCGCCTTGTGTTGACCAATCAGTGATCGACAGGTAACCTTTCATACGTCATATCAAAAATCAATTAATGAAATAATTATATCAACTCATGTTATCTTCTCAATTTCCTATTCAATAGATTCAACCAGTGCCTTCACCAACATACTGTTATATAGTAAGGTCACGTGAGTATTAGGAGGAGAGTCCGTCGTCTAAGTACTTCAAGTGAGTTCTGCACAGAGTAATATGTCTGTTCTTAAATAGTGGCTAGAACCATCGCCACTATTGAGGTACGGGGAAGATGGGTCATTCCATTATATCACATACCCAACATATAAAGGATATATTGAAGGAAGAATGACAGTCAGCTTAAATATTTCGGTTTGAATATTCAACATGCCACCCAAGGGGTTAGGAAGAGTTATCTTCCCCTAACGATTCAAACCGGATACTCTCGGAAAAAATGAGGAGGGGAAAAATACTGACAGCCGGACCAGACTAAAAGCGAGTGCGGTACGTGACACAAGCGTATCCTATCATCAGCCGGACTCTAATCCAAAACCATCCCCCTGTATTCCCTGTCAGTGAGAATAACAAAACAAATATTGTTATTGTTAACATATTCCCTTTTTATTATCAATTCTGTATATCCTACATCTCGGGATACAACACAAGGTTAGCTCGAAATGTGCCAAAAAGGCCGATGAGACCAACCCCCCCCCGACTGATTGATAAGAAGAAGAGGAAGAAGAGGAAAGAAAGCTATTCCATCTACATCTATAAAGTCATGAAACAGGTGTACCCTGACACTGGTATTTACTGCAAAGCCATGTCTATCATGAACAGCTTTGTCAACGATTTGTTTGTGAGAATCGCCGCCGAATCCAGCCGTCTCGCCCATTACAACAAGCGCTCCACCGTCAGCAGCCGTCAGGTCCAGACCGCCACCGTCTTCTTTTCCCCGGACAGTTGGATTGGCTAAACACGCCGTCTTTCGTGGGTACGAAGGCCGTCACCAAAACCAGCAGCAAGTAAGTTCGTTATAGAACTCACTACGAAAAATATAATGAAAATATCATCATCATCATCATCATCATGTCGCGCAAGCAGCACGGGAATCCATGACTATCTTTCGTCAACCTTCCCTATTACTCATTGCCCCTGGGAGGTCCTCCGTGCAGCATCCCGAATCCTCGCATAGTTGGTCAATACCCGCATAAGAATGTTGCGAGCAGTCCTGAACAAGTCGTGGAAGCAGCACCCCACAAAGAAGCAACTATATGGTCACCTGCCCCCATCTCACAAACAATACGGGTGAGACGGACTAGGCATGCAGGACACTGCTGGAGAAGCGGGGACGAGCTCATCAGCGACGTTCTCCTGTGGAAGCCAACACATGGACATGCTAACGTAGGACGCCCACTAAGGACCTACATGAAAAATATATCACTTGGTGATTGTCATGTATCATCGGTGATGATCCTGTGGTGGAAAGAAACAAAAGTTTCCTAAACAATTAAATAATGGTTTATTATTTTCCAAGGCCGGTTGTAGATACAACCTTCAGGTCAGTTGTAAAGACGCGATGAAGTTTCGGTTGAGTGCAATTTCCATCCCGGGTAGAACATATTTCATCCCGAATCATTGAATAAATCGTTATTCCCCTCGGCGGTACGCGACTCATCTGTAAGTGAGTTTATCCGTAGCGTGGAACCCGAATTTATGCCATCTCGATTTCCAGTTCGAGACACATTGTTTTCATTGGTTGGGTTTTACGCCATCTCAACCCATGTTGGGTTATTTGATGCCGAAGACATTTTGTTTTATTCAATCGTATTGAGATTTGAATGTTTTTTTCAAACTCAATTTTTAAACAGATTTTAGTAGTCATTTTTAAAAATCTATTTAACCCATGGATGGGACTTTATCAGCTACTACCACTTCATGTCAAGGTGGACCTGGGAGTAATGGTAATAAAGGGGTACTCCACATTCCTCAGAGCTCCAGAATTGGAACCTCACCACTAAATGCTGTTTAACGTCATACCTAGAACACCAAAACTCAGCTACAACCATTTAGCACATATGACAAAAAGGATTGGGGGTTTGCTATAAGACTAATAGGGTTGGGACAATCATATAGGTGCTAGGATTTGACGTGACTAGCCGATTGATCGAAGGGGACCTCTACAACTGCACATCTAACCGAATTAAGGGCCAAAGTGGAATGTTGGATGTCATGGATTGCTCAGCCACCATGATTCCGTCCTTAAGCACCACGGATCGCCACCCCTGGCCAATAACTGGCCACATTGGGAAGGATTTTCCTCCTCTGCAGAGGTTGAGACCCACTGACAGGGCGGTTATATAATTAAGATCTCACGCTTTTTTATTATAGGTCATATCAATTTCATATGACTTCTATTGAATAAAGACTCAATCATCCAATGAAACTGCCAGCTCAGCGCATGAGGAGCACAGTATACAGTAAATTGGGGAACTGGTGGTAGGTATGGTGCTTCACCTAAGACGCAAAAACATTCTCCCTGGTCTAGGGCTAGTGAAAGTGGGATAGTTTCCCTCACTGTTTGGCTGATATCTACAATAGCCTCCTCTGCTGACTTTACTTTATATATATATATATATATATATATATATATATATATATATATATATATATTATATATATATTTTTTGTTTTATCTTTACTTCATACTTATTCAGAATTTTCATAGTTGTTAATTTGACAGACTACTATCCCCCCAAAAAAAACTTTGATGATTATCCATCTGATGAGACTTAAATTGGGGAGCTTTGTTCAATCAACTTAGATTTATAAAGGCCCCAATTTTGGTCGAAATAAATTTATCATAGAATAACGGTGTTGAGTTTTTTTATTCCTTTCAAAGATATATATATATATATATATATATATATATATATATATATATATATATAGTTTTTTCCGTAGTTAGGGTCTTTCCATGTGTGGTGTAACCAAGCTGATGCAGGTAGACCATAAGGAGAGCTCAATGTACCTAATACCAGTGAGTAGAAGGACAGAGCAAGATATTTAGTAAATGAAGAAAAACTCTAAACTTGCTTCATTACAATAATTTATTTCAACCGTATTAATACGCATCTTCAGGTAATCACAAGAACATGTTACTTTGGGAAATTCTCAGTAAGAGTCATGTTCTTGTGATTACCTGAAGATGCCGTATTAATACGGTTGAAATAAATTATTGTAATGAAGCAAGTTTAGAGTTTTCTTCATTTACTATATATATATATATATTATATATATATATATATATATATATATAACTCAACAGATCGTCATTTGGCTGTTATAAATTTATTTCAACTGGTAACTCTATAAAACATTCCAGTCTCTGAATAGAATCCTTGTATATATCTATATAAACTATAATCTATATATATAGAAATTATTTTTCTTCACTATTATATTGTACTGAGGAAGGTTTAACAAAATCCGAAACTTTTAAACGTCGACGTCAACATCAAAATAAATTGATCTTTTTTTGTTGAACACATAGTTTTTCTAATTTCTATATATTGTCAGATACAATTCCATATTTTACTCTCTCTCCTCTCTCTCTCTCTCACACACACACACACATACACACACACACACACACACACATATATATATATACACACACAAACATTGTTTTTCTAATATTATATTGTCGGATTCAATTCCATATTCTACTATATATATATATATATATTATATATATATATATATATATATATATATATATATGTATATATATATATATATTTATTAAATGTAACTGTTTATACAAAGGTTTTAGTAGGCATCTACCTAAGGTTTCAAGCGTTCTGCTTTCGTCAGGATACCTTTAATCCCTCTTGTGTGTCTGCAAAATCATTTTTTGCGGTTATGTTTTTGTGCAGACACATCAGAGGGATTAAAGGTATCCTGACGAAAGCAAAAAGCTTGAAACCTTAGGTAGATGCCTACTAAAACCTTTGTATAAACAGCTACATTTAATAGATAAAGCTCTCACATTTGTAATTGAGCACTTTATTTTCCTTATTTCATCTCCGAAAAATTACCATTTTATCTATCTATCTATCTATCTATCTATATATATATATATATATATATATATATATATATATATATATATATGAGGAAGAATGAATAAAGAAAAGAAAGTACAGAATAGATAATAAAAGATGAATTTAATCAATATCACTTACACATGTGTTTCGGTCAGTTTATCTATGTTTACACGATTCAAACTATTATCATTATTAAATAAACAAATGAAATGAAATAATAATAATAATAATAATAATAATAATAATAATAATAATAATAATAATAATAATAGTTTGAATCGTGTACACATAGATCGAAACATATGTGTAAGTGATATTGATTAAATTCATCTTTTATTATCTATTCTGTACTTTATTTCTTTATTCATTCTTCCTCATATCGTCGGATTCAATTCCAATTCCATTTGTACACACACACACACACACACACACACACACACACACACACACACAACACACACACACACACACACACACACATATATATATATATATATATATATGAATAAATAAATGAATAAATAAAAAGCTTAGCTTTTTTTATTATCATTGGAATAATTATTACAACCGTTCGGTTTCTTGCTATGGCATTCGTCAGGTAGAACGAAAATGCTTTTGAAAATGATACAAATGGTAGGAATATGGTTAAATGTGTGCGTTTTTTAAAACTGTATTCTCGTGTTGCATGTTTACGTGATTGCGTTTGTAATATATATATATATATATATATATATATATATATATATATATATATATATATATATATATATATACGCGCATGCACTCATATATATATATATATGTATGTGTATATATTGGAAGTCAAATGTTATTGACTATAAAAGTTAATTTGAAGTGAAAAACTTTAAGCGCGAAAAGTTTACGTTACGTTCACTAAAGTGCGACAAGTCTCTTCAAATAATAAATTCCATCGTTATTTTCTTTTTTCCTAAAGAGAAAAGTTCTTTTTCTTTTTTTCTTAACTATGAAATCATGAGTTAATCATTTTCTTACTGTTGGCAAGAAAAGAATGTCGTTGGTTTCACTTATTTCTTTGTCGTTGTCAAGAAAGGAAACAGCCAGCTATTTAGGATGAATCTACGGCTTCATTTTCTGTAAAGAATAGCGACGGCTCGAGAAACCGAAGAAGCAAAAAAAATGGAGGAAAAAGATAATAACTTATCAGCCAATCAAAAGCCAGGAAGACATTTTGCCCGAATCTATTCTATCTTGCATATTTTCATGTCTGCTCTTTGTTTTCAATGTTTCTACTGATTCTTACATAGGCAAAAACAACAAAATTCATCGCAGAGTTTTGAGTGGTTTCGTGTTCAAATAAATTAGACATAACAAGCATAAAAGTTGAGTGCGATTGAAATTATATATAATTTATTTAAAACAGAAAACAAAAAAAGAACATACTACTTGAGTCGAAGACAGAAATAAATATAACTTCCTCCTTTTACCGAATTTAAAATAACATTTTTCATATCAAGCATTTCTTGTGGCAGACAATCAATATCCGATAACTTCTGCCACTTGTTAAGTTGGTTGGCTGGTTGGGTTCTACGGCATGTCAACCCTTGTTGGGTTATTTCATACCGAAGACATTTTGTGTTATTCATGCTTGATAGGTATTCAAGATTTTTTAAAACTCATTTTTTAAAACACAAATATTTTTTCTATTTAACCCATAGATGTGACCCTATCAGGTACTACTACTCCGGATCAGAGTGGACCTGGGAGTAATGGTAATGAAAGGGTACTCCACATCCCCCAGAGCTCCAGAATTGGAACTTTACCACTAGATGCATCTCAACATTATACCCAGGACACTAAGACCCTCAACCACTACTTTTAGCACATATAGGATAAAAAGGGTTGGGGTTTGCCATTAAGCAATAGAGTCGGGACAATCATATAGGTGCTAGAGTTTGACGTGACCAGCCGATTGATCTGAGGAAGCCTCTCCAGCCACCCGCCTAGTCTAAGCCTGGGGGTGATGGGATTCATACGATGTCGCTGATCATTATGTTAGCCATTACACCACTGGTTGATAGACAAAGGACTCAGCTTACAGTAGCTGCTGTAGCTCTGGGGGATGTGGAGTACCCACATCCCCCAGAGCTCCAGAATTTGAACTTCACCATCAGAGTTTAACGTCATACCCAGAACATTAAGACGACTACCGCCTTCTAACACCCATATGATAAAAAGGATTGGGGGTGCTATAAAAGAAATAGGTTTGGGACAATCATATAGTGATAGGAATGGACGTGACCAGCCGATAGATTGAAGGGGGTTTCTCAGACCGCCCGTGTAGCCTAAGTAAGAGTCAAAATAAGTGTTGCATGTCATGGACTGTTCAGCTCACCAGGGTACTGTCCTCAAGCATCACGGGTCGCCGCCCATGGCCAACAAATGACCGCCATTGCAGAGTCTGTGTATTCTAAAGCCCCAACCGACAGGGCTAGAATTTTGTTAAGACATTATTGAAAGAGGAATTCTATTAACCCTTTGAACACGAACCATCTTCAGTCTAGGATCAGAGTGTGATATCTGTTCATCCCGTTCTATTAAATTGTTTCTTATTACTTCCTACCATGAACTTTTATCTTCTAATTGTCTCTTCGCTTAAGGTTGTGTTGGGTCAAGATTCAAGTGGTGTAACCATATAGTAGTACTGGTACTGTTAAATAGTCTCTTATTACTTTCTGCCATGGTCTTTTATCTTCTAATCTTCTCTTAGCTTAAGGTTGTGTTGGGTCAAGATTCAAGTGGTGTAAACATATAGTAGTACTGGTACTGTTAAATAGTCTCTTATTATTTTCTGCCATGGTCTTCTATCTTCTAATCTTCTCTTCGCTTAAGGTTGTGTTTGGGTCAGGATTCAAGTGGTGTAACCATATAGTAGTACTGGTACTGTTAAATAGTCTCTTATTACTTTCTACCAAGGTCTTTTATCTTCTAATCTTCTCTTCGTCACTAGCCATGTCTGGTTCTTTTCAGTTTGGGGACATTGTCTGATCGGATGTTGGATCTCTCTACTTCCAGCTTAGTTCTTATTAATCAAGAACACGGATACATATTATTTTTGGTGTTGACATAATTTTATTTCCGTAACCTCTATGCATAAAATATTTTTGACCAGAGTATGTATTTATCTAAATTTCCTTAAATACTCCAGCACGGGTTGAATGCAACTCAGGTTCAATTTTCACGTGAAGTAAAGCTGCTTTGGATTCAGTGTTTTCCTTTTCTTAGACTGAGGGCGAACTCAAGGTTAAAAAAAGTCAGTCTGTCCTTTTATTTAACCATAGCTGTGTCGGCATTGAACAGAGGGATTCGGGAATTTACCAAGGATATTAAATCGAAGGGAAACGCAAATAGTCTCGTCCAGGATTTGAACTTAGATCGCTGATTCCATTTCTATGATAATTAAATTCTCACCCAGCCACCTTAACCCAACAGCATCCACAAAATTCTATTACATTACAAATATGAATCTCTCCTGATAATCTTTCAAAAATTATTCAAAAGATAATTTATAATTAATTCAAAAGATAATTTATTATAATTATATAAGTTGTTAATCTGTTTATTCGTTAGTTGAAATTAAAAAACCAAAAGATTCACTCCGTATATTTTTTGTTCTAGGGGTGGATATTTCCCTGACAAGAAAGTTGGACTCGTCCAACGAAAGACCTGAAAGATACGGACTACACCGAGGGTAGTTGTAGTAGCTAGTGTCGGGCACCTCACATGGTATAATGGTTTGCAAGCTAGTCTCGCAAAGTCATTACTACTGTAAAGTGAGTTCGAGCTTCGCTGGATGCCACGTACTTGTGACCTTGATTCAAAACCTCCACATGGGGTAATTAAT
This sequence comes from Doryteuthis pealeii, assembly GCA_023376005.1. Taxonomy (NCBI): domain Eukaryota; kingdom Metazoa; phylum Mollusca; class Cephalopoda; order Myopsida; family Loliginidae; genus Doryteuthis; species Doryteuthis pealeii. The sequence continues at coordinate 13,587,085 of CM042147.1, forward strand.
TAAGACGCCTCTCATAATGCAATGGTTAGTAAAGTAGACTGGCAAACCATGACTAATGAGCTCGGGCCTCACTGGGTTCTCCATACATTTGGCCTTGTGCCGCACTTAAGCTCAGTTTAGTAAATATCTACAGTAGATAGTCTCGGGCACCTCGCGTGGTGTAATGGTTAGTAAAGTAGACTGGCAAACCATGGCTAATGAGTTCGAGCCTCACTGGGTTCTCCATACATTTGGCCTTGTGCCACACATAAGCCCAGTTTAGTAAATATCTACAGTAGATATTGTTGTAATTGCACCTCGTATTTCAAAAGTATATATTATTTTGTTTTCTATTACAGACGGTGGCTTTCACAAGAGTTTTACAAGATTCGGGGGCGAGGGGGGGGTCGGTAGAAGATAGTTGTCGCTCGATAAGGCGTCGTACTTCAAAACACTTAATGAGATTTTCAAGTGCAAAATGGTTTATGCAAATATAAAAAATAAGCTTTCTAAGTTGTTTATATATATATATATATATATATATATATATATATATATATATATATATATATATATATAATGTTTCAATCAATTCTCTCGGCTGAAAACTGATTTTCCTGTTTCAACTGAAAATGCAAATCTAAACAGATTTGTTTACCTCTTGAAACGCTTGAAATCGTTTCGATATAAAATTGATTAACAATGCTAAACAGTCCAGTAACAACTGACTGGAAGCAATCAACTTTTTATGCATATATATATATATATATATATATATATATATATATATATATATATATATATATAGAGAGAGAGAGAGAGAGAAGAGAGAAGGGTATTAAAAACACAATATGTTGTTAAAATGAAAATATTCTATATAATTTTCATTGCTGATATTGAAAATATTTCGATTTATTAAAAATCATCATCAGAGTGTAATGATAAATAGGTCCGTTTTGGACGTATATGTTTTTGATCCGGATTCTTCAAGAGAAAAACAGAAAATAATTTAAAGTATTGTTTTTCCCCAAAAGCATGCATCCCGTGCGTTCGCTTCGTCTCGTCCATTCGCTGCGTCACGTTCTTTCGCTGCATCACGTTCTTTCGCTGCATCACATTCTTTCGCAACGTCATTTTTCATAAGAGTAACAGTTTTCATAAGAAAAAGAAATATTTCAAATTCAAATATATATATATATATATATATATATACGAGTAAAGTAGGGAATTATATCCGGCATTATGTAGAAAACCCACCCCAAAAATATAAAGTTTACCAAAAGGATGAGTTTCATTCTTGATGGTGAAATCGACGTTATAACGTTTCGGTTTTTTTAAAAAAACCTTTATCTGGACTTGAGGTAGGCGAAATATTGTGTGCTAGTGAGGATGACTTCGGAAGTCATACAACACAACTTTTTGGAATACTTCGTGTTTTCTATTTTCTACACACACACACACACACACACACACACACACACACACACACACACACACATATATATATATATATATATATATATAGTAAAGTCATCGGGGTGGCCTAAAGTCGGTATCAGCCAGACAGCGATCCCTTTTCCTAGTGATAAAATATTGTTTTTTAGCGTCTGAGACGAGCGCCACATCTAGTGTCAGCTCCTCGCTTTACTCCACTGATCCCTATGCTACTCATACGCTGTGTTGCCGAGGGTCGTTATCGAATCAAGAACCTTGAGGTTCCCAGCCAGACACTCTACCGACTGAGCTAAAACCGATGAATAAATGGATACATTAGTTCAGATATAAATTTATTTCGGCTCATATAAATTCATATCTAATTTGATATCATCATATATATATATATATCTGCACGACCAGGATGCAACACAAGTCAATTTATAAACGGAGTTTAACAGGTTTATTCAGATAGACTGATTACCCATGGTTGCTACCCTGCTACTTACCATAGCTGGAGGGAGAACTGGATTATACGTTAGCACCATGTGAAACATTCAGGAATCCATTTCCCACCTCTAACCACACGCGCCTCCACACACACACACACACACACACACATATATATATGTGTGTGTGTGTGTTTACCAAGCCCCCCCCCCAACAGCAGGATGTGATACAAAGTCAATATTTAACCGGAGTTTAATGGGTTTGAATTCAGTTTGCCTTTTCCTAAACTGGTTGCCATTTGGAGGTTAAAAACCGAGTATATCCTACTATTCACTGGACAGAGAATAGTTGGATAGTTAGATACATACCTTTCCCGATGGTATTAGCAAACAGCTATTGTGAAAGGCAAACAGCCTCGTCTAGAATTTGAATTCCATTCGCCCGTCAATTTTCTACAGTGACAACCATTACAGCACAAAAACCTCCAAAAATATCAAATTATATATATATATATATATGTGTGTGTGTGTGTGTGTGTGTGTGTGTGTGTTGGCTATCAACTCGTGCACGTGCAAAAAAATTTACTGTTTTTTCTTTTCTTTTTTACTTTCAAGTACCCGATAGAGGGCAAGCACGATAGATGATTCTTCAGTCCAGTGAGATTCCTGAAGGATCTACTACATAGTAAACATTCTTGACTGCCAGTAGCATTTGGCACTGTATCCTTGTATTTTCTAAGATGACTCACCTGACGACATCTACAGATAACCTAACATTGGACATTCGGTAAGGAAGAGACAATTAACTGACATTAACAATGCACACAAGTATATTTAATTGATTAATTTATAATTACATGTAATAACAGATCTTATGATAAATACGTCCCAAACAAATTAAATGGACAATATGTTCCATAAACAAACAACGGGAATTAATCATAAGCGACACAGTTGTTAGAGCATCCTCAAATAAACCGCAAGATTCCAGATTCGATAACAGCCCTCACCAACTCAGCACATGAGTAGCACCGCTTTAATCTGCGTGGTAAAGTGGGGAGCTGGTAGTAGGTATGGCACCCCACTTCAGAGGCAGAAACAATCTCCCTAGTATAGCGTTAGTGAAAAGGGGATATACTCCATCACTGTCCGGCTGACACCGACAATAGGCCACTTCGCCAAGTTTACTATATATATATATATATATATATATATATATATATATATATATATATAGGTAAAAGTAACCAGCTGACTGGTATGTAGGGATAATTCTATTTGGGTTTATCTATATCTCCTGTACATTCACAATGTTGATGCAAACTTATAGATTTATACAAGGATTTTTACAAATCCCTAAGAGAGCTCAATGTATGATAACTAATAAATTAAAGAGCAATATTTATAATTTTATTAGAAGACAACGGTGTCTTCAATCAAGAGGTGTAACAAATGTGAAAATATCGGAGACTAATTGTCTTTATTCTGCTTTATGAACAATGAGCGAGAACCGAAAGGAAATATGTCTTGTCTCTTCAAAGAAAGGAAGTTTGAAGGGACTGAATTATCACGTAACCAACGAACACGTGGCGTGGGGATTCACGCCTGCAATCTAAAGGTAGACAGTTATGTTTCTCTCTCTACACTGCCAACAATGGTTTCATGTTTTAATAAGATAAAGTTTTTTGACAAACATCATTCTCGAAAAGCCGCTTATGATACTGATTCCTTTGGAATGATATTGTAAAGTCAGCAGAAACATTTCAAGGAATTTGGAATGGGAAAACAAAGGTGATATTCTTTTGCCTCCCGTGAACTCTCACAAGAGAATTGAGCTCACTGTTTAACCTTTTAGAAGAATTCCCTTTCGATCACAAGATTCGAAAATAAGAACCAGCAACCAGGTACAAGAACAGAACTACAAATACAAAACAAAAATAAATATCACCCTATGTAAAAACAGGATTCTTTATTTCATATTTACAGTAGTAGTTGATAACTAAGCTGAACCCTAACAATTTTATTCTAAATGAAATACACTAGCACCCCACAAGGAAGCAGCTATACGGCCACCTGTCTCATATAACAGAAACCATCTGAGTCAGACGGACAAGACCTGCTGGACACCCCTGGAGAAGTAAAGATCGACTCGTAATTGACGCCCTCCTGTGGAAACCAGCACATGGACATGCTAGTGTGTGTCGTTCAGCAGGACATTCATAGACCAGCTCTGTGCACATACTGGATGCAGCCTGGAGGATCTGCCAGGGACAATGAGTGACAGGGACGGTTGTCATGGATATCTATGCCGCTGGCGTGATAAGATGATAATGATGATGATGATGACCTTGATTTACGTGTAGCCCAATTTATGAGATTTCCGAATTACTTTTCTTATATTCTGTTGTGTGGTGCATCATGAGAGGGGTCAACCGTTTGATTCATGTCTAGTTTGTCTGATTCTAATATAGTTTGTGGGGCACGGTGGGGAGGTTGGTTTTCTTTGTGTACGATTTAGGGGAATGTGTTTTTATCTATTGGTGAATAAATTTGCTATTTTACTCTATAATGTTTGATTTACTATACACACACACACACACACACACACATACATATATATATATATATGTGTGTGTGTGTGTGTGTGTGTGTGTATGTGTATGTGTATGTTAGCTCAGACGGTAGAGCGTCCGGCTCGGAACCACAAGGTTTCGGATTCAATACCAGCCCTTCCCAACTTAGATCATGAGTAGCACAACTTCTGTGTGGTAAAGTGAGGAGTCGGCGGTAGGTGTGGCGCTCCGTTTGAGGCGCAAAAACAATCTAAACCGGTCTAGCATTAGGATAAACTCCCTCGCTGTCCGGATGATATTGTCAATAGGCCACCCCGCCGACTTTACTTTATATATTTACTTTATATATATATATATGTGTGTGTGTGTGTGTGTGTGTAATGGCTGTCAACTCGTGTTCGAGTGAGACCATTTCCTGTTTTTTTTTGTATCTTAGTTAGGTGCCAGTAGCATTTGACACTCTATCCTTGTGTTTTCTCAGATGACTCACCTGGAGAGACATAATCTTCCACATAAACTACATGTTGAAACTTCTCCACTTTGAATGTTGCTGGGCTGAAAATTTCCTTTTCTAATAGCCCGCTTCAATTTTTGGTGTTTAATTCGGTTGGACTCAAATTCTTCCACAAACAAGTAGATGGTGACTCTCCAGCCAGGTCTATTACAAGCTAGCTTCTCCCAGTCCTCCACAGCAATAGCAGTATTCTTCAGTGTCCTTGAGGACAGTCCTTAAACCTCAATTTGAGTTTGCACTGACGATGTTTGTCAGTTGAGATTACCCCGTAAATAGTTGTTTTGGGATTCGGCAATCATTCATGCCAACTAGATGACCAGACCAGCGAAGACGTGATCTAAGGATCAAACTCTCAATACTAGGCAGGTGACATCTTTCAAGTATTGTGGTGTCTGGTGTAAATGACAACCACTCTATCCCTAAAATCCTGCGAAAGCAATTCTAATGGAATCTCTCGAGTGTACTGCGATGTCGTTTGTAAACAACCCAAGTCTCACAGGCGTACAAAAGGGCAGTGAGCACACAGACTATGTATACACCCAGCTTGGTGGAGATCTTAATACCACGTTGACTCCATAATATAGCCCAACGAGAGTTGACATGCTGTAAAATCCAACCAACCAACAAACGAAACAAACGAAACCAAACGAAACCTATATAATAGGAATACTTGGTTTCATATTATTGTAAATTATTTGTATTCATAATATTCATTTGGAGATACAATTGTTTACTAAGTATTATCATTAGTTACTTAAAACCATTTGTCTGTGGGCGAACAAATGAGTATTATTAATTTGAAATAATCTATTGAAACCATATAATTATTACTATTAAGAGAAATACTTGAAACCATACAACTGTATGCAAATTATTGCAAATAATCTAACCAACCATCCAACCAATACATGTCTGTAAAAATAAATAAATAAGTAAAAAAAAAATATTAGTCCTAATATTGTCCCCCTCCCAATTTATATTTTATTTATTGCTATTTTCCCGCCAAATGGATCAGCCAATGAAAAGACATAAAAAAAATCTAAAACCTAAAAATTCAACGCATTGGAATTGTAACATCTAAATCATTTAACCTTACCATTTGATACTATGTGTTCTTAACATAGAAAAGTAAACTTAATGGATTAAATGCGAGAATGGACATTTCGAATATGGAATCCCAGCAAGAATTTAAGATCTCGCTGATTCTTTTTCCTCCTCCAAGAATTATGGCCAAAATGGCTGGATTCTGTTCGCCTAAAGATGTTAATCCATTGTTGTCGGCCATGTTTATAAATATTTACAATTGCAGATAAGAAATTGTTGTTGGTTTTTCTCGTTATTTTAGGCTTCAAACTTTTAGGATGATTTATTTTCTGATTTTATTTGGCCATATAAATAACAAAAATATTAATGTAATGCTTGCACATAACATAAATAATATATTAAATTGGTTTCAGATCGATCGAGGTACGACGAGGCAGTGTGCATTTTCCCATTGTGCTGATATTCTTGGGAAATGTATGAATCCAGTTATTCTCCCTTTAGCTATGGGTAACTAGTAGGGTAGACTGGTTTCTTAAATCTTGCTTTGACAACCAGTCTAGCAGAAGGAAAACTCTGAAACTAAAAGTTTTCTCTTCTTGTTTGTCAAAGTGACAAGATATATTGGTTTGGTTTCTTTGTTTTAATGGCATATTAGTCTTCGTGGGTTATTAAATGCCAAAATCACCCTTGTAGAAGTTTATTAATGGTACTATTTAAACCTCACAGAATAAGAAGGTTCATATCTTTTCCCAAGGGGAACGTAATAGTGTGAATGGAATCGGATTTCCCCAAGCAGATATACAACAAGAGGGATTTGCAATCTCTTTCAAAACTGATATCATATTGGGTTGGTACAATTATTCTACACTTTTTGTGGCTATTATTCAACAAATTTGTTGAAAAAAAAAACCCGCCATATAAAATACAAACCGAATACATCGAAGGAAAAGTGGTAAAAATTTGACTTTGTTTGGTTTCTTTATTTTAATGGTATATCAGTCTTTGCGGGTTATTTAATACTAAATACACCCTAAGGGGCCGGGTTAGCTCAGTCGGAAGAGCTTTCGGCTAGAAACCACAAGATTCCTAGTTCGATACCGGGTCTCGCCAACTCAGCGTATGAGTAGCATAGGGATCTGTGCGGTAAAGTAAGGAGCTGATGGTAGGTGTGGCACTCCACCTCAGACGCCAAAACAATCTCCTTGGTCTAGCGCTATTGAAAAGGGTTAGACTCCCTCGCTGATTGGCTGATACCGACTTTAGGCCGCCCCGACGAATTTACACCCTTGTAGATGAACAGTAGTGATACTGTAGCTGGGACGATGAGGTAGTTTCATATATTTCCAAAGGTTACTTGTCCGAAAGTGAATATAATAGCACGGCGACAATGTCTCCAGGCCGGCACATTACCCACTTGGTCATGGGGACACCATAAGATATATGTATTTATGAACTCCTCTGCACGAGCAGGATGTGACACAAGATCAATTTTTTAAAACGGAGTTCACCAGGTTTGAATTCAGAGTTTTCCTTCTTCTGGACCACTTTCTATACCAAGGTTGAATAGCTTAGTCCTCCCTACTAGGAGGAGGGAGAACAGTTGGATTCACACCTTTGTCAAGGGTATTAATGCCATATTAATTATAACCAGCCTCGTCCAGAATTTGAACTCGTATCGCGGTGTCCATTTCCTTCTGCCATAACCATTACACCACGGGGACTTCCCAAGATATATACAAGTGAAGTTAATCTAATTATGCTAGAATCTACCATTCGTATCAAATCTGAGAAATGAGGGCAAACGGATAGAATGGGGCAGATGTGGCTTGAAAAAGAACATTCTTTGATAGGAAGATTAACTGAAACAACAGATAAAGACAAAAAAAACCCTGCTTAACTGATTTACAGATTGAGAAAATACAAAACACAAAAGACAAAAGAGAAACAGAATGGGCAATCTTGTTAGTGAGTTTGAAGGTGAGATGACAGAAGATAGCAGACCCTTAATACCAAAAGTTTTCTTTTATTCTTTGTGAAGAAAACTAAGATTGTTCTATGATAGTCTCGCTAATCGGGTAAAAGAGAAAGATTGCCATCAGTCAAAAACAAGAAGAATATAGTCAAACGGAATTGGATGCTGCGAACTTTGTCTCAGACTAAATTAAAAGTACAGACATCCTTATGACCAATGATCTATTGTACGCTACAATGTTGATAGGTACAAAAACAAAATTGGAGTAAAGATATTATTACAGGTATAAAAACAAAAATGATATAAAAAAGTGTTTAAGAGGATCTAAAGCAAAGTAGCCAGATAGAGAGATATAATATTGGGACTTACTAGCGGAGCTTGGCTGTTTGGATTTTACGGGATTTCAACTCTGTTGGGTTAATTTATGCCGAAGATGTTTTTTAATCATTCTTGATGGGTATTCAACATCTATTTTTAAACTCAATTTTTTTCAAATTCAGGTTTTTCAAATTCAATTTTTTAAAACGCATTTTCAAACTCATTTTAAAAAATCTATTTAACCCATAGATATGACCCTAGCAGGTACTACCACTCCTGGTCACGGTGGACCCGGGAGTAATTGCGATAGTGGTACTCCATATTCCCTGAGGTCCAGAATTGGAACGTCACCACTAGATGCAATTTAAACGTTATACCCAGGATACAAAGACCCTCAGCCACGACCTTGTAGCACATATATGATAAAAAGGGTTGGGGGTTTGCCATAAGAGCAATAGGGTTGGGACAATCATATAGGTGCTAGAGCTTGATAAAAACAGCCGATTAATCGCAGGTTCCTCTCCGACCGACCGTATAGCCCGAGTAAGGACCCAAGTGGAGTGTTACATGTCAGGGACTGCTCAGCCACCAGGGTTCCATCTTTAAACATCACGGGTCACCACCCAGGGCTAAAAGATGGCCCCATGGGGTGGATTCTACCCCTCTGTAGAGGTACAGTCGGTGTATTCTACAGCCCCAGTCAACAGGAGGGAGCGTTCATAGTATTACAAATATAAAACAAAAATGATATAAAAAGAATTAAAAAGGAATTCAAATGGAAGTAGCCAGAATGGGGGGGGGGTATAACATCGTAACTTAACGGCTTAGAAAGAAGACAGGTTGTTTAAAACTGGCCTCTTGACTTACGAGTTTAATTCCTTTCACTCGTAACTCAATTTCCTCGTATATCAAATCAATTTCCTTTATTGAAATAAACTGAAATGCCATTAAATGGTTGCTGACATACTAGGGTAGGTTGATTTTTCACTTTTCTTAGAATATCAAATCCTCTCAAAGAGCGAAAGTTGTGTATTAGTATAATGAATACTGGTACCAAAAACTAGACACAAATAATATTTTTTTGTTATTCAATATAATTTCTTTTCTTTTTTCCTTTGTAAATCAAAGGCGCCAATTCCAATTGATTGGTAATTTGATATTCTTTATTATCATTTTGTCTTCAAGTGACGTCACCTCTTTTCCTCAGACAGAAATGTATTTCAACGAACAATGTTATTCCACTGTCGTTGCCATTTCATATAAAGGAATTTATTAATTTTAGGTTTCAACCAAATGAAATCTTGTATTTGTTTGGTGCCAACTTAAAAGCTTTGTCTTCCATTTTCTCTAATTTCAATGTGGCTTGAGAATCTCTTTAGAGTTGGATATAGAGTTCAATCTATTTAGAAGTTTAATAATTAGACGGTCTTCCTGTTTTTTAGTTTGGCTTGTATCAGAAGTGTGGTATGGTTTGAATATTTTCTCATGTAGGATATGCATGTGAAAACCTCGACTGCACCTCTGCAGAAGGGTAACATTCCCCCAATGGGGCTAGCTGTCTCCCAAAATGGTTTTGATCAGGAGAGTTTATTGTGTATGTTGTGTAACGTAGGAGGGGTGCGAGCAGAGGATAATGGAATTCTCATTATCATCTGTGACTCGGTTCGATAGCCTGTTAAAGTTTCTTTTGATCAATTTGTCAGACGAAGGGAGGGTTGACCCGTTGACCTCTTAAGTGACACGTGGAATAATATCTAAACTGGTGGAATTTGGTGGAACATTGAGAACAATCGAAGGTTCGACGATTTTCTAGAACATTCCACAACGATCTCTATATAACGAGTTGGCCTTAGATTTTGGGGGCAGTTGGGCTTAGGTTTTGCCGAGGTTAGTCAGAAGCGAGCGACTGGGTTGTGAATCGAGATTGGTGTCGCTGATGTGTGAAACCTGATAATTAATACTTACCGTTGGAACGAAGTTAAAATATTACCGAAAAATTTAGCGAGGCTAACCTTATAAACATATTTGTTAATGAAACTGACTCTCTCTCTCTCTCTCTCTCTCTCTCTCTCTCTCTCTCTCTCTCTCTCTCTCTCAAGAACAATAAGTTGAAGAAATTAAATAAATAAGTCATATTTGAGAAGCAAGAAATTTTGTTAATTATCTTCACTCTTACTATGACGAATTCCTTAAAGAGATTTATGAATGAACGTACTGAGCGATACAACGTGTCGACTCCTGATAGGAAGCCCTGATAGAGCCGTGTGTTTTGAAGACACGCTGAACCCTATACGTTACAATGTTTAACCCTGACGGCTGGGGCTTTAAAATACACCGACTGCACCTCTGCAGAGGGGTAAGAATCCCCCAATGGGGCCACCTGTTGGTCGTGTGTGGCGACCCGTAATGCTTAAGGATGGAATCCTGGTGGATGAGCAGTCCATGACATGCAATACTCCACTTAGACACTTACTAAGGTTAGACGGGCGGTCGGAGAGGCCCCCTCCGATCAATCGGTTGGTCATCTCAAGCCCTAGCATTGCCCAAACCCTATTGCTCTTAGGCAAGCCCCAACCCTTTTTATCATATGGGTGCTAGAAGGCGGTGGCTGAGGGTCTACATGTCCTGGGAATGACGTTAAACTCTATCTGATGGTGAGGTTCAAGTTTAATAGGTTTGGAGAATGTGGAGCACTCTTTTATCCCATTGCTCCATGGTCCACTCAGACCCGGAGTGGTAGTACCTGTTAGGGTCCCATCTATGGGTTAAATAGAAAAATGTATTCATAAAAAAAATGATTATCCATTAAGAATGACTTTATTTCAAAACTTTATCGGCATTAAATGACCCACTGAGGTTGATATGCCGTAAAACAAAACAGACCTATTGCAAAAAATGTTTAAAATTTGAAAACAACACAAAATAGTTATTTGTTATCATTCAAGGTAACTTATCTTTTTTTCTTTTCTAAACTAAAAGCGCCATTAGTACTTTGGTATTCTTTATTGTTATTTTAGTTGTCGTTACGTCACTCTGTCTTCAGGTGACGTGTCCTCTTGTTCTCAGACAGAAATTTCAACGAACAATGTAGACCTATTATAACCGTTACAATTCGTACCGTTTCAATGTCTCTATTCAAACGAACAGTTTCCCGCGTTCGTTTTCAATTGATTTACTGCAAGAAAGAACGCTACACTTGTGCAGACACCAATCAGCAAACAGCAGTCAGGTTCAGCGAGGTTCAACTGAAAGAATTTAGAAATTTTGAGCAACAGGAATTCGTGCCGCTGGGAAAAAAGCAATAAATGACTGAAAAGATTTATTCGCTTCCCGTGACTCCTGTGCGTTTCTTGCCTTATTAATGAAATATAGTGGTTAAGAGAAACATGTGCAAAATATGTACCTCACCCCCCCCTTTATTAAGATACGTTGGGTTCGGTGAAGGGTTGAAAAACTGTTTCGGTTGGTGGATCGTGCAGCCCGGAGAGCGAGAAGGAAAAAGAGTTAAAATTAATGGAACAAGTTGTCTACATGCACTCGACAAAATTGTATACTTATTTACTAAGCTTAGCTTAGATGTGGCAAAAGGGTAAATTATGGGGTGCCCAGTGAGAATCGAACTCACTAACAAACATCTGCGAATCTAGCTGGTTAACCATTAGACCACATGAGTTGCCCTGTCGACAAAAATGCAGTAGGTTGGTTAATTTTTCTGTCTTTTTTGGATTTTGTTTTTTTTGTGTTTGAGGTTGGTTGGTTGGATTTTACGGAATGTCAACCCTTGTTGGGGTATTTTATGCCGAAGATGTTTTATTCATTCATGATGGACACTGAACAAATTTTTTTAAAACTCATTTTTAAGCACTTTTTTGTACTACCATCCGGTCAGAGGGGACCTAGGAATAATTTGCGATGAAGGGGTATCCCACTCTCCCCATATGTTCGCCAAGGTTTGTGCAACAAAATTAAATGAATGAAAGAAAACTTTTCATAAAAATAGGAATAAAAATTAAGAGAGAGAGAGAGAGAGAGAGAGAGAGAGAGAGAGAGAGAGAGAGAGAGAACGTAAGAGAGCGAGGGGGCCGTGAGAGAAAGAGTGTGTATGTGTGTGTGTGAGAGAGAGAGAGAGAGAGAGAGAGAGAGAGAGAGAGAGAGAGAGAGAGAGAGAGAGAGATAAACGGCCCTGCTAGTCTATTTATAGACTAGCAGGGCCTATGGACATACCAAAGTAGGATGATTTAATTATTACAATGTTTGATATGTTTGCTTAAGAAACACGTGCAAAAACACGCACCCACACTACTTTATTGAGATAAACGGGGTTTGACGAAGGGTTAAGAAATTGTTCCGGGTGGTGCAGCGTGCGACCCGGAGAGAGCGAGAAGGAATGAAAAATAGTTAAAATTAATTGAACAAGTTGTCTACATACACTCGACAAAATTGTATACGTTCGTTAAGGATTTGCGTAACAAAATTAAGGGAAAGTAAACGTTTGCATAAAAAAACTTATTATAATGGAGATTCGGTGAGTGTTTGTCTATTACCAAAACTACGTCACAGTACCCTCAGGAATTGCGTAAGTTTATCAATGAATATTTAATTTATGGTCAAAATCATTTATAAATCGAATTTTTCTTATTTATTAACGATGTCTCTATGGAATCTGAGCTAGATTTGACTCAAAACAGCCCATGTTATTAGTGTGTTTAAAATCCTACAACGTATCTTATATATCGCTTAGAAATAAAGGTTTACATAATGTATAGTGCGGTCAATTTGCATACTGGTTTTAACAAAACCAGGTTTGATAAATAATTACTTGGTGTTATTCATCTTTACTGTTATTTTTATTCTCCAACGTATTAAAATCAATCATATGAAGGATTTCCTATAGAAACCAATTAAAATATGATTAAAATAAGTGTAATCTTTTTATATGCGTTCTTATTTAATTTCGTTAGTACTTCTTATTTAATATATTTAATTTCATTAAAACTGAAATACTTATGCCCATAGGGTGCATATTTTTGTTGTAGGAATAAAAAAAAATAATATAAATGGAGTTTGGTTAAAAAAATGAAATAGTGGAAAAATATAACGTTCTTTTTATCTATATATTGATAGACGTGTTCCTTAATTGTACGATCGTTATCATCTTGCCACGCCCTCTGGTTAAAAATGAAACCGTCCTAATTGTCCAGGATGAAATGCGAAAATATAAATCCTGATTATCCGGTGTTGCTTATCCGCCGAAATTTTTTTCTTATAAGTGTCATCACATCAGCTAAATAATTTTCCGTTTTTATCATAAAGAAAGAAGGGTAAGAAAAAAATACACAGAAAACATATAATAAGAAAGAAAGAAATTTGATAAGGGGTAAGGTAGAAAGAGGGTTTTTTGAGTAGCGGAAATATATATAGAGAGGGTGAGCGCACGGGAGCGATAACGCTAATCTGTTTCAATGGAACATAATGAAAAGATGAAAAGAATGAAATAAAGAAAAAACTTCTTCTTTCTTACGTCTGTTTTATTTATACGCTTGAATGCTTTTCAAGTTCAGAGATTTCAAAATCTAAATTTAAAAGGAAATTCTTTTCTTGCCAATTCTTCTTTTTTCTCGTCTCTGCCAAACTGAACCACAAAGAGAAAACCGCACGAAAGATTTATTGGAGAAACCAAAAATGTCTCCATTTTAGTGCAAACGTCTTCAGAAAACATTGAATAAATTAAAAATCTATCAACCCCAAAGGAAAGAAGAAGAGTTTTATTTTGGACAAGAAATTCATAGACAGGAATATTAATTTCAAATCGCCTTCAGCAGTGGAATAAGTTCTAAAATAAAGACAACAGAATCGTTTATTGAAAGGTGCGCGTAAAAATATGTGCACCAACAAAACTTGATTAATAAAAGGAAGTGAAATTGGTTGATTGTTATTGTTTTTACGGCACATCAACCCTCTGTTGGGTCATTAAAATACATCTATTTCTATGTCTGGAGTTAAGTGACGTTGTGATGCGCCAAGACGTTCTCGCACCAAAGGTCCAGGAGCAGTGGACCAGAAATTATCTCCGAGAATTGACTAAAACAGAAGATACCAGATATCCTCAAATTTCCTCTCCAGCTCACTGGTAAGTCTCTGAAATTTGACTATATTGTTAATCATTGTTTTTGTTTTTTTGTTAAATAAACCGTTAGAATTGATCTAAGTTTTAATTCTATATTAACACGGATCATTTAATGCCGAATCAAGTCATTTTGGTATGGGGTTGGTTACAGTACCTGTTCTTGTATAAGTGGTCACCCATTTAAGTATTAGAACAGTCGTATCTTAACTTCAGTGATCTAGCGGGAACCAGTGCTTTCAACACGATTTAACCATAAGTGGAACTGCAATTCGTACGAGAATGTGTTAGAGAAAAGAGAAAGAGAGTTTGCGTGTATTAAAGAGAGAGAGAGAGAGAGAGAGAGAGAGAGAGAGAGAGAGAGAGAGAGAGAGAGAGAGAGAGAGAGAGAATCTGTGTGTGTGTGTGTGATTCTCTGAAGCATTGATATCTAAAACACGTCAAATTGATGTCTTGCTTATTTTAATTAGTTTGTGTTTTGTTTTTTTTTGTTTTTGTTTTGTATTATTTGTTGTTTTTTTCTCTTTAATTTGATATTCAGTAACATTTTTCTTAATTGTCTGAGTTCGCTATTTAAAAGAATTTTTAAGATTGTTAAAGAGAAACCATATTCTCTAATCTGACTTTCTCTAAAAATAATATCAAAGAAAATTTAAGGAGATTGTCAGGAATTTCCAAAGATAGTGAGAAAGAATTATTAAGATATTGCGGGAGAGGGGAAGGAAGATACATTGAGAGAGAGAGAGAGAGAGAGAGAGAGAGAGAGAGAGAGAGAGAGAGAGAGAGAGAGAGAAGAGAGGGAGAGAGAGTATGAGAGACTGATATAAACATTTAAATGTTGATGAAACAGTGAGCTAGAGAGATAAAGAGTGAGAGAGAGAGAGAGAGAGAGAGAGAGAGAGAGAGAGAAAGAGGAAAGATAGCGAGAGAAATAGCGGGAGAGAGAGAGAGAGAGGAAGAAGAAGCTTGATAAGGAGAGCATGAGATACGTTAGAGAGAGAACGTGAGGGAGGAAAGAAAGAAGTGGAAGAGAGAGAGAGAGAGAGAGAGAGAGAGAGAGAGAGAGAGAGAGAGAGAGAGAGAGAGAGAGAGAGATAAACGGTTAATTGCAGATGAAAATTCTTATTTCAGCCAATCGCACCAATAAAAAAAAACTTTCAAAAATAGTTCGCTTGATCATGAAATGAAGCTAATTTGGAAATGTGATAGACAATCGTCGGTCGGGTTTTATGGTATTGTTCTTGAAAAAAAGAACAAAAAACAAAAAACAAAAATACAGAAATTGCCATCAGCAAAAAGAAGAAATTAGTTAACATTACCGAAAATGAAATAGTTTGTCCGTTATGAACAATTTCCAACATGATGCGGAGTAATTAGAATTGGTAATGTGGCACTAGTAGATTGATTACTCATTTGAGATTCAATGGCGGAAGAATCTGACTAGAAATCACTTATAATGTAGTCCGTTATGGAGACACATGGTGTAATGGAATCAAGATGATAATATAAAAATTTGTTAGAAAGAAAAAAAAGAAAAAAATTCAAAACAATAAGGATTCAATTATTTTTAACCAATTTTGTTTGCTGGGAAGCAAGGATGAGCTCATAAGTGACGTTCTCCTGTGGAAGCCAACTCAGGGACATGCTAGTGTGGGCCGCCCATCAAGGACCTACATTGACCAACTAAGCAAAGATGCAGGTTGCTGCGCAGAGGACCTCCCTAAAATGAATGATAGGGGTTGGCGAGAGATTGTCATGGATATTGCTAATAGCGCGACATGATGATATATTATATATTATATATATATATATATATATATATATATATATATATGTGTGTGTGTGTGTGTGTGTGTGTGTGTGTGTACCCCCACTATCAATTCTTACTACCTCCCAGTACCAATTCCTACGCTACTGGTTTTACAAGGGAGATAACTGAAACATTCCATCAGTTTCACACCTGAAGATGCCAGAAAGACATGTCGAAAGCGCTCATGAAGAAAACTTTGGTGGATTGCTACACCAGTTCCACCCTGACATTAAAAAGATTGCCAGACAGTTAGAAAGGATCGAACAAAAACTCGTCCGACAAGAATCGTCAGTAGAGTTTAACACACACACACACACACACACATATATATATATATATATATATATATGCCGCGGTAGTAAGATGTCTGACTGATGACAATTCAGTCGGGTTTCGAACCTGCCCTGAAGCAGCCCAATAAGCGATCAAGAAATACCAGCAACTCTGATCCCACCCCGAGAAGTAAAACAAGATAATGAGAAGATAGTATATTACTACTACGAAGACAACGCCATCATCTCTTTTAACTCGACGCCCGCAACACTACACTACTAATACCTTATTTCCTGAAAATAAACCTACCAGAAAAATAAGTCCTAGTTTGATTTTTCAGCTGTTGAAGGGAACAGACAAAAGACGCGTGTCCTTTCCCCAAGGCATTTTGACATCGGGATAAAATAAATGAACTCATGAGAAAAAACAAGAACGGCTTGTGTTGTTATTAAAAAGTATGAACGGCACAAGATAAAATATTCTTAAGAGATTCCCAAGTTATTCCAGCCCCAAACAGCGAGAATAACATCCAGCCCAACAACCAATCAAGAAATACCAGCAACTCTGATTCAGCTCCGAGAAGTAGAATAGCATAATGAGAATGGAAGTATCGAATCATTACAATTACGTCTTCACTCCTTTTTAGATCGAACCCTGCAAATGCTACATATCGGTCAAGTGGTCAAAAAGGAAAGAAAGAAAGAAAAGAAAAGGATAATAAAAATATTGGAGTTCATACCTTGGCGCCAAGTAGATAAAGAAAAAAGAAATCTATTGAGAGAAATATTTTCCTACTGGCAAACAATTCTTCCTTCGTGGCTGTTCGGGTTTTCCGATATTGAAAAAACGATTAACCTCTCGTTTAATGCACAGATGATACCCTAATAGATACTACCTCTCTAGGTCAATGTTGACTAAGCGGTAATGGCAATAAAGGAGTATTCTACACTCTCCAATCTCCAGAACCGGAGCGACACTACTAGATGCTGTTTAATGTTCCACATAGGAAACCCAGTTTCTTTCCAGTTAGTGTGGTGAGTTTTGACTTGTCTATAATGAATATATAATGAATAACTTTTATTCTGTCTTTTAGTCCTTATTTTATTTTTATTTTTATATTTATATCTCCTATCCTATTTTATGTTCACTTTTACCTTACCTAGGACACCTTTTTTAGGGAATGGGGTCGTCTTCTACCTCTGCAAGTGATACAGTCAGAATTACTAGGCAACAGATTTCATTGGCAAAAAAAGATAAGAATTCTAAATCAGATAAGTATATCGGTCAAGTGGTCAAGAAGGAAAGAAAAAAAAATGTCGGCATCCATATTTTGGCGCCAAAAAGATAGAGATAAATTAATCTATTGACAGAACTATTTTCCTATTGGCAAACAAATTCTTCCTCGGTGGTTGTTCGGTTTGTCCAATATCGAAAAAGCGATTAACCTCCCGTTTAACAAAACAAAAAAAATCAGTTTATTGAATAAGAGGTAAATCTCGATATATGATGGTTTGACCCCCCAGGACAAAGAATGTCCGAACTGAGTATCATTTGTTTGTAACTAATGCTACAAACGGACCGGGGATCTGGGGGGGGATGGAGGGGGAAAATGCCATCAGCCAAGGTAAAATGATCTCTGTAATGGACTTCCTAACATATGTAACGTCATATCCGGTCAAATGATTAATCTCATCACGGGATAATCCTGATACCTTATTAGGGAAAAATATTGTTAACCCTTTACTTTGCCAAACAAGTACATCTCTTTATATCTTGGGCTAGACGGGCGGTCGGAGAGCCCCCCTCTGATCAATCGGCTGGTCACGTCAAGCTCTAGCACCTATATGATTTTCCCAACCCTATTGCCCTTATGGCAAGCCCCAACCCCTTTTTATTATATGGGTGCTAGAAGGCGGTGGCTGCGGGTCTACATGTCCTGGGAATGACGTTAAACTCTATCTAATTGTGAGGTTCCAGTTTTGGAGGTTTGGGGAATGTGGAGCACCCCATTCATCACCATTGCTCCCTGGTCCACTCTGACCCGGAGTGGTAGTACATGTTAGGGTCCCATCTATGGGTTAAATAGAAAATGTATTTATAAAAAATTGTATTATCCATTAAGAATTGATTTATTTCAAAACTTTATCGGCATTAAATGAGGCACTGAGGTTGATATGCCGTAAAACAAAACAAACAAACAAACATCTGTTTATAACCAAATCCAATATCAGTTAACCGTAAAGGAATACACGCTACTAAATCAGCCCAAGATGGACTCTTACAAAACTCTTGGAGAAAAGACTAGATGAGATCTATCTATCTATCTATCTATCTATCTATCTATAAATATATATATATATATATATATATATATATATACTGTACTTGACGGCATATAGGACGCACTTTCTCCAAACATTTTGGCTAAAAAATTGCCCTGCGTCTTATACATCGTAAGGTGAAGTTTGAGACCTCCGTAGGCCTAGGCTAATTTTCTCTATGATGCTCACTAACCCAGCTTACGCTCAGTACTTTTACCTACCCTAAACTCCATACACCCTTATTTTATTGCTGGCATTGTTATAATCAAGGTTAACAGGAGTGTATGGTGGCAGTATATTTAAATACACTAAAAAATATTAACAGTACCAGCATAAAAAGACTATCAACAACAGATATTAAAGAATAAATGAATAGCAAAACACAGTTTAATTTTGAAGCAGAATGAGTTGGTCGTCTGAATATATGATCTGTCTTCAAAAGATCGTCTGCAATGTAAAAGACCGAACACAAAATCGTGTCTGTGATACAAAACAGAAAGAGGCTCCGAAGAATTGGAGAAATTTCCTTCCGAGTTTATTTTCATGGGAATATTACGAAGAATGTGTTTTTTGGAAAGAGATGCTAAATATTACAAATGAAAGAAACAAAATGCGAACGTTGATATATGCAATCGTTCGGTGTGAGGGCGAAAAATCAATAACATTTTTAGGAGAAGCTCCCTAAAATAAAGTTAGAAATACAACAAAAAGTTCTCCTAGTACTTCTTCCTACGCCATGTTTTTACGTCTTTAGCTAAAATGATAGAATCAGAGAAATTATTTCTTTTATTTATATTTTTATATTTGTATGCGATTGTTGGGAAAAACATTTAAATGTAATAATATTTATCTTTGTTCTCAATATTCCGAAAGTATTCAGTTTAACTTGTGATATCTCTCTCCTCCTCTCTCTCTCAGTCTCTCTCTCTCTCTCTCTCTCTCTCTCTCTCCTCCCATTAGCACGCAAAAAAAACTCTCTCTCTCCCTTTCTAAGACAAAAACCACAATCTCTCTCCCTCTAACACACTCACGCTTCCGCCCCTCTCTCTCTCTCTGTATTTGTATCTGTAAATCTCTCTCTGTATATATATATATATATATATATATATAGCTCCCCCACTCTCTGTCTCTCTAACTGTCTCTTCTAAGACAATCTCTCTCCTTCTATCTTTCTCTCACTAACGCACAAAACTCTGTCTTTCTTTCTAAGACAAAACACACACACTCTCTCTCTGACACCATCTCCCCCTCCTCCTCCTCCTCTCTCCTCTCTCTCTCTCTCTCTCTCTTTAGCACACACGCTCTGACACTCTCTTTTTCTCTCTCTCACTCTTTTTAGCACAATGACACACGCAAACTCTCTTTCTCTCCCTCTAAGACATAGACTTTCTCTTCCTGTAACACACACCCACTCTTTCTTCTTTTACTTCAATCTCTCTCCCTTTCTCTCTCTCTCTCTCTCTCTCTCTCTCTCTCTCTCTCTTTCGCTAATACACGTTCACCCTAATTCTCTTTTTATCTCCCTTTAACATCCACTCTCTCTCTATTTCCCTCAAACTCTCTCTTTATCTTTCTCTCCTTCTAACTCTCTCTCTTTCTTTGACACACGTGCACTCTCTTTCTCTCTTTTTCTCTCCCTCTAACACACATATCTCTCTCATTTAATCTCTCCCGCCCTGTCGGCTGGGTGTTAGAATGCACCGACTGCACCTTGCAGAGGGGTAAGACTCCCCCAAATGGGGCCACCTGTTGGCCGTAAGTGGCGACCCGTAATGCTTAAGGACGGATTCTTGGTGGATGAGCAGTTCATGATATGCAACACTCCACTTAGACCTTTACTTAGGCTAGATGGGCGGTCGGAGAGGCCCACTCCAATCAATCGGCTTGGTCACGTCAAGCCCTAGCACCTATATGATTGTCCCAACCCTATTGCTTATGGCAAGCCCCACTCCTTTTTATCATATGGTGCTAGAAGGCCGTGGCAGAGGTCTACATGTCCAGGGAATGACATTAAACTCTATCTGATGGTGAGGTTCCATTTCTGGAGGTTTGGGAATGTGGAGCACCCCTTCATCACCATTGCTCCCTGGTCCACTCTGACCCGGAGTGGTAGTACCTGTTAGGGTCCCATCTATGGGTTAGATAGAAAAACGTATTTATAAAAAAATTGAGTATCCATTAAGAATGACTTTATTTCAAAACTATCGGCATTAAATGACCCACTGAGGTTGATATGCCGTAAAACAAAACAAACAAAACTCCAATTTTAATCTCTCTACCCTCTCCCTCTCCAACGCACGCACATACACACACTTTCAAGTATATTATTTAATTCAATTATGAATCTCACCGCGATTAACAGGCTGATCTTGCAGATTCTTACAACAAAGTATTCAGCTTGATTCTCACCGGGTGCCTCATTTACCCGTGCCCTTGTGGCATAACTTAACTGAATTTACTAAATATCTTAGGAATCTCGCTGTTTGTAGTCACTACCAAATTGGTCATACAGTGTAATGATTTCGAATCCGACTCTTTACCTAGTGATCTTGTACCATACTCCCAAGAGAAGCTCAACAAATAACAAGAAAGAAACATTTAACACGAAGACACTGATGTATTGAGTTGGCTTTATCTTAGATCAAACAGAATGGGACTGAATAACCATCACTTAACAAAGGAAAAACATTTTATTCTACAATCACCATTTTTAGTATTGAGCGGGTTTACAGGGTGTTCCAAAAGTCTTGTCAACCATAAAAGTAAATAAAGTCGATGGGGTGGACTAATGTTGGTATCAGCCAGACAGCGAGGAAGTCTATCCCGTTTTCTCTAGCACTAGATACAGGAGATTGTTTTAGCATCTGAGATGGAGCGCCACATCTAACATCAGTTCCTCAGATCCCTGTGCTACTCATACGCTGGATTGCGAGAGTCGGTATCGAACCAGGAACCTTGTGATTCCTCGGTAATTACCGACTAGAAAAAACCGGCCCTACATATTTATTAATAATGGATATTCGGTCTCTATTTGTCTGAAACCGAAACATCGTCACTCCTTACGTCACAATACCCAGAATCCGTTATTATATAGAATAAAGAACAACTCTGTAATTATTTTTTACTCTCGACTTTTTTCAGTCTAGCTTAGTGTTGTGATGTTAGTTCAACAGTAAAAAAAGAAGTCAAGTCGAGGTAGGGTAAAATGAGACAAGTGTATTTACAATAAGGTACAAGAACGGCTAGCTTGCCGCTAAACGGTAACAGTACAACCTTTTCACTCGGTGTCTCACTATTTATAGTGAGAACCGGTGTATATTCTCCACTGTAGGAACGGCCGGTACAACACTTAGTAAGGGCCAAAGTAAAGTGTTGTATGACATGGACTGCTCAG
>CM042147.1:13611789-13631789 GCA_023376005.1 Doryteuthis pealeii
CAATTAGAAATCAATAATACTAAGCACAGATTTATTAAAATCAACTTTTTAAATATCAATATGCAAATTAGCCTTCCCATTCACACTGTAAACTGCTATTTTGTGGTATATATAAATACAATTGCATGTTATTAGTATGTATATATGGTCAACGGTATTAATGATGTAAATCAATTTTATTAATAATTGAGGTTTAAATAAAAATGAAAACATGGAGAATGTGATGTAAATAACAAAGGGAATTGTGACTTTAATAGTAATATAGTTTCGGTTACAGACATACAAACCCACAATCTCCATTATAATAAGATATATATATATATATATATATATATATATAGATATATAGATAGATAGATAGATATATGGAAATACGGTGGGGAAATTAATCCGACAATATGAGAAGAAAATATTTTCAAAAATATAACAAACACATCATTATGAAATTCGGCTACTGGTTTGGTTCTCTAAACCGGCTCTACATATGAATTGAGCACTTTTCTATATTCATTATTAATCCTACTTATTCGCTTTCTTTCTTTTACCGACAGTCAGAATTGTAACTCGGTCTATATTTTTTCTTTTTCGTTTTTGTTCATTCATTTTCTATTAAAAAAGATATTTGCTATGAGGCTATTCAAAATGGCTTCAAATCAAACAAAACGCTACAGGCTTGAACTGTTTCGTAGCTGAAAGGGAAATTTACAAAAGCATGTGTGATGTGTACTGAGAAATATATTTTTTGTAAAAAAGTGCTTACGGAAATGGCTAAATATATGTTTGCCACAACGAACCTTGTTACATACTGTTAGTGTGTATGTATGTATGTATGTATGTCTGGATAAAACTACGAAAATAAAAAAATAACGATAAAGTAAATATATATATACACAATAAATATCACTGGTTCTTGTTTTTTGTGCACAAATTATGAAGATTTGATTTATATTCGAAGATATTCAAAAATTAAGATATACAACTAACAACAAAATAACACTGAAATTGTCCAATTTGTAAATCTCAAAAGTAAAAAGAATCAATACATCTAGATTTCCTCCTCTACCCAGGTGTCGCTGGGTAGCCGCTTCTAGTCTAATATAAAGAAATATATTTTAAAGGGACTCAAAATGATATCCTGCAATAAATAAACGTGCTGTCTCACGTAGAAAACCTACACTATATTAAGGATAACTGTTAACGTCCAAATAAAATTCTTGTCGTTGAAGTGTTGTGATATTCAACATAGAATAAACTTGTAAAACCCACTAATGCCTCCAATAGTGCCACCTGTTGGCCGTGGGTGGCGACCCATTATGCTTAAGGACGGAATCCTGGTAGATGAGAAGTCCATGACATGCAACACACCACTTAGACCCTTACTCAGGTTAGACGGGCGGTCGGAGAGGCCTCCTCCGATCAATCGGATGGTCATGTCAAGCCCTAGCACCTATATAATTTCCCCAACCCTATTGCCCTTTTGGCAAGCCCCAACCCTTTTTATCATATGGGTGCTAGAAGGCGGTGGCTGAGGGTCTTCATGTCCTGGAAATGACGTTAAACTATCTGATGGTGAGGTTCCATTTCTGGAGTTTTGGGGAATGTGGAGTACCTCTTCAGCACCATTGCTCCTGAGTCCACTTTGACCCGGAGTGGTAGTACCTGTTAGGGTCCCATCTATGGGTTGAATAGAATAATGTGTTTATAAAAGAATGAGTATTCATTAGGAATGAATTTATTTCAAAACTTTGTCGGCATTAAATGATCCATTACGGTTGATATGCCGTAAAACAAACCAAACCAAACTAAACTCACTAATGTTTGATACCAAGCCTAGAGCACTCCTGTGAACAACGACTCATGTATACACCAAGACAGTCCTTGTCTATCTACAAAAATGTGTAGTTTGGTTTGGTTTGTTTTACGGCATATCAACCTCAATGGGTCATTTAATGCCGACAAAGTTTCGAAATAAATTTTTTTATAATCACATTTTTCTAACAACAGAATGTTAATTTTGTCGGATAAGCATCCTCGCTGCCAGTCATTTTCTAAAGTTTACAATAAAACGGAATTAACGCTAAAGTGATATATATATATATATATATATATATATATATATATATATATATATATATATATATATATATATATGAGGAAAAATGAGTAAAGAAAATAAATCTTACGATAACATCTCAATAAATTTAACAACTTATACAAAATTATCTATATATATGTGGTCCCTTTTTTAATCGACAACTTTTTAACATTTCACCGAATTTTTTCAAAACATAAACTAAACTTTGAGAAAAATGTTCAACATGTTATTGATAAATAATAACACTTTATTTTTATTTTATTTTATTTATTTTTTGTAACAATAAAAAAACTATTTTGTACTATAATCCCTAGAAAAAAACAAATATCCAAATCATAACGGTCTCTATTCTCAGCGTTCCAAATTTAAAAAAAAAATTCGATTTTCGAATATTTCCAAAAATCTCTGTTGTTTTTCCCAACGAATTTTTTCATTCAAAACAAATGTTCACTCTGATGAAGGTCGATTCTTCTATGTGTGCGAAATATTTTCACACACATAAACTGACCGAAACACATGTGTAAGTGATATCGATTAATGTGATATCGATTAAATTCATTTTATCAATTTACATTTCTTTTCTTTACTCATTTTTCCTCATATTGTCGGATTCAATTCCTTTTCCATTTATATATATATATATATATATATATATATATATATATATATATATATATATATATATATATATATATATTATATATATAAGCGGGTAAGTTGCAGGTGGGAATGATTCTAAACAGGATCATTTTTAATGTCGAAATATTAAAATTGGTATAGTCAACGTTGAGAGCTTAATATATTGGTTGATTGGTTGGGAGCCTAACACGTACTATCCCTCCAGGTCAGCGTGGATCTGGGAATAATGGTGATGAAGGGGTACTCCACATTCCCCAAACCTACCGAACTAGAACCTTACTATCAGATAGAGTTTAACGTCATTCCGAGGACATAAAAACCTTCAGTCACCACAAAAATGTGTGCAATTCTAACCTAATTTCTCAGCTCTTTTTTCCCTTTTTTTTGTTGTTGTCAGGATATGAAATCCTGACTGATCTTTATTTAGACTGGATGTAATTTCTTCTGAGTTCAATGTGTGGTAATAAAAACCATCGATCTTTGCTGTCTTCAGCTTCATTTCACCAAATGATATTAACATCTGAGCTGTTAAATCGCGGCTAAATCTAGCAGGGAACTTAACATTGACTTGTTTATAATATTTCTATATGTAAGTTTATCACGTCAGAAAAGATGGGACAGAGAGAGAGAGAGAGAGAGAGAGAGAGAGAGAGAGAGAGAGAGAGAGAGAGAGAGAGAGAGAGAGACAGACAGACAGACAGAGAGAGACAGAGACAGAGAGAGAGAGAGAGAGAGAGAGACAGACAGACAGACAGCGAGAAAGAAAAGAAAGGAATGAAAGGTTGAGAAAAAAGAAAGGAAGAAACAGAAAGAGGAAAGAAAGAGAAAGAAAGAAAGAGACAGAATGAAAGAGAAAGAACGAGAAAGAAAGATAAAGAAAAGAAAAAGGGAATGAAAGAAAAGACAGAAAGAAAGAAAAAGAGACAGATAAAGAAAGAAAGAGAAGAAAGAAAGAAAGAGAAAGAAAGAGAAAGAAAGAAAGAAAGAAAAGAAATAAACAAAGAAAGACAAAGAAAGAAAGAAAGAGAAAGAGAAAAAGAAAGAAAGAAAAAGAAAAAGAAAAAGAGAAAAAGAAAGAGAAAGAAAGTGAGAGAAAGTGAAAGAAAGAGAAAAGAAAGAGAAAGAGAGATAAAGAAAGGAAGAAAGAGAAAAAAAGAAAAAGAAAGAAGCGAAAGAAAGAGAAAGAAAGAAAAAGAGAAAGAAAGAAAGAAAGAGAAAGAGAAATAAATAGAGAGAGAGAGAGAGAGAGAGAGAGAGAGAGAGAGAGAGAGAGAGAGAGCTTAAGGCTAAGAGGAATTATATATAGTTCAGTAAAGTTCGAGATATTTCAATAGAACACAAGTAAAACAACAAAACAACAACAACAACAACAACAAACCTAAGCAATGTTGATGCTTTTGGATGAAGAGATTCCAGTTCGTTGTCAAGTTGAGTGTGTAATTTTAGCGCCAATATTTTTAAGGTAATGTCAATAAACATGAGATGAATGAAGCGTTCACAAATTCATATTAGATTTTTATAACATTTTCTTTTTTTTATCTCAATAATACACACGATCTTGGAAACTGTAGTTATAATGTGACTTTTCTGCTGATAAAAGCACACATTCGTCAAACACATCTATCTATATATTAATACACGGGTTCCTTAATTGTACGACCAATATCATCTTGCAACACCCTCTGGTTAAAAATGAAACCGTCCACATCGTCCAAGATGAAATGCAAAAAATCTAAATACTGATTAATTGGTCTTGCTTATCCACCAAATTCTTATTTCTTAAGAGTGTCGTCACCTCAGCTAAGTAATGGGCCATTCTGTTTTCATTAGAAATAAAGAAAGGGAAGATAAAAGACATTCTACACAGAAAAATGTAATAAGAAAGAAAGATAGAGAGATGGAGTAAGTACACGGAAGCGATAACACTAATCTGTTTCAATCGAACATAATGAAAATAAGGAAAGAAAGAAAGAAAGAAAGAAAGAGTTTAATGAAAGATTATTATTCTTTTTACATATTGGACTATATAGCAATAGGTCTTAAATAAACATTTTAAACGTTGTAATAATTAAATCTTTTTACTCCAGGAAAAACACATACACACCCAGACACACCCAGACACACACACACCCAGACACACACACACACACACACACACACACACACACACACACACATACAAAGAGACACACTCTCATACACCCACACAAAATTTGCTTTAGAATAACATTTATATTCCAGACAATAATGGTTCTTCTTCTTCTTCTTCTTCTTCTTCTTCTTCTTCTTCTTATTATTATTATTATTATTATTATTATTATTATTATTATTATTATTATTATATATGTTTCGTCATTATATATTCTTCTTCTTCTTCTTCTTCTTCTTCTTCTTCTTCTTCTTCTTCTTCTTCTTCTTCTTCTTCTTCTTCTTCTACACGAGCTCCTTATAATACATGAAAAAAAGAAGAAAAACAGCGCCCTCTATCGTTTAACTGACAACCACCTATCTCCATAGAAGCGTAATATTGAAACATCGTCAGAATCTAAAAGATGCTTATTTATCTCACTAGAGAACTCGATAAGTTATATACAGAGTTTAACCTCATCATACCCTGAACAATAAGGCCCTCAACCACTGCCTTCTAAAGCATAAATAGTAGAAAGGGCTAGGGATCGCCATAAGGTCAATAGGGTTGGGACAATCGTATAGGTCCCAAAAGATATTAAAAATATATAATAAAAATATATATAAAATAATTTCCAAACTCTAAGAACAGCGGGAATGAGATTCAGAGAATAATTGAACAGTAATAAGATAAGTATAGAATTATTACTATTACAACAAAAAACTCAACGACAAGGCAAGATATGCTCAAGAGATTCTCGGGTTGTTCCAGACTCAAACAGCGAGTATGCCATCCAGCCCAACAACATATCCACCAACGGACACAGACAGAGCCCAACTCCGACCCAGCCGAGAGAATAATTGAACAGTAAGAAAATAAGTATAGAATTATTACTATTACAACCATGTTCTGAAGGGAAACAGACGCAAATTGAGTGTCTGTCTTTCAAGGCATTTCTACTTGGGATAAAGTAAATGAGCTCAGAAAAAAAAAACGTCTTGTGTTTGTTATTAAAAAAATATCAACAGCACAAGCCAAGATATCTCAACAGATTAATCTCCAGACTCGAAGAACAGTGAGAATGCCACCCAGCCCAACAACAGATCCACCAACAGACACAGACAGACCCAGATACTCCGATCCAGAATAGCAGAGCCCAACTCCGATCCAGCCAAGAGAATAATTGAACAGTAAGAAGATAAGTATAGAATTATTTCTATTGCACGAAAAAAAAATACCCTTAGTTGACAACACTACACAGAATATTTTTTACTCTGTCGACAGTGCGATTAAAAGTTCTTAGACAAGACTTTTGATTGTCGCAGCATCTCTGTATTGACTTTCACTTTGAAAATGATCAAAAATCAATTTTTTAGTTCAGAATATAATATTCAAGTTGTTCGTCTCAGTAAAAGACAAAAATAATTCGAAAAATAAGCGGAAAGAATAAAGGAAGTAGGCTACGCGTATTTTAAAGAAGTTCTTTGTATATATAACATATACATACATATATATATATATATATATATACACACACACACACACACACACACACACACACATATATATATATATATATATATATATATATATATATATATATAAGTCATGCCTATGTTTGACCTGTTCAAACCGAGTACAATTCTCTTCTTTTTGTCCGACACTAAGACAAAAAATATATATAGAAATTATCGTCTGCTTCGTTGAGTATCAAATAAAATATAAATCAAATATAAAAAACAAAAAACAAAAAAGATTTGAAGAAAATATCAGCCAAAAGAAGAAACTAAGTCTGTTGAAACAAAAATGTTCTTTTTTTTTTCTTTGATTTTTTCAAATAATAAGTCAGTGAGCACAGTATGGAAGCGGATAATTATTTTGATCTAGACAATGGTGGACTATCGTCTGGGTAAAGAAAGAAAGAGCGGGAAAGTGTTCCATAGTGGCTTGCGGTTGTAGCGGCGTCGAACCAACACATATTAAAGGCTCCATATTTACTAATTACAGGATAACTGTAAAGAATTCGATGTTTATCGACACTACTGACGAAACCCGATTTTCATTTATTGTACAGAAATTTATGTATGAACACCACAACAAAAATGTATTTCAACTTGTAGTTTCTACGGCTGTATATTAAACGTACTAGCAAAATAAAATAACGCCCTCTGGGCGACGTAAAATAAATATTACCTGAGGGGATGGGTGTTAAAAATTTAATATCAGAGTGTTTGTATCATAAGTAAAGTAAAATCATCAAATTTATTTAAGGAGTAAAAAATAAAATAAATTTATTATAGGAGTAAAAAATAAAAAAATTGAAATGGAAACTTAGTTTTTATAACTTTAAATATATATTAAAATAAATAAAACAAACTATATATAGATAGATAATACCAGGTATGTATTTATCAAAACTTGTTTAAAAACCAATGAGGACTGTCTAACATTGCATGCTCAAATTTTGAGTGTATTCTATTTATGACGATTTTAGGCAGTGTCACACTGTAAGCAGTGACGTAGTTTTTGTTACAGACAAAAACCGGAAGCGAATCTCTATTATTAATAGATATTGCTCATTGCTTTAACTTTAAGGGAAAATAAATAAATAGGTTGGTTGTTGGTTGGTGGGATTCTACGGCATGTCAAACCTTGTTGTGTTATTTTATGCCGAAGACGTTTTCGTTTTATTCATTCTAGTCGGGTATTCAATTTTTTAAAGGCATTTTAAAACTTATTTTTATCTATTTGACCCATAGATAGGACCCCAACAAATACTACAACCCTGGTTCAGAATGGACATAAGAGCAACTCCCCAGAGATCCTAAAACAGAACTTCATTAGATGCAGTTTAACGACTTACCCTGAAGAGTGTGGAGTACCCCTTCATCGCCATTATTCCCAGGTCCAATCTATCGGTTAAATAGAAAAAAATGAGTTAATAATTAGTTTAATAATAATTAAATAATTTTCAATACCTATGAAGAATGAAGAAAACAAAATGTCTTCTGCATAAAATGACCTACCAAGGGTTGACATGCCGTAAAATCCAACCAACCAACCAACCAACCAATCAACCAAAAAAAGCGGTTTCTCCTGCAATACATATTTTAGTCAGATATTGTTCTTCGCTTTGACGTTGAAGGAAAAAGAAATTGGAAGAAAATAGAAAGCAAAAAGAATGTTTTTCTCTCGAGACAAAAACATTCCAAATTTTTTATAAGCTTTCGAAATTGGCAATCACTAATCTGTATTGAATAACCTCTTCATTTTAAATGATGTATAAGGTTCATTGGGAATGTATCACACCATTTTGAAGATCTTGAGAACCGATTTCATGGCCGTAATTTCACTTAGACTCGTTAAAATTGCCATTATCATTTATCATGACACTTTAAGTGGCTACCCAGCGTCAACTGGGTAGAAGTGGAGGGGAGAAAAAAACGGTGTATTGATCTGTTTACTTATGAGATTTACAAATGTTGGACATTATTAAGTAGAATTTCAATGCTATTTCTATGTATATTGTAATTTCAAAATATCTTTGAATATGAATCAAATTTTCATATTTTTTCCAAAAATGCAAGAAATGGTGATATTTAATGTATATATATATATATATATATATATATATATATAATATATATATATATATTTACCAACCACTCCGTACGAGCAGGATGTGACACAAGGTCAATTTCTTAAGCGGAGGTAAACAGGTTTGAATTCAGAGTTTTCCTTCTCCTAGACAGGTTGCCTAACCAAGGTTAAAGAGCCAAGCTGTCCTACTATTTACCCATAGCTGGAAGGAGAGTAGAATTCATACCTTTCTCAATGGTATTAGTGCTATGTGAAATCCAATTACCACACCGAGGATTTGAACTCGGGGCGACGAATCCATTTCCCATGACTTTAACCATTACACTACGCGCTTCCAAATATATTTAATGTGTATATATATTTACTTTGTCGTTAATCGCTTTATTTTCAAGATTTCCTCCGGACATACATTCATACATGCACACAACTGCTCTTTATATATGTACGTGAAACAGCTACCCAGCTACGCTTGGGTTGAGAAGTGGAAAAACACTGCTGTATTGATTTATTTACTTTTGGGATTTATAAATGCTGGACATTTCTATTACATACATCAAGTGAATTTCAATGCTATTTCTAGGTATATCTTAATTTCTGAATATTTTGGAATATATAATAATCTTGATGATTTTTACACAGAAAGCAAGAACTGGGGATATTTAATGTGTATATATATATATTTACTTTGTCGTTAATTGTTTTATTTTCGAAGTTTCATTCGGACATACAGTCATACATTCTCATATCCCTTTATATATGTATAGATAGATGACCAGTAATTTTGTTTATGCATGAGAATCAGTAAAAGAAAATATAAAGGACAAGACAAAGGGTGAACTTTTAAGTGGGTGTGTATATATTTACGAACCCCTCCTCACGATCAGGATGTGACACAAGGTCAATGTTTTAGGCGGAGTTTAACAGGTTTGAATTCAGAGTTTTTCTTCTCTTAGACTGGTTGCATTACCAAGGTTAAAGAGCCCAGTCAACACTGCTATTACTTATAGATCTGGAGGGAGAATTGGAGGGGTAGCTGGAGGATGCATACATTTCCCAAGGGTATTAGCGCTATGTGAAATGTAGACAGCCTCGTCTATGATTTGAACTCGGGTCGACGAGTCCATTTCCTACGACTCTAACATAATGGTACGGGCCTCCACACAGAATGGGTGTGTTTGATACCTATCACAAATCCTTTCCTATCAATATTACCTATTCTACACGTCTACTGTGCAAGGTCCGAGGGTGTGCTCCCTTGGGTCTGATATTCGGCTCTCAGTCCGTCTTTCACTTGCGCGCGTCTCCTCAGAACTCAACTACCTTCAACTAATTCGGACCATATGACCTTTAGGCACCCGTTTTTGATCTTGATTAAGAAAGGACATGTTTTTCATTTTCACCGTCAATATCCGGTTGTTTTAACAGACGATTTTTAGATAAAAAAAAAATTAACCCCTAACCCCTAACCCTAACACTTACCCCTAACAAACAACCAGATATTGACGGTGTAAATGAAAAACATGTTCTTTCTTAATCGAGATCAAAAAGGGTGCCTAAAGGTAATATGGTCCACTAATTCTCTTACCAAATTTCTCTATTGGCCAGTAATCTTCCTCTCCGGGTCTGATCTCTCTGTCCCCAAGATCCAAGCTGTATATGTGGGATTTGGATCTTTATTACTTTCGGATCTTGAAGTCACCCAAATCTTAAATACTTAAAATATCACCAGACTATATGTCACCAGGATAAACGCAAAAGGATGATACTAAACTTTTAACTCTTTCAAGTGTGGCCAATGAGATCCCACTCACCACATACATACACACATCCATGCCCAGAAATATATCCACATAGATATGTCTCACTCTCATATAAGCACATATACATACATACGCCTTTATACGGAAAACCCTACATTGACATAGACACGTATAAACCTAGCTATACCCACCCCATACACCTGCAACTATACACATATGCACAATTGCATTTGATATGCACTCGAGCCGAGGGAGCAACGTGCCAAAAAGGCATCAACTGCAAAACTACCGCAATTAGATATTGTTGGCATCATTCCGTCTCTACTAAAACGATGGCGTAGTGTCCAATTTTTTATTATCTACAACTGCGCGAGTGACTGAACAGACCAATTGTTGAATGGCAGTCTCTGGTGCAGTGATTGCGAACAAACGGTGATGCTTGCTGGAGATGCTGTTGTCTCTCCTTCCTTTTGGCTCTCTTTTCTGTGGTGGCTTCTTTCCTCTCCTTTTCACTCCTTTTCTTTCCTTGTTTGACGAGGAGGCGCCAGGTCGCACGGTCTTCTGCACAAGCCTCCCATGTGTTGGTGTGGATGTGGCATGTCTTCATGTTTCTCTTGCAGACATCTTTAAAGCGCAGGCGTGGTCTTCCTACCGGTTGGGTGCCCCCTACTAATTCACCATATAGCAGGTTTTTGGGGATGCGGCCTTTTTCCATCCTCCCGACGTGGTCAAGCCAACGCAGGATATCTCTTGCAACTGATGGTGGACATGCTGTTTATGTTTGCACGTTTCAGCACGTCTGTGTTGGGCACAGTAGTCCTGCCAGCGTAGAAATATATTCACAAAATTAACAGATTACAGTCAAGTCCCGCTGGATTCCATAGAAGGGACCCAAACAAGTAATATAACTCCGGGTCAGGGCGGACCTGGGAGTAATAGCGATGAAGGGGTTTTCCACTTTTCCTGGAACTGCAGGACTGGAGCTTCACCATTAGATGCAGTTTAACGTCATACCCAGGACATTTAACACCATAATCCACCGATTTCAAGCACATATATGATTAAAAGAGTTGTTGGGGTTGCCATAAGGACAATAGGGTTGGCACAATCATATTTGTGCTAGGGCTTGACGTGACCAACCTATTGATCGGAGTAGGCCTCTCCGACCGCCCGTCTTACATAAGTAAGGGCCAAAATGGAGTGCTGCATGTCATAGACAGCTGAGCCACCAGAATTCCGTCCTTAAGCATCATGGGTCGTCACCCACTATCAACAGGTGGCCCCATTAGAGGAGCTTACCACTCTGGAGAAATACAGCCGGTCTATTCTACAGCCTCAGCGGACATGGCGATTGAGTGCTTTTTCAAATACCTATCAGAAGAATTCTTTCCAGTGGACATTTTTGAACAGTTTTATCTATTCTAGATTTGCAGTCAGCATAGTTTACATGATGACCCCTTGACAATCGTCTTTGCAATATTGAATGTCGTAAATGCAATTTCATATCTTGTAAACCATTACTGAATAATGTTCCTTTCGCGATTCATCCAGTAACGATGTTTTTGAAATTTAACGCGATGGAGAAAACACCTGTTCATTTAAATATTTGTCGTGCAGACAGTTTTCTTTGGAATGACTAGTTTGAAAAGCAATAAATACTGTGCGCATTTTCTCTTTTCGAAAAAGGTAATAAAGACAACAATAAAAGTTGGGAAATCACATAGAACAACGCATCTTTTCTTTTCTGATGCAATTAGATTCATTGTTGACTTGATTATTAAACATAATCTTCCCTTAGATGATTCTTCATATCTCTATATTAATGCTCGTTTTCGTTATTATCTTGCAATACACTTTGGTTAAAAATCAGACCGTCTAAATCAATTGTTCTCAACCATTTCTTTTACCTATTTTAGTCTGGTTGACGCCCCCATAGCTATTCGTTGTTTAAAAATCCCATTGTATTTTTATAGTTAAATACATTTTATTTGCCTGGGTCCAAAAATTGTTTATATGGTCCCGGGGGTCTATATGGACCCTAGATGAGAACCACTGGTCTCAATAATCTAAGATGAAATACAAAAATGAAAATTCGTATTATCTGGTGTTGCTTGTCCGCCGAATTCTTTTTTTTTTATCAGTGTCATCACTTCAACTAAATAATGGACCATTCCATTTTTATTATGAAGAGAGAGAGAGAGAGAGAGAGAGAGAGAGAGAGAGAGAGAGAGAGAGAGAGAGAGAGAGAGAAGAAAAGGGAAATGCTACTCAGAAAAATATAACAAGAAGAAAGAAAGAAAGAAAGAAAGAATGAGAGTATGGAAAAGAATGAGAGAGGGGGTGAGCGCACGGAAGCAATAACATTAATTTGTTTCAATTGGACATAATGAAAAAATGAAAAGAAAGGAAAGAGAGAAAAAAGAGGGAGAAAGAATTAAATCAAGATTATTATACTTTTTACATTCTGAGCTATTTAGCAATAGCTCTTAAGTAAAAATATCAAATAATATAATCATTAAATTATCATACTGTGATATATCCACAGGTCCAGCTAATGAATATTAAATTGAAAACAATTTTTAATGTTATTTGACTGAATTTTAAAAAATAATTGTGACGCTTCTCGTGATGCTTCTTGGATTGATGAGCGTGCAAAGACGATGACATCATTATTTGAATGAAATCTTTATAAGTTCCCCAACGCCTTGTTTGCTCAATAGACAGACTATTCAAAATTATTTCCTAGGTTTAATCATTGCTATGCTCGGACGGATAAGGTACCGCTGAAGAAAGCCTGACAGTACAACGGCCGAAACATTGTGTTTTTATATATCACGATAAAGATGAGTACAACAGTTCGAAAAATCAAAATAAATCGTTTAATGTATCTATCAACACGAAAGAAATCAACACTTTTAATTTTAAAGTTTATCAAAATCAGCAGCAGGTATTCACCAATTAAAAACGTCATAAATGCATTTAAGGTCATTGGTAATTGACCTAAAATCACTTGCCAACTGGATTTAATACCAGAAGGATTTCAGGGAGCACAACTTGATTCTCTGCTATAAGGAGTACACTCATGTTCTACACAGGATTTCAAGGACTACAACTGCATTCTCTGATATAAGGAGTACACTCTTGTTCTACCCAGATTTTCAAGGACTACAACTGAATTCTCTGCTACAAGGAGTACATTCTTGTTCTACCTAGGATTTCAAGGATTACAACTGAATTCTCTGATATAAGGAGTACACTGTTGTTCTACCCAGATTTTCAAGGACTACAACTGAATTCTCTGCTACAAGGAGTATATTCTTTTTCTACCCAGGTTTTCAAGGAGTACAACTGAATTCACTGCTACAAGGAGTACACTCTTGTTCTACCCAGATTTTCAAGGACTACAACTGAATTCTCTGCTACAAGGAGTACATGCTTTTTCTACCCAGGTTTTCAAGGAGTACAACTGAATTCAATGCTACAAGGAGTACACTCTTGTTCTACCCAGATTTGCAAGGACTACAACTGAATTCTCTGCTACAAGGAGTACATTCTTTTTCTACCCAGGTTTTCAAGGAGTACAACTGAATTCACTGCTACAAGGAGTACACTCTTGTTCTACCCAGATTTTCAAGGACTACAACTGAATTCTCTGCTACAAGGAGTACATTCTTTTTCTACCCAGGTTTTCAAGGAGTACAACTGAATTCACTGCTACAAGGAGTACACTCTTGTTCTACCCAGATTTTCAAGACTACAACTGAATTCTCTGCTACAAGGAGTACATTCTTTTTCTACCCAGGTTTTCAAGGAGTACAACTGAATTCACTGCTACAAGGAGTACACTCTTGTTCTACCCAGATTTTCAAGGACTACAACTGAATTCTCTGCTACAAGGAGTACATCTTTTTCTACCCAGGTTTTCAAGGAGTACAACTGAATTCACTGCTACAAGGAGTACACTCTTGTTCTACCCAGATTTTCAAGGACTACAACTGAATTCTCTGCTACAAGGAGTACATTATTTTTCTACCCAGGTTTTCAAGGAGTACAACTGAATTCACTGCTACAAGGAGTACACTCTTGTTCTACCCAGATTTTCAAGGACTACAACTGAATTCTCTGCTACAAGGAGTACATGCTTTTTCTACCCAGGTTTTCAAGGAGTACAACTGAATTCACTGCTACAAGGAGTACACTCTTTTCTACCCAGATTTTCAAAGACTACAACTGAATTCTCTGCTACAAGGAGTACATTCTTTTTCTACCCAGGTTTTCAAGGAGTACAACTGAATTCACTGCTACAAGGAGTACACTCTTGTTCTACCCAGATTTTCAAGGAGTACAACTGAATTCTCTGCTACAAGGAGTACATTCTTTTTCTACCCAGGTTTTCAAGGAGTACAACTGAATTCAATGCTACAAGGAGTACACTCTTGTTCTACCCAGATTTTCAAGGACTACAACTGAATTCTCTGCTACAAGGAGTACATTCTTTTTCTACCCAGGTTTTCAAGGAGTACAACTGAATTCACTGCTACAAGGAGTACACTCTTGTTCTACCTAGGATTTCAAGGACTACAACTGAATTCTCTGATATAAGGAGTACACTCTTGTTCTACCCAGATTTTCAAGGAGTACAACTGAATTCACTGCTACAAGGAGTACACTGTTGTTATACCTAGGATTTTAAGGATTACAATTGAATTCTCTGCTACAAGTACACTGTTGTTCTACCAACTGGACTTTCTACCACTGAGACTACTCCCTTATCTACCACTGGATTTACCAATAGGTGACCTAAACGCCTAAAATGGCGTCCAGAATCATAACAAAAAGATTGACGCAATACAATCTTCCTGGGCAAAACAAGCTTTCTAAATATTCAGTATCAGTTATCTTATATTAGAGAGGCATAATTGACAAAGAGTAGTCCCAGAACATTAGCGTTAATCTCTTTGGGGAATGCGGTTGTTCAAGACATGAGCCGTTATTACGTCTATTGAGCAACCGACCAAAGTTATATTATTCCGTGGATTCAAACTGACCTTTCCACTCGCAGGAAATGAATTTGGGAAAATATATTCATCAGAATGTATTAGCAATGACCTCTAAGGCCATTTTAATCTGTGCAATTGTAAGAAATCTGGACATGGCTGATTCTGGCTGGACAGGAGAGTTCGTCCTAATTTTCTAGCTGAAGGCGACTGTCGACATTTGCACACTAATTAGAAATCTTGTCATCTCAAATATCTGTCAAGATTATTAAACTGATAAATATTCAATAAGGTTTCCTTCAACCCATAAACCAAGAAATAAAAATAAACAGTCCTAAATAACTCGTTGCTTATTTGACCCGTGTTATCACAGGTAGGATTTATTACAGAAACTAGCAAAAAAACAAAACACCCTCCGAGCGGTGTAAAAATTAATTTTTGAAAGATATTTGCTAAAGGAGTGGCAGTTAAAAATTCAATGTCAGAGAGTTTGTGTCATAAATAAGTAAAATCATCAAATTTATTAAAGGAGTAAAAAGAATAAAACAATTTGAAATGGAAATTAGTTCTGATAACTTTAAATATATATAAAAATAAAACAAACTATATATAAATATATAATATAGGGCATATATATATCAAAACTTGTTTTAAAAAAACACTGAGCACCATCTAAGGTCGAATGCCCAAATTTTGAGTGTATTTATGTTGTGAGGATTTTGAGTTATATGACATAAGCAGTGACGTAGTTTCGGTGTATTTTAACAACTTTAGATACACACTAGCAGCGGCTACCCGGCAAAGCCCGGGTAGAGGAGAAAATATGGTTTAATAATCGTTTGCAGATCTATTATTACTGAATAGCGAGTTCGATCCTCGCAGGATGACTCATAAAAAATCTCCACGTAAAAAAACAAACTTCTTTTAATTCGGCCTGGTGGGAAGTCAGGAAACTTTTTTTCTTCGTCAGAGTAGAGGGAATGACATCACATAATGATATAGTAAAAAATTTTAATTCAATAATTAACTATATATTTTTAGATAAAATATAAATGACACGATTTTCTAAATTTCAAATTAATATTTCAAAGCAAAAAATAAATAGATAAATAAAATAAATAAAATAATCAAATTAGTAAAACGAGAAATAATCTTAAAAATAACATTATTAATTCAAAGCGTAGCCGATCGAATATCAAATTATTATTGTATACTATACTATAAATTTGATAACAATTTGATAAAAATGATATACTATACTAAGTATAGTATATTATTTTTTAAATCGAAAAGTGCTTTGACTTGAAAACATTACGGAAAGAAAAGTTACAGTTCTAATTTTGGTAAAAATACAGAATAACGCGCAATAGATAATATCATTAGAATCGTATTTTACGAATAAATAATATTAGATTGCGGAAACTCACGAAATAAAAATTGTATAATTAAAAAAGAGAAAAAAGATTAAATAAACGATTGTTTATCCTGTACAATGAAATATTTACTACAACTTTGAATCAGTAAAAATGTGGATTTAATATGAAAAAAAAAAAAAAAATGAAAAGGAAAGCTTCCGTTATTCATTTGTTTACTTTTAGCGAGAAACGCCGAAAAATGGCAGAGTATAATTTTAACGTTATTTTATAATACTGTTTAATTTTTAGATGTATTCGAAAATAATTCAAATCATCATTATTTTTGCTCAAAAACCATGTCCTGGTGAAATTGTCTCCCATTTCTGAGAATATCTAAGAATAAATAAGTTCAACGTAATATATGAGTGAATACGGAATGGTAACAATACTTGTATTCTCCAGACGGAATCTCTCTGTCAGAAATTGTCTCCCATTTGCATAGAGAGAAATAATATCATCGACACTCAATGATGTGTGTAGAAGGCATTTGGGTAGACGGGAAACTTTTTTTTTCTTAAACCAACACCACGAAGATCCGTGTATATCTATATTCAATTGATCTAGCTTTTTGTATGTATCTATGTATTTATACTTGTGTTCCTAAATTATACGACTTGCAACACCCTCTATTTCAAAAACTAGAAGCGGTTACCCGGCATTGCCTAGGTAGAAGATGGATAATAAAAAGTTAGTCACGCAGATCCACTGATTGTTTTGGTCTTACATAATTGATTTATGTTTTTGTCACGAACGTCACCAATGACTTTCCCTTTTCTTATTATTCAAATCTGAATTTTTAAATGACCTCATGGATATAATTAAACCCTTCATTTAGCACAAAAAGCAAGCACTGGTGATAGTAAATGTGTATATATATTTACTTTGTCGTTAATTGTTTTATTTTCGAAGTTTCCTCCAGTCATACCGATTCACACAACTGCCCTTTATATATGTATAGAAGACCAAGCCCTGGTGATATTTAATGTGTATATATATATTTACTTTGTCGTTAATTGTTTTATTTTCGAAGTTTCCTCTGGACATACAGATTTACACAACTGTCCTTTATATATGCATAGATAGATTTCAAAATATATTCTTTGTTATGGTTTCGGTTTTGTTTGGGGGGATTTGTTTTTTTTTTTAAAAACCTTTTAATTGTTAGTTTTTTTTAATAAACGCATTTTTTTAAAATAAACTAAAATTTTCCGGTAGTTGGTGTGGTTGGTTGGTTGGTTGGTTGGATTTTACGGCACATCAACCTTTGGTAATTTTATACCGAAGCCGTTTTTATTTTATTCATTCTTGTTGGGTATTCAGATTATTTTGTTGCAACTTTTTGATATATAAGGCATGGGGCAAATGGTCACTCCTAAATATAGACTCGTCAACTACAACGTGACCCGAGAAAGATTTCTATTGTCCAATCACTGGCACTGCTGCTGCTGCTTCTGCTGTATTAATAGAGACCCCATTCTGAGCTTATGTCATTGACACTTGGATTCTCTTGGACGACGGACTTACAAAGAATACTCTAACACCGGATTCTTATTGGCTTGCTTACTTACTTATTACATCTGGAACTAAGGATGCCGACCAGATACTTAACATATTTTTCAATTTTTTATTTTTTCTTCTATTTAATCCATAGATGGAACACAAAAGGTACAACCACTTCATGTTAGAGTGAACATGGGAGTAATGACGATGAAGGGGTACTCCACTCTTCCTCAAAGTTCCAGATTTGAAACTTCACCATTGGCTGCAGTTTATCTGTTAGTTGGTGAAACAAGAACATTTTTCCCACTAAATATGAACTTTGTTAATAATTATTTATGTTCTTTTAATGGTGCGGCCTGATTTACGAGGTGCAATATTCAATGAAGCCCACTTGTTGAAAAAAATATTGCCCCTCTCCAATCAACGGAATATTTACGAGACGCGGCCTGGACAAATATAAGACAAGAACAGTGAGTCATGATTGGTTCAGGGTGGGAATATTAAATCGATCCTGCATCCGGAAAAGACAATACCGAAATTGATTTCTTTTTAAGGCTCTTGGAAAAACTATTGATATTACTCTGTTCATGTCTATCTATCTATCTATCTATCGATATATATATATATATATATATATATATATATATTATATATATATATGTGTGTGTGTGTGTGTGTGTGTGTGAAAATAGGAGGGTTGGAGTAAATCTGACAGTATGAGGTAAGGAAAAAGGAAAAGTGGACAAAAAATAATAACTCAAACAAGTAGATGTAGGAGATATATATTTCGTTCCGCTTTAAGCAGGAACTTCATCGGTCTGCTTAAATCGGAACGAAATATATCTCCTACATCTACTTGTTTAAGTTATCATTTTTTGTCCACTTTTCTTCTTTCCCTTAACTCATATATATATATATATATGTGTGTGTGTATGTGTGTGTGTGTGTGTGTGTATGTATGTGTGTGTGTGTGTGTGTGTGTGTGTCTGTTTATTTCTATCTATCTATATGTCTGTCTAGCAGAGCGGTCTTCCTATCTATAGCCCTGCTGATGAGGCCTAATAGGCCGGAATGTACATACAGAGATTGATTTTTCTCGATTTGTTTAGCCTTACATTTGAATAGGTATTCCCGCCTAATTTATTAATTATAATTAATTAACTTTCAAAATTAGGTACGACTTTAGTTAAGCACATATTCTCCCGATATATATATATATATATATATATATATATATATATCACATAAAGAGTTTCCATTATTCATAACATCCTGTGTTTGTTTTCTTTAAAGATTTTCTCTACATACTGTTGGATTAATTTTCTCATCATACTTCCATATATATATATATATATATATATATATATATATATATATTATAGAGAGAGAGAGAGATAGATTGATAGCGATATAGTTATAGATATATATAAAAGTAAAGTAAAGTCGTCGGGGCGGCCTAAAGTCGGTATCAGCCTATCAGCGAGGAGTATATCCCCTTTTCACTAGCGCTAGACCAAGGAGATTGTTTTTTAGCATCTGAGATGGAGCACCACACCTACCATCAGCTCCTTACTTTACCGCACAGATCCCTGTGCTACTCATACGCTGAGTTGGCGGGGACCGGTATCGAACTAGGAACCTTGTGGTTTCTAGCCGAACGCTCTACCGACTGAGCTAACCCGGCCCCTTATATATATATAGGGAAATGTTATTTCCGGTTATCAGAAGATTACGCTAAAATTAAATAGTTCTCCTTAACGATAGAGCACCCCTAGTGGATTGATATGTCTATATCAGTAAAATTTCCTCTCTTGAGGGATGTGTAGAAAGTCTGGAGGTAGAAGCTTTGACTGACTATAAATGAGC
>CM042147.1:13636789-13644289 GCA_023376005.1 Doryteuthis pealeii
ATATATATATATACATATATATATATATATGTGTGTGTGTGTGTGTGTGTGTGTGTGTGTGTGTATGTGGAAAGAGGATTGGAATGAATCCGACAGAATGTGGCAGAGATATGAGGAACACACGAACAAAACTCTGACAAACGTATATAGGATATATTTCGCTAGAGCATTGAGCTCGATATCATCAGTCGCATTAATGTATTATCAGGGTATCATACAAGTGTTTTAA
Source organism: Doryteuthis pealeii (assembly GCA_023376005.1). Taxonomy (NCBI): domain Eukaryota; kingdom Metazoa; phylum Mollusca; class Cephalopoda; order Myopsida; family Loliginidae; genus Doryteuthis; species Doryteuthis pealeii. The sequence continues at coordinate 13,637,019 of CM042147.1, forward strand.
AGAATATATATATAAAGTAAAGTAAAGTCGTCGGGGCGGCCTAAAGTCGGTATCAGCCAGTCAGCGAGGGAGTCTATCCCCTTTTCAATACCGCTAGACCAAGGAGATTGTTTTGGCGTCTGAGGTGGAGCACCACACCTACTATCAGCTCCTCACTTTACCGCACAGATCCCTGTGCTACTCATACGCTGAGTTGGCGAGGACCGGGATCGAACTAGGAACCTTGTGGTTTCTAGCCGAACGCTCTACCGACTGAGCTAACTGTTTCTTTATCATCTTGCAACACCCCATGGTTAAAAACGAGATCGCCGAAATCGTCCAAGATTAAATATTAAATATGAATCTGTCTGCATTTTGCCCAGGGCTCAGTGATCTATTTAATTCTTGCACATAAAATTAATTCTATTCATTGTTAGTATTATTAATGTTATTATTACTAGTAAGATGCGTGGATATATCATGGTGGGATCTATATAATGATACAGATGTTCCGAAAAAGAATCAACCACTATCATCTTGCAACGCCTTCTGGGTAAAAACGAGAGTGTCCAAATTGTCCAAGATGAAACACAAAAATGTAAATTCTGATTATCTGGTATTGATTATCCGCCGAATATTTATTTCTTATGAGTGTCATCACCTCAGCTAAATAATGGATTATTCCGTTTTTATCATAAAAAGAAAGGGGAGGAAAAGGACATGCCACAAAGAAAAATATAATAAGAAAGAAAGAAAGAAAGAAAGAAATAGAGAAAGAGAGAAGGGGAAAGATAGCATGGGGGTGAGCGCGCGGAAGAAAAGATGAATCGAAGAGAAAGGAAGAAAGAAAAAAAGTGAGAGAGTTAATTCAAGTTTATTATACCTTTTACGTTTTGAACTGTTTAGCAATAGTTCTTAAGTAAACATATCAAACGTTGTAATAATTAAATCAACATACTGTGGTATATGCACAGGTCCTGCTAGTCACTATAAATTTCCTTGACATAAATCATAAATACAAAAATATTTTTTTGAGGGGGGTGTCTTATCTCTCTGGTACAGCCAGTGTATTGTAAGCCTCACCGACTGTGTGTTATATATATTTATCAATCCCTTCCACATGGGCAGGATGTGATACAAGGTCAATTTATAAAGCGTTAAAACAACAGGTATGAATTTAGAATTTTCCTTCTACTAGACTAGTCACCTGAAGATCCCAGTCTGCCTTGCTATTTGTTACATAATTATTAGAATCTTAATATTTATTTACAGTAGTGTAGAAATCAAAATGGCTGTTATAAGTTGCAGCCCACGGCCTTGAAGGATGAGTGACAAGGCTTGACCTCATCCTGATCCTTTCCGGTTTAGATTAGAAATAGATTTTAGTCAGTCAGCGAGAAACCACGACGGTGGTGAGTCGTGTATTGCACGTTCCGACTCGATCTGCGCAGGTAGTCTGGTGGGAGATTTTGAGAATAAAATATGATCTAAGTAAATCGAAGTCTTGTGTTATTATCTAAAAACTACCAATGACACAGGGCTTCTGATAAAGAAAAATCCCCAATGGAAGACCAGACACGAGGTCCCCAAGAGAAGTCCAGACACTAAAAGAGATGTTAGAAGAAGACGTAAGATAGAAAAGACGTCAGAAGAAGAATAGAAGAATAGAAGTAAGTAAAGATGTATACAACACTATTTACCCATAGCTGGATGGTGAGTAGTTGGATGCATAACACTTTGACAGAGTGTTATAAGTTTTCTAAGCAGTGGGCATTCGCCATTTTATTTAAGTTCTCAAGAAAGGAATATAGAAATGACTAGTTTGCAATTGTTCTGGATAATAACTTTTTGAATAAGATCAACTCGAGAAGGTAAAAAAAAGCAAAGAAGAAAGAACTATAACACGAAAAAAAAAAAAAGATATTCATAGAATATTGTGTCGAGACTGTCCGAAAACAAACTAATATGGCGGACGGACTCCCTTGTCACAAATTATGAAAGGGTGTGACTGACTGATAGACACCGTATCGACAAGTTAAGATCTCTTCGATATCGCTTTTATGAAGTGTTTTCATAGCACATATTTCGAGCGACGGGTGGGATGTTTTGCTGTTTTAGGTAGAAAAGGAAATGGACTTTTTGTTCACTTTAGCCATAACGAACAAATTTGTGCTCATGGGAAAATTCTCAAGTCGTTTTCCCCATTCAAATTCGTGAATTGTGTTCTTTGGAAGGCATGAAAATTATTGACTAAAACGTCTCTTTCCTTCTCCTAGATAACTAGTCGTACCAAGGTTTGATATAGTTATTTTATTTAACGCCATATCAACCCTTGTGGATTACTTAATGCCAAATATTATTTTTTGTATATATATGATTTTTAAGCGAATAGATTGTGATTAAATATTTTGTTTTGGTTTTATAAACTGATCAAAATAATATTTATTAACTTCAAGTGTATTGATAAACTAGTAGAAATAATTTTTATTGACTTCATATTTATAAATAAATTAGGAGAAATAACAGCACTTTTGAACTTTCTCAGCGGTGTTCAGTAAATTCTAATACCTTAAAAGAATAAAACCATTAAGCGATAGGCTTAAACGATGCTTTCTAATGTTGGTAACTATATCATTAAGAATTCTTTTTATTTTGCCAACGTAAGTTGGAAAATTTCAAAATTACACAATAGAGGTTTCAGACTCCCCAAATAGGGCCACCTGTTGGCCGTGGGTGACAACCCGTGATGTTTGAGGATGGAGTCTTGGTGGATGAGCAGCCCATGACCTACAACACTACTTCCACGACTTGTTCAGGACCGCGCGCAGCATTCTTGTTCAACTCTCATCCAGTTTCTTCTCAAGGCGTCTCGTTAAGATCCAAGTAGTGCAGCCATACAGCAGCACTGACACAACCACATCCTGGAATAATTGTCGCTTTAATTTGTCAATGAGATCAGATTTCCATATGACTGATAATCTGTTTGTGGCCGCCCATGTCATTTGTAAACAAATTGAATATCTGATGTGCCGGGATTTATTGCAGTGTATGGATATAAGGTCATTAAATTTCGATATTTGACGTGGCGCCTATATAATTTCTTTAGTTTGGTTTCTTTTGTTTTACGGCATATCAACCTCAGTGGGTCATTTAATGCTGATCAAGTTTTGGAATGAATCAATTCTTAATGGATACACAATTTTCTTTTATAAATACAGTTTTCTATTTCTCCCATAGATGGGACCCTAACAGGCACTACCACTCCGGGTCAGAGTGGACCAGGGAGCAATGGTGATGAAGGGGTGCTCCATATTCCCCCGACCTCCAAAACTGGAACCTCGCCATCAGATAGAGTTTAACGTCATTCCTAGGACATGTAGACCCTCAGCCACCGCCTTCTAGTACCCATATTATAAAAAGGGGTTGGGGCTTGCCAAAAGGGCAATAGGGTTGGGGCAATCATATAGCTGCTAGGACTTGACGTGACCAGCCGATTGATCGGAGGAGGCCTCTCCGAGCGCCCATCTAGCCTAAGAAAGGACCAAAGTGGAGTATTGCAACTCATGGACTGCTCAACCACCTGGATTCTATCCTTAAGCATCACGGGTCACCACCTAAGGCTAACAGGTGGCCCCATTGGGGGGAGTCTTACCCCTCTGCAGAGGTGCAGTCGATGCATTCTAACGCCTCAGCTGACAGGGCGGGTAATTTCTTTACTTATCCGGATCTGTAGTATCTGCTATTCAGAATTGATGTTGCTGGTATTCTGCATCTATTTTTGGGCTGGTTGGCTTCTCTCCGTTCTTCGAAGGGTCTGGAACAACTTGAATCCTCTTCGATTCTTCCTTGCGTCCATTGGCAGTTCTTTTTTGAGCTCTTATATTTTATCTTAAACTCAAGTAAAAATGAATGGACAGACTGTATATTCAGTCTGTTCTCCTCAAACACTCAGCCCAGACTCTCTCATACGCCCACTTCGAAAAACCTCCAATTCTCCTCTCCTCTCCCAATCTCACTGTCACTATTCACTTTGTTGGCACTCATCGACCAATCAGAAGCCAACAGGCCAGCCTTTCGCACGTCATCTCGAATTCTTGTTAGTTTCCACTATTACCTAACGTATAATTAAAATGTTTCGGGTTTTCCACATTTCGGCATTTCATTATTTTACAAATTCATATAATCTCGTCATCGAGTCCAATTCATAATCATTACGCAACGAACGCATCCCAGACCTTTTAACAGTCCCTGTTTCAAGCGTGTTATTAATAATTAATTCAAAATCTATTTTCTTGTCATTTTTGTCTCGATGTAAATCTCTAGGATAGCAACATGAAGAATTGGAAACACACACACACACACACACACACACACACACACACACATATATATATATATATATATATATATATATATATATATATATATATGCCCAGATTTGGTATTTTAATTTTTCATTAAAGAAAATGATTCATTATAAACACCTCTCACTTTATTCACAGTTTTAGCCAACTCCAGGAATAAATAATTCATCAATTCTATCTGATAATATTAACAAAAGCAATGATGTTGTTGATTTGGAAGTGACAAAGAGAAATCATAAACCCAAAAAGGACATTACGTCCCATCAGAGCAGCCCAGCGGACCGGGAAGATAGGGAGCATGATTTCCTATAGTTTTATTGTTGATCCTCTATATAGGTTTAGGATTAGATTTTTAGAGTTAGGGTAAGGGATAAGCATTAAAACCTACACTAGAGAACAAAATGAACAGGCTACCCGTCAATAATGTAACAGTAAGATCGAATCCCAGTGGTTGGCCTTGTGCCAGACTTGAATAATTTACTGTAAAGAATGCTGATTAAGATAGATTTAGTGAATATCTATAATGCTCTTTTTTTTTTCTTGCGGGGATTTTTTTATTTGATTATCGGATGACGTCAATAGACAAAACAGGAAAATGAAGATAAAAGGATTCGTTAAGATTGATAAATCTAGTCACGAGGGATTTGAGGATTGTGCAAGTTGGAATAATGAAAGATTAATTATAACATTCCAAAAGTTTCAGCAGAATTGGGAAGAGTACAAATAGAAGGGTCGGGTTAGCTCAGTCGGTAGAGCGTTCGGCTAGAAACCACAAGGTTCCTAGTTCGATACCGCTCCTCGCCAACTCAGCGTATGAGTAGCACAGGGATCTGTGCGGTAAAGTAAGGAGCTGATGGTAGGTGTGGCGTTCCACCTCAGATGCTAAAATAATCTCCTTGGTCTAGCGCAAGTGAAAAGGGGATAGACTCCCTCGCTGATTGGCTGATACCGACTTTAGGCTGCCCCGATGACTTTTTTTTTACAAATAGAAGAATAGAAAATGAAAAGCTAAAATCTTATTATAATAGAGATTATGCGGCTGTAACCGTAAAATTGCATTTCTAAATTTTGGAGCTTTTAGGAGTGTGGAGTATCCCGTCATTGCCACTCTGACTCGGTGTGATAGTACCTTTGTGGATCACATTTATGGATTAAAGAGATCCGAAAATGAGTTTACAAAATATGTTTGAAAAAATTGAGTTTGAAAAACAAATTGAAAACCGAACAAGAATAAATAAAACAAAATATCTTCGGCATAAGATAATCCTAGGGGGGTTGACATGCCGTAAAATTATAATGGAGATTATGCGTCTGTAACCGAAAGTACATCAACATGTACATCGCAATTCCCTTAGTTATTTACGCAATATTCTCATTAAATAAATCATTATTTAATCTTAATTATCATTTCATTTATTAACAGTGTGTTAAGATTATGTATCTGTGTGTCTCTAACGAAAACTATCTCACCACCAACGTCACAATTCTCATAGTTATTTACATTATATTCTCAATGGTTGTGAAATAATCCTTATTTAATCTCATTTATTAACAATGTCTCTAAGGACAAATAGTAGATTGGAAATGAGAAGCTAAAATCTTATTATAATGGAAGTTATGTGTCTGTAATCGAAACGTAAATAACTAAAGGAATTGTAACGTAAGTGTTGATGTCACTTACGTTACAATTCCCACTTCCTTTAGTTATATACGTTATTTTCTCATTAAATAATCATTATATAATCTCAATTTGCATCTCATTTATTAATAATATGTTAAGATTATGTGTCACACACACACACACACACACACACACAACCTTGAGGTTTGTTTCTATGTCGTTTATCGCAAAAGATTTATACACACATGCGCAACCACACACACAAAACACCTAAAAATGCACAATGCCTTTTCGATACACACACTAACACACTCTCATACTCACACCGTAAAAGAGAATATTTGACGTCATATTTCAAACCGTCCACTTTTTTAGCGTCCTTTCTTCAGATTTCAAATTTTGAACAGACTGATAAACAAGGACTATCGCTTGCTTTTCTCATTATTTTGTGATTAATTCTTTTTATCACCTTTCTTATACCAACAAATGCCCTAAAGATGATCTAATTAATAGATCGAAACACTGCAGCGTCGGCTAATAAACTTACCACTCAACTTATCTAAACCTGTTTTTTCAATTTTCTTAATATGCTACATACCGTCGGATTCACTTCCATCTCTTCACACACACACACACACACACACACACACACACACACACATATATATATATATATATATATATATATATATAAGGTGTAGGAATTTATTGAGGGGACAAAACCACTTAGAGGGACATAACTATCACCTGGTTAATTAATTACCCATTCATAAACACTAGCCTCTAGGGCGATGGGAAAAACAGATTTCCCCATTTTCAATAAAGTTAGCGGTCTGATGAAACTCATAGGTATACACAGATGCCTGTGGGGAGAAACAGTCTAAACACGTGAAATGGCCGATTTTAAGCCTTTTTTGTCATATATATATATATATATATATATATATATATATATAAGTAATGTCTTCGTGATGGCCTAAAGTCGGTATCAGCCGGACAGCAAGGGAGTCTATCCTCTTTTCACTAGGGCTAGGCCAAAGAGATTCTTTTTACGTCTGATGTGGAGCACCACACCTACCACCAGCTCCTCACTTTGCCACACATATCCCTGTGTTACTCATTTGGTGAGTGTCGGTATCAAACCAGGAATCTTGTGGTTCCTAGTCGGACACTATACCGACTCAGGTAAACCGATATATATATATATATATATATATATATATATATATATATATATATATATTCATGAATAGATGTTCAATTCAATGAATCGATATTACCTCTCGTAATATATTTCTCTGGTTGCC
>CM042147.1:13649289-13651789 GCA_023376005.1 Doryteuthis pealeii
TAGAGGCATTATGAAATGACTCAACTCTGCCGGGGGAGGGGCGTAGGATATATTGACTGCGTCCCCTGCAAAAGAACACACCCTGAAAAGGGCGTGTCTTGGGCATGATACTAAACTGTATTTAGTTCAGGAGATCTGGAAAGAGTGGACTATCCATTTGTTTTCATTACTCCCAGACCCACTCTGACCCAGAGTGGTAGTAACTGCTAGGGTTATATCTATGAGTTAAATAGATCAAGAAATGAGTTTAGAAATTATTTAAAAAAATTAGTTTTTAAAAAATTTGAATACCCAATTAATAAAATCAAATCGTTTTCGTCATAAAATAACCCAACAATGGTTGACATGCCGTAAAATCCAACCAACCAGCCATGGGTCAAATAGATTTATTCGTATTCGATAGACCGTGCGCAAATAATCTCTTACAAAACAACTGCACTATACAATATAATCGTGACCATACAATTGACGCGATTCCATAAAACCTAGGAATAAAATAACCCTATACGGGTTGACATACTATTAAAACCGACCAATAAATCACATGTAATATGCGGATTTATTTCTTGTTTTTGTTTTGTCTCCCGGTGTTTTGTTATTGTTTTAAATTTCTTCATATGGTTTTATGTCTTTTTTTTGGGGTGGGGGGGGGTGGATTAACATTTTGTCTTTGTTTTTTTTTGTCTCGTTTCATACTCTTAATAATAAAATAACCCCATACGGGTTGAAATGCAATTAAAATCGACAAATAAATCACATATATGCTTATTTTCCCTTACTTTCTGTTTTGCTTCCTATTGTTTTGTTTCTATGTACTATATTTATATAATTATATGCATATATGTATATATATATGTATATATGTACCTATCTATTGTATATATACATATGTATATATATACATATATATTATGTGTGTACTTATATATATATATACATATATATGTATACATATACATAATTATGTATATATACTTATACATGTATATATTACTCGCATATATAATGTATATATACAAATCCTTCCCCCGAAAAAAACAATCATAAAAACGCTTGTTTTTTTTTTGGGGGGGGGAGGATTTGTCTCGTTCCGTAATCACTGGGAAGAAAATAACCCTATACGGGTTAACATGCTACAAAAATCTCCCAATCTGTCACATGTCATATGCGCATTTGTTTTTATGCTTTTTTGTTTTGTCCCTTGTTTTGTCTTGCTTCTTACTGTTTAGTTTTTTTGTCTCAGTATTCATTTTGTTTGATGATGTCTGCCTTTTCTTTCAAAATCAATCTGTTTTTATTCTCACCATTTTCAAAATGTCCCTTGCTGGGACTCCATATCTGGTCATTCTTTTATTCTTTTTCTTTAACCTATTTCATTTATTTAATATTTTAGTATGGTTTCTTTTCTTATCTTTTCTTTACAACTTTTCACTCCTCGCCTCCCCCCACACATATATATTCCTTTTGTTGTGAGCTGCCCTGCTCTCAGCCTTGCGCATGCGCAGACCAGACAGTTTTTTGATAAGGCGACACGTATTGTTAATATTAAGAATCCTGTTGTGTGAAAGGCAGAACTCATTAGACAAACTTTTATTGCAAACATTTTCTTCTCTTGACGTTCTTTATGAGATTTTTAATCTTCATAAAAATGTACAACCCTATATCTATTTTGTTGATATCAATTTTGCCTGTGTCTCTAGAAAATCCAAAACAATATTAATGCCTTAATGTCTCACATACACCTGGCAATATATATATATATATATATATATATATATATATGAGAGAGAGAGAGAGAGAGAGAGAGAGAAGAGAGAGAGAGAGACAGACAGACAGAGAGAAATAACTATATGTATATGTATATATATAGAATATATATAATACATAAGCATATATATATATATATATATATATATATATATATATATATATATATATAATATTTGTATATATAAGTGTGTGTCTATATATAAGCATATATACAAGTGTATGAATATATATATATATATATATATATTGGTACATATATGTGTATGCTACTTTGTGTGAGTGTGTATATACATATAGATTAGTATATGTATATGTGTGCGTATAAAACATATATATGTGAATATGCATACAAATATAATATATATATATATATATATATATATATATATGTGTGAGGAATATATATATATATGAGTATATATACATAATTAGGTATATGTATACATATACATATATATGTATATACATATAGATTAGTATATGTATATGTGTGCGTATAAAACATATATATGTGAATATGCATACAAATATATAATATATATATATATATATATTTATATATATGTGAGTAATATATATATATATGAGTATATATACATAATTAGGTATATGTATACATATACATATATATGTATATATAAGTACACAAATAATATATATGTGTATATATACATATGTATTTATACATATAGTTATGTACATATATACATATATATATATATATATATAT
>CM042147.1:13656789-13664289 GCA_023376005.1 Doryteuthis pealeii
CCTATCTAGCATTCTACGCCTACGCACAGACGTGTTGGAACGAGGAAACATGAACAGCATGCCCGCGTTGGGTTGGTCACGTCCGGTGGATGGACAAAGACTCTATGGTGAGTTAGTAAAGGGCACCCGGCCGATAGGGAGACCACGCCTGTGCTTAAAAGATGTCTGCAAGAGGGACATGAAGACATGCCACATCGTTACCAACACATGGGAGGCTTGTGCAAAAGACCGTGCGACCTGGCATCCTTATCAAACAAAGAACGAGAAGGACTGAAAAAGATAGGAAAGTAGCCACCGCAGAAAAGAAGCCAAAAGGAAGGAGAGACAACGACAACTCCAGCAAGCACCACTGTTTGTTTGCAGTCACTGCACCAGAGATTGCCATTCAAAAATTGGTCTGTTAGGCCACTCACGCAGTTGCAGATAAAAAAAATTGGACACTACGCCATCGTCTTTAATAGACGGACGGATGCCAACAACAACAAATCCAATAGGAAATATTAATTGCACCATTATCTCATGCTTAAAAAAAAAAATATTCATTTTCATTCTCTCCCCCCTCCAATTTATACTTAAGCCTTCCCCTATTTGTACTTGCGTTTCCTTGGACATAAATGATGTCCCCACTTACAATAACCGAACCGACGCTCCTATGAATAAAGTTAAAGATAAAAAAATGTTTTTTTTTTATGTAATCAACTGAAGGAAGTTCTTACATTATCCAATAGAGAAAAAAGACGATTGAATTTACATCGACAGAAATTGAGAAGGTTAAATCGATTAAAATGATAAACTGTTTTCGGGTCAGACGGTTTAAATATCAAGCGACATTGGTCTGCACCTCAAGAAGATGAGAGACGATTAATAAAATCAAAATTCCAGCGGAAGATTCAGAAGACAAGGAAATAAATAAAATTAAACAAGAAGGTGAACTTTTCAAGTCAGATATCACATCGACTTTCTCAGCGGTCTCAAATTTCAGATCAGTCCCTTGTGTGCCTTCACAACCCCACCCCCCTACGGGCAGAATTGATCATTTAAAACTTCTAGATAAGAACAAAGTTACAAATTTAATATTTACTAAAAGGAAAATTAATAAATCGCTATTGTTGCATAGCTGCTCTTATTTAAAACGGAGTGATGACGTGTATATAAAAATAATTTGTGGCATGCTTATCTCTAGTTTTGTTCTACTTGGAGAAGCTCGAATCTGGTTGCTGGGTGGATGTAGAGTTGGCTGTCAATTCTTTGATGTTTTGAGTCTGGAATTAACTTGGGTTTACTGGAGGATATCTTGTCTTGTGCCATTTATAGTTTTTAGTAATAACACAAGGTGAAACTTTTTCTTATGAGATATTTTCATTTTCCCCCAAGTCAAACAGTCCTGGCGGCAGACTTACGTCTGACTCCACCACCGCCTCGTTCTAAACTCCCTACACACTCTCACGTCTCACTCCTACTCTTCCACACTATGCTACGCAACACCTCTCAACCAATAAGAAAACACCATGTCAAAAGATGCAAAAAAGCCTCAGAGCACATAGATATTGCCATGTTGGAGGCACGTTGTGCAATGGTTATAGTCGTAGATAATGGACACGGTGATCCGCGTTCAATTTCGGGATGTGGCAATTTGCATTTTCCATAGCGCAAATATCCTTCGGAAAGGTATGAATAAAGTTATTCCTCCCTAGTTATGGGTAAATAGTAGGACAACTGGTCTCTTTAACCTTGGTATGGCAATCAATCTAAGAGAATGAACATTCTGAATTCAAACCTGTTAAACTGCGCTTAAGAAATTGACCTTGTGTCACATCCTGCTCATACGGAGGGGTTGGTAAATATACACAGGTATTGCTCTCTTTATTGATGAGAATTTCTTTGATTTATCCTAGTCTGGTGGGTACACGTGACACTTTACAGCATGAACTCGGTGCTGATGCCTCATCAACACGACAGATGAAGAATTAATCCATTTTCTATCTCATTCTATCGAACGGCTGCTAATGCATCTGTATATGTTCATCTTGTGACAATTATATTGGACAGCGGTGCCCGGTGCGGACCAACAACTCAACCACCACTGCCTTCAGCTGCAATACATCTCACTTCTATTTGCTACCAAGGTGTATGATAGGCGGGAGTACGATCTAATCCTAATGCTGAACCGAACCGTGAATAGTCGGTTGCCACTTACCTGTCTTATTCTCGATTGATTACTTGAAAATATAAAACCCTGGTTTCCGGAAACAAGACCCGCATTCTAGTGTTGACCTCCCAGATTCAAGTGTCTGTCTTTTTCTCTTTTTATTAATTTGTCGTCATCTCTTATTCTCGTCTTTGTCTCCGTTAACTTATCGTTAAGGCACAGCAATGCGACAAATATCCTTGGCTTGGTAACCATTCTAAGAGAAGGAAAATTAATCTAGCCCTCTACACATTACACTATGAAAGGTGAACTTTTTTTAAATATTATTAAAATAATATTACAATAATTTATAGAGAAATTGACAGGAATGGTCTTTGGTATTAAATAACCCACAAAGGTTGATATGCCATTAAACAAAGAAACCAAAGAATTATTATTATTATTATTTCTCTATAAATTATTATAATATTATTTTTAAAATATTTTCTTGGATATTAAGAATGAAGAATGATTTATAAAAATATTGATATTGTTAACAATCTAATAATTTTCGACCCGGATTGAGATTGAAACAGAAACCTTTCTATGACCAGGTTTCTGGCTTTCTTCCTTTTTTTATGAACTCATCGTCATTTCTTAACCTCGGCTTTATCTCCGGTAACTTTTCGTCGAGGCTCAGCAATGCGACAAAAATCTACATGATATTAGACAGTCGGGTAGATCTGGTAAGTAATTTCGGTTTGATTTTACAATACTCTACCCATAGTAAAAAAGAAAAGATTCCCTACATTTTTTAAATTTTATTTTTTTTTGTTGTTGTTTTGAACACAAGAGAGCAGAATTTGCATTAGAAATCGCCAGTAGTTGGGTTTCTATCTGTTTTGCGATTCGAAAAACGGATACTCATAAAAATATCAATAAATCCGTGTTCCAATACGAAAGAAATGGAAAGAAAAATAAAATAATTTTTTTCTATTACTCAAGGCTAAATAGAATAAATTATATATCTATTAGAGGCTTTCGGGAGGATTTAGAAATTGTATGTTTTGAGAAAGAGATGGTGCCGTGCTGTCTGTTTATAAAAACAGTAATTTTGGAGGAATTTATTTTGTATTTTTTCATTTACCTATTAATATGGGCATCTCCTTCCTTATGTTAGTAAACTGGTCTTGCAGATCATTGCTACAGATTCCTGTTTTTAATGTCATATACAATTAGCCTCATGCCAACTTGTTTAATGAATAATTAGAAATGGAACAATTGTTTAATAAACAATTAAAAAAAAGAACAATTTGTAAACTCACTGAAATAGCCGGCCCTTAAAAGTTTTCAACATTCAGTAGACATTTTTATCTATATCTCATGTTTATACTAACCCTTATTATCAATTATCTATATATTACTTATCTATTATAATCATTTATTATATATTACTAACTTATCTAACTGCCCGTCGGCTGAGACTGTAGAATATGCTGACTGGACATCTTCCAATTCTGGAGCTCTTTGTGGTTTACTTAATACCAAAGCCATCCCCGTAGAACAGTATTGGCGCTATTTAACCTGTAGCTGAGAGTGAGTCCATACCTGTCGATCTACCACAGTATGATAATTGAATTATTACTACATCTAAGTATTGAATAGAGTGGTAATGATTTTGGTAATTTCACAAACTGAGACAAATATTGGAATTTATTTGTAATTTTAACAAATGAATAAAATATGTTTCTTGATCATTTGAATCATTTCCATTGACAAAATTAATTTCCAAAGATTGAGGCCAAATCTATTTTACAGATAATCTAATTATACAAGCATGACCTGTAGATATAACACAGTATGAGAATTTGATTATTATGTTTGATATGTTTACTTAAGAGCTATTGCTGAATAGTTCAATATGTAAAAAGTATAATAATCTTCATTTAATTCTCACTCTTTTTTCTTTCCTTAATGTTTGAAAACAGTGCATTTTGTCTTAATTCTGTGAGCATGTCCTTCCTACCTTTTTGTTATATAAAAAACATTGTTTAGATAACGACAACTAAGATAAGGACAAACAGTCCAATAATCCAAATAAACAAGCCTCATCTCAAAAGGATTCAGACAAACTAGTTATTTTGATATTTGTTTTTTTTACAGTACCTGGTGTGGCTTAAATGGTCACTCATCTAAGTATTGAATAGACTAATTTCTGCTTAACTTTGGTGATCAAGCAGAAAGAACTGTTGCTTTTACCGTGATTTGACCATAAAGCCCAACTGGGTTGGGTCTATTTACATCAATTCATCTTGAAAGACCCATAGGTTGACAAAATTGGTCATTTATGATTTTGGTAATTTCACAAACTGAGACAAACATTGGAATTTATTTGTAATTTTAACAAATGAATAAAATATGTTTCTTGATCATTTGAGTCATTTCCATTGACAAAATTAATTTCCTAAAATTGAGGCCAAATCCATTTTACAGATAATCTGATTATACAAGCAGGACCTGTAGATATAACACAGTATGAGAATTTGATTCTTACATTTGATATGTTTACTTAAGAGTTATTCCAAAATAGTTCAGTATGTAAAAAGTATAATAATCTTGATTTAACTCTTTCTCACTCCTTTTTTTTTCTTTTTTTTCTTTCTTTTCATCTTTTTATTATGTTCGATTGAAACAGATTAGCATAATTGCTTTTGCACGCTCACACCTCTCTCTCTCTCTCTCTCTTTCTCTCTCTCTTTTTCTCTCTTTTTTTCTCTCCCTCTTTCTCTCTTTCTCTTTCTCTCTCTCTCTCTTCTCTCTCTCTCTTCTGTGTAGCCTGTCCTTTATCTTCCCTTTCTTTCTTTATAATAAAACATATATTTATATAAAAAATGTTACCATGATATTTTTAACTAGCAGGACCTGTGGATATACCACAGTATGATAATTTAATTATTACAAAGTTTGATATTTTTACTTAAGAGATATTGATAAATTCTTCAATATGTAAAAGTATAATAATCTTGATTTAACTCTCTCTCTCACTCTTTTTCTTTCTTTTTCTCTTTTCCTATTTTCATTATGTTCGATTGAAACAGATTAGAGTTATTGCTTCCACGCGCTCACCCCCTCTCTCTCTTTCTCATAATCTCTTTCTTTCTTTCTTTCTTTCTTTCTTATTATATTTTTCTGTATAACATGTTCCTTTTCTTTTCTTTCTATCTTTATAATAAAAATAATTATTTAGCTGAGGAGATGACATTCATAAGAAATAAGAATTTGGTGGATAAGCAAGACCAGATAATCAGGATTTAGATTTTTGTATTTAATCTAAGACACTCTCGTTTTTACCTAGAAGGCGTTGATAGTGGTTGAATTTTTTTCGGAACATCTGTATTATTATATAGATCCCACCATGATATCCACGCATCTTACTAGTAATAATAACATTAATAATACTAACAATGAATAGAATTAATTTCCTGGGCAAGAATTAAACAGATCACTGAGCCCTGGGCAAAAGGTCAGACATATTTTATTGAATTGAAGGGAAGGCAGGTTCGATAATTAGATTAATTTATTTACAATTATTTGTGAGGCTGTAAGGATTTTAGTACACATTTAAATGTAAAATTGGCTATCTATCTATCTATCTATCTATCTATCTCATGCTGATTGTATCTATTGATATATAAATCGATTGCTCGATCCTGCTCTGTTAATATCTATCTATCTATCTATTTATCTATCTATCTATCTATCTATCTAGATAGATAGATAGATAAAATATATGTAAGTATGTATGTATGTATGCCTGTATCAATCTATCTATCTCTCTCAATCAGTTTCTATCAATCAATCTATCTCAATCTATTTCTATCTAACTATAACTATATATATATATCTCTACCCGTCCCCTCTCTCTCTAATCCAGCCTGTTCTTATCCTTCTATTTGTCTATCTAATTATGTTCATGCCACTCTCTCTCTCTCTCTCTCTCTCTCTCTCTCTCTCTCTCTCTATCTATCTATCTATCTATCTCAATTTCTTTCTATCTAACTATCTATTTATCTATATCAGAATGTTAATTATCTATCTATCTATCTATCTATCTATCTATCTCAGTATGTTCATATCCATCTATCTATCTATCTATCTCAATTTGTTTCTATCTATCTATCTATCTATCTATCTATCTATCTATCTCAGTATGTTCATATCTATCTATCTCAATTTGTTTCTATCTATCTATCTATCCAAAATTGTTTCTATCTATCTATCTATCTATCTATCAATAAAGAAAGTAATTAGCCAAGTTTTGTCTGGCACAGATGCATATGAGAAAAGAAAATTGCTTTGCACCAAATGCAACATTGTTGCATTACTTGCATTGTTGAAAATCAATATTTGCAAATATAGACATTTGCTAAGCTTAATTATGTCTTGCACGAAGCCAAATGGAGATTTATTAGAGAAGAAAGAGTGTGTTGCGCCAGCTTTGCTTGTGAAATAGCTTGTCAAACTATCTGATTACAATATTATGATTCGTAATATTGGCTTTTACCTGGAATTGAACACCAATCGCTAGCGATACTTGGAAAAGCGCAACTACCTCAGCTACAAAACAATTGTGCCTATAAACATCTCATAGGCATTTAACCTATTCAACTTTCCACGTTTCCTGGATATGACGCTGAACTGTATCTAGAGGTGAGGTTCCAATTCTGGAGCTCTGGGGAGTGTGGCGTACATGTTAGCGTCCCATCTAAATAAAAAGATAAAAAATAAAAAATGAGTGTAGGGAATTATCTTCTCTTTGCCTGGAAGAGTTATCTTACCGCTGTGTTGCCGTTTATCTTCCCTTCGTCTGGAAGAGTTATCTTCCCGCTGTGTTGCCGTTTTTTTTCCACTAGGGGACCTCTGGTATTTAAGCGCCTTATTTGAACTTGTCTTCCTCTTTTAGCTGGATCTTCTCAACGAACTGATATGGGCTAGAGTCTATCTACCCCCTTCTTGGTGGGGCTTTTGGCCCCCCTTATATTACTGTAAGTCTTTTATACAGCATGGACTATCCTTTAGTTCCATGTCTGTAACATTTATATTTTATGTACATTTGGGTATCTCGTTTATACCTAAATATTGTATCTTGTATTTACCATTCATGAATGTGTCCTTTTATCTCTACTCTTATATCTTATTTGTATCTTATGTATCTATGTACTTTATGTATCTTATCGTTACTATGTGCTGTACACTTATTAAATGTTTTGTCTCACAACGTGTCGGAGCTGTTGTTCAATTATTAACTTTGAATCTTACATGAGTTTAAAAATATGTTTAAAAATTAGTTAAAAATTGTATACCTAAAATGT
>CM042147.1:13666789-13686037 GCA_023376005.1 Doryteuthis pealeii
TTTTATTTTTTTATTTTTTGAAATATAGACAAGCCGATCTTTCTCAACTGGCAAGATTCAACACAAGACAAACTTTATTTATTCCATTACATCTCTTTTCCATATTTTGACATAATGTCAAAGTGAATTAAGTTTCCTATTCATCTCTAAGCAGACTGTAATGTGTCATCCCCCCCTCCAGACTATTGTCAAAATATCAGTTAATAAAACCTCTAACTATTCAGACTCACAAACTGACACCAACAATCTTGTCTGGAAATGTTTTTATTTAATAATGTCTTCTCTTACTTATTCACTTCTTATTTCTTACTGACAATCGATCTGTAATTACAATCAATTGATTTCTTGCATTGAAAATCTTATTATAATGAAGATTCGGTGTCTGTCTGTAACCGAAACCACGTCACTGCTTACCTTGCAATATCATCAGGAATTGTGCAAGTTTATCAATGAGCATTTAATTTATATTCAAAATCATTAACAAATCTATAAAACCAATAAATGGAACCCTAACAGATACAATCCCCGTGTCAGAGTGGACCTGGAAGTAATGTTGATGAAGAGGTATTCCACATTCTCCAGAGCTGCAGAATTGGAGCTTCACTATCAGATAGAGTTTAACGTTATACACAGGACATTAAGACCCTCAAAGTGGATCTGGGAGTAATGGTGATGAAGGGGTACTCCACATTCCCCCCAGAGCTTCAGAATTGAAGCTTCACTATCAGATAGAGTTTAACGTCATACACAGGACATTAAGACCCTCAGCCAAATGTAACGTTATTAGATACCTGACCTGATATAATAAGACCTGCTTTCTCTCTCTCAAGAATAAAAAGCTAGTTTAATAAATTCGTGAAAAACAAAGAAGTTTTTCCACCACGAAAAAAAAAATGAGTACGAAACGAATTTATGAATGGACGCGACCCAACCACTACACGTAAACAAATAATAAGACAAGACCGATACGCAAAGATAACCTGTCGAGAAGGCAAATTGACAATAACGGGGCCCGTGGCTTTTAACACACTAGACTCTGCCCCAGTAACGTGATACCTGCCAGGACGAAATGAGGAAGGATCTCTGCTTTTGGGTTGAAGGATGGCTGAAGACGGCTACGAAAGTTCGCATTGATAAACAGCCCCGGAGTTTTGCGCCGAACGAAGGTCTTGGTCGGCATACCTTTGTAGGACGTGTTGCTGTCTTCGGAGCGCGCAGATCAGTGGTCAGTTGTGCAAAGGGGCCGCGTAACATATACGCGACTTTGTGCCGTGAAATTCGTGTTGGCAAACAGAAAGCCAGCCGTGTCAAAGTCCCTTGCCGAAAATAAGAATCGTTCCCATCGTCCTCTGCAGTTCTGCAGTGTAAGAGCCCACTGCGTTACACAAACTGAATACAATAGAATCTTGTCTTTTGGTTGACTGAAAATTTTATTGGTTGATTTTTAACGGTATTGTCAACCCGTTAAGGGTTATTTTATTCGTCGAGGTTATGGAATCGCATATATTGTACATTTATTGCGATTTCCTAACCCCAGTTATGGTCAATTTCGAATTCACTATGTATACATCCTCAAACGACATTACATTGCACATTTATCTGTTTGGCTTTCAAATTACATTCGGACTGAGACAATGCACAACGTGAAAGCGCACCAACTATCACGATACTACCAATCACAGCGGATACCTACCATCATGGCTTGAACTGCTTCGGTGAGGTGATATACGTGCGGTGGTGGTGACCTGTGATGCTTAAGTACAGAACCCCAGTGGCTGAGGAGTCCATGATATGCAACTGCTCTTTGGCCCGTGATGAGGCTAGACGGGCAGTCGAAGAGGCGCCTCCCATCAATCGGCTGGTCACACCAAGCCTTAGCACCTATATAATAATCCCAACCCTATTGCCCTTACGAGAAACCCAAATCCTTTTTATCATATGTGATAGAAGGCAGTGGCTGAGAGTCTTAGTGTCCTAGATCTAGTGTTAGTTCCAATTTTTGAGCTCTGGGGAGTGTGGAGTACCCATTCATCACCATTACTACCTGTTCTACTATTAGGGTCTCATCTATGTGTTAAATAATTAAGTTTTAAAATATGTTAAAAATAGAGTTTGAAAAAATTGAAAACACAATAAGAATGAATACAACGAAATCTCTTCGGGATAAAATAACCCAAAAAGGGTTAACATACAGTTAAATCAACCAAACAACCAACGAAAATATTGCAAAAAAATTGGATTATTTGGATTATTGTCCTCATTTTTATTGTTATCTTTACAACGTTTCGGCCGATATGCTCTCCGGTCTTCTTCGGGTATTTCTTGTTGAACTCGGGAACCTTCTTTTTGAACTTTGGAACCTTCTTGTCGTAATCGGGAAACTTCTTGTTGTTACTGGGAGCCATCACAGAACTTTGCACCCAAACCCTTTATTCAATCCACAGGGATATCCTGTTCTCATTCCGCTAACAACAGCTGGGGTACAGGTGTTAAGCTGTGTTAATTATCATTCTATGTTACTGTCGCCCTTGACCAGAATTGAACCTGCAGCCTAGAGTGTCACTTACAACTGTCTTAACCCAACGCCTTTGTCCACATCAAAAAATATTGCAGAATATTTGACTCACCTCAGTAAAAGAAATTTCTTTTTGTTTTTTTTCATATTGCTTCTCACTCTATCTTTCTCGTTGTGATCAAATAGGAATTGTTATCAACTAGTTGTCGACAGAACTACTAGATTCAAGTGATGGCCAAGAAGATATCAACTAATGCGTAGTGACAGCACTTTCCTACCTCGTTTGATTATTTCTTTTACTTATAGAATAGTTTCTTTTCTTTTCTCTTGTAGTTTTATATCGCCTCTTCTTTTTTTTTTTTTTGGCACAACTATTGACGAGCCCACAAGAAGAAGAAGAAGGCTGGGAATACACACACAAGATAAAAGTAATTCTATCTAGACAGTTTGACATCTTTCTCTTTAAAAAAAGAAACTTCTATTTCGGCTACAGACAAGATTTTCTTCTAAAAGAAGACTACTCTTATTTGCTTTCATTTTTTTTTGCTACCACTTTTCTTTATTTTTTTTTCTCTCCTCAGACCGTTGTCAACTGTTACTAATTAAAGGGAAAAATCTTGTAAGGGCTTCGTGGATTCGCACAGAACTGATGTATTTTGCCGCTTAAATAAGAAAAGTACTACCAACTATTTCAACACTTTGGACAAAAATATCTTCGACTGTCACTCTGACAAATGATGTTATTTTATGACTAAATCGAGTGCATTGTACTCAAAACTATTATAACACACCAGATCTTTATTTAGATATGCACATAATTATATATTAATAGTATCTTTGGTAAAAATACGAATACAATTATTCTCCTTCTAGCTATGGGAAAAATAGGAAAGACTGGGCTCTTTAAAGTTGGTTAGGCAACCAGTCTAGGAGAATGAACATTTCAAATTCAAACCTATTAAACTCCGCGTAAGAAACTGACCTTGTGTCCATCTTATTCGTACGGTTGGTACTCATGCATCGTGTAATAGCTATCGAGTGATATATATATATATATATATATATATATATATATATATATATATATTGATATATACTATATATATATATATATATATATATATATATATATATATATATATATATATATATAGGGTCATCCACAACACGTGTTTCGACTTATCAAGTCTCTTCAGTGTAGCTAGACATTTGTACATGCCGGATTTGAACTCCGGTCGGTTGGGTGTCAGTCCGGCACCTTAACCATTAGGCTGTCTTCGCTTATAGAATGGGAAGGGGATTTTAACTGTTTTAATACACACATCGCTTTGTGTGTAAAGGCCGTCACAGAGTGCTCCATTCCTTAGAAGAGCGTTGCGTTTACGCTTGAGTTGGCGGCCGTCAGCGAGATCCTCCCCAGAGTGCTCAACCCTGGGATGGGGAGCATATATATATATATATATATATATATATATATATATATATATATATATATATAATTTCGAAAAAAGAAAATCTTAACAAACCGTCATTCCGTAATAATTTATTTCGACCAGATACTCAAAGGGCTTTTAAAAATTAAAAAAAAATGAAATTCTTAAGAACCTAACCGTATCAGACGGATTTTACAAAAATAATAGGATTCACTGAAAAAAGAAGTTATATAACCAGAATATTCACAAAATCTATGTCAGACGGCTAGTATAAAGATAAATTCAAAGTGTGAGGAAATGATACTATGTATATCCTAGTTTCCTGTTCAACTGACTTCCTCAAAAACAAATAAATAATAATATAAAACATTATAAAAAATACATATAGATTAGTACATATAAATAGAAATATTATATATTATATATATATATATTATATATATATATATATATATATATATATATATTGAACCCCTCCACACGAGTATTAGCGCTATTTGTAATTCAAACAAATTTGTCCAGGATTTCAACTCGTGTCGTCGTGTCAATTTCATACAACGATAACAATTACACCAGACACACCTCCATATATTTGCCAATGAAACTCCAGTTGAAAATACTATTTTCCCTCAGCCTTTTTCGTATGTTGTCTGAGCGTGTCTTCTACTGATGTACTGATTGACCTATACATGGGATCCTAACAGGTACCACCACGCTGTGTCAGAATTGACCTGAAATTAATGGTAATGAAATATCCCTCATTTTCCAGATCTCCAGCACTAAAGTTTCACTATCAGACACAGTTTAGTGCCATACCCAGGACACGAACATCCTATCCAAAAGCCGACATATGACCTCATACACGACCTTTTTTGGGAGGGGGGTTAGTGGTTGGTTAGTTTTACGGCATATCAACCCTTGTTGGGTTATTTCATGCCGAAGACATTTAGTTTAATTCATTCTTGATGGGTACTCAATTTTTTAAAACTCAATGTTTAAAAAGAAACATTTTCAAAATTCATTTTTTCTGTTTAACCCATAGATGGTACTACCACCTGGGATCAGTGTGGACTTGGAAGTAATGGTGAATTTAAGGATTACCAAATACTTCCCAGAGCTTCAGAATTGGAACCTCACCATCAGATAGAGTTTAAAATTCCTACCCAGGACACTAAGATCCTCAATCGCAGCCTTCTAGCGCATAATAAAAAGGGTTGGGGGTTGTCATAAGAGCAATCGGGTTGGCAGAATCACATTAGGTGCTCAGGTTTGGCGTGATCAGTCGATTGATCTCTTCCGACCGCCCGTCTTGCATAAATAAGCGACAAAGTGGAATATTGCATGTTAAGGACTGCTTAGCCATCAGGGTTCCATCCTTAAACATCATGGTTCGCCACCCACGTCCAACAGGTGGCCCTATTAGGGAGATTCTTTTCCCTCTGCAGACACGCAGTCGGTGAATTATAAAGCCGCATCCGACAGGGCTCCGTTGTTTTTGTAGTTAAGGTGTTAGAGCATAGGTCACTAAAAATCGAGGTCTCTGTATTTATAATCAAACGGACTGACAATTCATTCCAAGGTATTAGACATAACCTAGCCTGACACAGGGCAAAGAAATGGGGCACTCAGTGAGATCGTGAATATTTGCATTTCGCATATATTTAACAATAAAATCAGCTTCAAAATATTATTTTCCCTCAACCCTTTTCATATGTCGTTTGGGTCTGGGGGTGTTAAAGTTTAAATACTGGAGATATATGCCGAAAAGCGTGGGGTCCCCTTACAAAAATTGTGATATTGTAAAAAGTATCTGGTACATCTGAAAGGGTCGGCTTCATTCCTGAAAGCGATTACATGGACCTATTAGTATTTTCATAATTTAACCATTGTAGTTCTTTTTGACAATATCAAAATACATAGAATTATTCTAATCAATTATTATTCTGATAATTCCATTGCAATCTATTATATTTCCATATACCACAGTTAAATGAGCTGCATATCTTTATTAAATTATAAAATGACTTGATTAGTTAAGTTAGAATTTAAAATTAATAGAAAGAATAACATCGTGAGACGCATTTAAAAAGAATTGAAATAGTTTATTATAAATTATTTTAATTTATTATCTAATATATAAATGAATCATTTATATTATATCTATATCTAGATATCTTCAAATGCGACATCTGTGGTCGAGAATGTTTTTCAAACATCAGACTTCACATTCACAGGAGGCGCTGTAACTCCAGGGGCACAAAAACTTTATTATAGTCTTCCGAGACTGAAATACCAATACAATATCTAGATAATAAATGTTATGCTTAAGTAATAGGTACCAGGTACTTTTCACTATATTGCAATTTTTCATTCAGGGAACCCTCCTTTTCGGCATACATGTCCGGTACTTGAACTTTGACCCCCACCTGTCTTGGCGTGTTTACTTCTACTCACGGTCGAGCATGCGCACTGCCAACAGTGATGGAGTTTCCCTCGAATAGAAACCAAAAGGCCAACGAATGTCCCAATCGTTTGTTGGAACAGTCGGCCATTCTTTCAGACAAGACAAAATGCTTAGCGTGAAAGATGAGACACTGCCGCTGGCAGTCGGCCATTTTGTCTGTCAACCTCCCCTCCCCAAGCAACACCATTTTTTTTGAATGGCTTGATTACGCTCCCCTTTCTCCCATCCTCGCCGTAAAACCCTGCTCTTCCATTTCTGAGCCAACAAACTCTTCAGCATCCTCAGTCATCCCCAGGCATAATGCAGCTTTTTATTTTCGTTGTTTGGAATCAGAAATATTTGAATAACGGTGACATTACTCAGAAATCTAAATGTAATAGAGATTCGGTGTCGAGTGAACTTGGTTACCTGTTAACCCAAACATTTTACAAAAATATAATTTTGTTTCAATCGAAGCTGGCGAGATTCGAAAAATCATTTATTATAAAATTATTAAATGAAATAAAATCTGAAAGTTTTAAGAAACATTTTACTCGAAAAAGAGAGTTGTCTATCTATCGAGTTTAATGTTCACTACTTCAATTTTATCTTATAATGGAAATTCGGTGTCTGTCTGTAACCAAAATTACGTCACAGCTTATGTCACAACACCGCCTGGAATTGCATACGTTTATCAATGAGTATTTAATTTATAGTCAAAATCATTAATACATAGAATAAAGAATTATTTGAATTTTGACAGTAAAACTATTCTATGTCTATTATTTAAAAAATGTACGATTTCAATGATCTGTTTACACCTTATACGAAAAAGCGTAGCAAAATTAATTTTACACTGCCCGAAGGGTATTATTTTGCTAGTATCTACAAAGTCACATTATGGTGTAATATCGTCGTAGGAAACAGACACAAGTTCAAATCCTGGTCATTTCACCTAGCACTAATACGTTTGGGAAAGGTATGAACCCAACTATAATCCCACTAGAAATAGGTAAATCATAGGTCAGACTGGGTTTTTTAAACATTGGTATGGAAACCAGTCTCGGAGAAGGAAAACCTCGTATTCAAACCGGTTGTAGTCCGCTTAAAAATCTACTGTGTTACACACTGACGTGGCGGAGGTAATTAATCAGTGCGTTAAAGTGGGGAGTTGACGATCGGTGTGGCGTTCCACCTCAGCAAAAATTTCCCTGGTCTAGCGCTAGCGAAAAGGGGATATACTCTCACTATCCGGCTGATACCGACGATAGGCCACCCCGCCAACTTTATATATATATATATATTATATATATATATATATATATATATATATATATGGGAAACCACGCCTGCGCTTTAAAGATGTCTGCAAGAGGGAGATGAAGACATGCCACATCGGCGCCAACACATGGGAGGCTTATGCAGAAGACCGTACAACCTGGCGCCTCCTCGTCAAACAAGGAACGAAAAGGAGTGAAAAAGAGAGGAAAGAAGCCGCCGCAGAAAAGAGAGCCAAAGGAAGGTGAGCTAACAGCATCTCCAGCAAGGATCACGGTTTACAATCACTACACCAGAGATTTCCATTCAAAAATTGGTCTGTTCCGCCACTCACGCAGTTGCAGATAAATAAAGTGGACACTACGCCATCGTCTTTAGTAGACGGAAGGATGCCATCGTCTGACAGATATATTAATATATACCTATATATATATATATATATATATATATATATATATATTGATAGATAATATATGTAAATAGTGCATAGTGTTGCGGATTGAGCATGTAATAATTAAACAACGTGACGTGGTTTGAGATCAAATAGACGAGAAACTGTCACTAACCAAATGCCGTTGAAATCTATGTCCACGCTGATCTGTTTTAATTGAATATTATGAAAATGAAAAAAGAAGAAGGAAGAAAAAAGTGAGAGAGAGTTAATCAAGATTATTATTCATTTTGCATATTAAACTAATTGCAATAGCTCTTGTAATAATTAAATTATCGTACCGTGGTATATCCACAGGTCCTGCTCGTAATATCTTATTACATTAAAACTTATGAGGATAGGAGGGTTGGAGTAAATCTAACAGAATGTGGTAAAAATAGAGGGAAAAAGTGGACAAAAGAGCAGCTCAAACAAGTAGATGTAGGAGATATATTTCGTCCTGCCTTGAGAGGACTTCATCAGTCTTTTATCAGAACATTAGTGCAACATACATTTGTTTTTATAGAAGAAGAAAGTGAATGTGTGGGGGTGAGTTTGGTGATGAAGTCAGGAGGACTGATGAAGTCCTGCTCAAGGCAGGACGAAATATTTCTCCTACATCTACTTATTTGAGTTTATCTTTTTGTCCCCTTTTCCCTCTATTCTTTACCACATTAAAACTTATATACTTGTGCCTGGTAGAGGGCGCATATTTTTGCTCGTTTATTAAAAACTTACATTAGATAACATAATTACATAAAATTAGAGAGAAAAAGTGTCTACAGACGATATTTCGCATTACTACTGAATAGGAAGTTCGATCCTTACTGGATACCCCATAATTGTGACCTTGTGTCACATCCTACCGTGGCGGACAGTTTGAGTAGATACCTACGTACAGATGATATTTCGTGACAAAGGTTGGTGAAGTGGAATCGGAGGTGAATGAGAACGGAAAAAGAAACGTTAACTTCTTCTGCAAAGTGATACAATGTGATACAAAGAAGATGGTGTCGAAGAAGCGAGATTATCTTTGTTTTTATGGCGTGAGAATTGAAATGTTATTGAGTTAAAAAAAAACGATCTTTTGGTTGGACCTGGGGATTTTTAAGTGAAGATCATTAAATAAAAATGGCCACTGATACAAGGGCAACGTTCTTCTTATTTTCTCAAAGAAAGAAAAAAAAAGTGAGAAAGCAACAATGCCAACAGAAAGAAATATTACTAACAGAATAAATGAAAGACAGAAAGACAAGAAAGAAAGAAAGCAAGAAGAGAGGGAAAAGACAAAGAGATATAAAGGTATGAAAGAAAGAAAGAAAGAACAGAAAGAACAGAACACAGAAGAGAGGGAGAAAGACAAATAGATATAAAGGTATGAAAGAAAGAAAGAAAGAAAGAAAGAAAGAAAATAGAAATATAGGAAAAGTTGAGTTTTACACTAGGAAAGAACGAAAGAAAGAAAGAACAGAACAGAAGAGAAGAGGGGAGAAAGACAAAGAGATATATATGTAAGAAAGAAAGAAAAAAAAACAGCACAGAAGAGAGGAGGAAAGACAAAGAGGTATAAAGGTAAGAAAGAAAGAAAGAAAGAAAGAAAGAAAATCTAAATATAGGAAAACCTGAGTTTTACACTGGGAAAGAAAGAAAGAAAGAAAGAAAGAAAGATTGAAAATATGCGAAAGATAAAAGAAAAAGAAAGAAAGAAAGAAAGAAAGAAAGCAATATTACCAACAGAAAAAAAGGAAAGAAAAAAAGATATAAGAATTTTAAAGTTAACACTAGGAAAGAAATAAAAAAAAGAAAGACAAGTTGGGTCACGTGATTGTCTGCAAAGGTGCGTAACATTACATCAACAGTCCATAAAAATGTAATTTAAAGACATCGTAAAAAATGTTTTAATGAAACAAAACAAATGAAATATTTTAGATTTTTGCTTTTTCAAGAAAACTATAAATAATTTTAAGACAAAAAAAAAAAAAAAAAAAGAAGAAAGAAAAGAAGAATAAATAAAAAAGTATGACGAGTTAGAAGGAGTGAGAGAAATATATATATTATATATATATATATATATATATATATATATATATATATATATATATATATATATATATATATAGAGAGAGAGAGAGAGAGAGAGGGGGAATAAATAGATAGAGAGAGAGAGAGAGAGAGAAAGAGAAAGAGAAGGAGAGAGAAATAAATAGATAGATAGCGAGTGTGTGAGTGAGTGTGTGTGTGTGTGTGTGTGTGTGAGAGAGAGAGAGAGAGAGAGAGAGAGAGAGAGAGAGAGAGAGAGAGAGAGAGAGAGAGAGAGAATATATCACAATTTAGCGAATATCGCGAATCTTTTCAAAGTTCAACGATAATTCTTCTAATGCCACTTAATCTTAAAACAATTTGATCTATGTAGATCCTTATTTTTCCGACAAACAATTATTTCTATTTCACAGATGACTTTCACCGACTTTCGCAATTAATTTCGATTATTCGCAAATTTATTTACACGTTATAAGAATTGTTATTGTACAAAAAATTGTCACCAAAAATCCATAAAAATTCACAAAAACTTGCTGTGATTAAAATTTGCGAATCCAAAATTTCGAGTCCAGATTCGGTCGGAAATGATTTTAATTTTTCATTGAGTCGGCCTGATTCCGAAATGGTATAATATGTTGGGCTACGGCTTAGTAGGAAAAACTCGAACAAATTTGACACACTGAAACACTGACATTCGCATTTATTATTAGAGATTGATGGGTTGAGAAAATTGACCAAAATTTCAATGTACATTTCTGTATTGGCTTTTCGGAGCTCCCCATATCCATTAGTCAACCTTATATCATTAATGATGTAAAATGTAAATTGATTTACTTTCACCAAATTCATCAGCCCTGTCTGCTGCGGCTGTAGAATACACCGACTGCACCTCTTCAGAGGGGTAAGACTGTTAGCCGTGGGTGGCGACCGTGATGCTTAAGGATGGAACCTGGTTGCTGAGCCATCCATGACTTGCAACACTCCACTTTAGCCCTTACTTAGGCCAGAAGGTCGGCCGGATAGGCCTCTTTCGATCAATCGGCTGGTTACGCCAAGCATCTATATGATTGCCCAAACCCTATTGCCCTTATGGCAAACCCAACCCTTTTTTTATACTATATGTGCTAAAAGGCGGTAGCTGAGGGTCTTATTGTCCTGGGTAATATGTTAAACTCTATCTGATGGGGAAGTTCCAATTCTGGAGCTCTGAAAATGTGGGGCACCTCTTCATCATCATTGCTCCTGGGTCCACTCTGACACGGAGTGGTAGTACCTATTAGGGTCCCATCTATAGAAACAATGAGTTTTAAAAAATGTGTTTAATAAAGAATTGAGTTTCGGGTTAGTTCAGTCCTAGAAACCACAAGGTTCCTAGTTCGATACCGGCCCTCGCCAACTCAGCATATGAGTAGCACAGGGATCTGTGCTGTAAAGTAAGAAGCTGATGGTAGGTGTGGCGCTCCACCTCAGACGCAAAACAATATCCTTGGTCTGGCGCTAGTGAAAAGGGGATAGACTCCCTCGTTGATTGGCTGATACTGACTTTAGGCCACCCCGACGACTTACTTACTTATTCAAGAATGAATAAAACAAAACGTATTTGGCATAGAATAACCCATTAAGGGTTGACTTGCCGTAAAATCCAACCGACCAACCAGGCAGTCATTGTTATATATTTCATTTGTATGTCACCAGACAAAAAGTTCCAACACTAATAGCCATGTTCCATAAAGACAGAAGATTTGGCCATTAAATAAAATACATTTTGTCGCAGATTTGAGCTTAGTTTCTTTTTTGTGGATTATAAGTAAGAGAAGACACATTTTCTAAGAGTGACGAGTCTATATTGTTTGTCAATGGTTGTATAATCTGGTAGGATTAGGCTCAGGTTGCATAGTGGAAGCACTTTTGTATTCGAACTAGAAGCAGCTACCCAGTGTCGCCCGGGTTGAGGGGGGTGGGCAAAAAAACCTGGTGTATTGATTTATTTACTTTTGAGATTCACAAATACTGGACATTTTAAAGAAGAATTTTTATAGAAATATTGGACATTTTTAAAGAAGAATTTTTATAGAAGAGAAAGTGAATGTGTGGGGGTGAGTTTGATGATGAAGTCAGGAGGACTGATGAAGTCCTGCTCAAGGAAGGACGAAATATATCTCCTACATCTACCTATTTGAGTTGCTCTTTTTGTCCCCTTTCTCCCTTTATTCTTTACCACATTAAAACTTATATACTTGTGCCTGGTAGAGGGCGCATATTTTGCTCGTTTATAAAAACTTACATTAGATAACATAATTACATAAAATTAGAAAGATTAAAAAGTGTCTACAGACGATATTTCGCATTACTACTGAATAGGAGTTCGATCCTACTGGTTACCATAATTGTGTTGTGTCACATCCTACCCGTTTTCCATGTATATTTCAATTTTTAGATATCTTCTAATCAAATCTTCATAATTTTTTCTCAGAGTAATCTACACTACCTAATAAAAATGATAGGCCATGCCTACTCTTTATATAACAGACTGACTGACAAGCATGTTTCTCTTGCTGGGTAATGAGAAGCATTAGCTCAATAAGAAATATAAAAGTAGACATAAACGAGTGAGACCAATGATACTGTATTCACTTGAAAATATCCTCGCAAGAACCTTTTCAAAGAATCGGACTATTGAAATTGGGAAGTGTTGACGGGTTGAGGAGACTTGTTATCACTTTTTAATGATTATTCGTTTGTTATTTAATTATTCATCAACAAAATTGATTCATAATTACTAATTAGATTAATTAATGTTGTGTTTTTATTGTCAGATGTTGTGTTTTTACTTTTATTCTCGTTTAATTAATCATCTATACAATAAATTATTTTCCCTCAATTTTTTATTCAGCATATTGATGTGTGCATATATATTATTGATGATGTTTTCTAAATAAATAATCATTCTTTTCTTTATATATACTAGCAAAATAAAAAATAAATAAATAGAATAGATAAAACGCCCTCTGAGCGGCGTAAAATTAATTTTTGTAAGATATTGCTCGAAGAGGTGGGACTTCAAAATTCACTGTCAGAAGGTTTGTATTATAAAGTAGTAAAACAAAAAAACAAAATCATTAAAAAAAAATTGAAATGGAAACTTAGTTCTGTTCCCCTCAAATCAAATGTAACGAGCTACTATTGATTAAAATCCTTAGCTATTTACGTCACATTCTCAATGATTTAAAAAAAAAGAATTAAACCTCATTTATAAATAAAATTGTTTTACATTATTAATACTATTGGCTATGTCTACATACTAATAACAAGCTATTGTATTCATATATACAAGAAAATACCGGTTTACAGTGTGAACGGGGTAGGCTGATTTGAATATTGATATTAAAAATTTGATGTTAATAAATATGAACTTAGTATTATTATTTCTAATTGGTTGGTTTTATCTTAATGAATATGAGCAAAATCTCGGGGATAAATCTTAAAAGAAATCCACTAATAAGAGGAAATAACTGTAATTTTATTCTTTACTTTTAAATAAAAATAAAAATATTCTAGTTTGTTTATTCAAAATTATTTTGTAGCGCATTTATTAATAAAGATGACATGTATTTATTTTCCTCCTGAATCAAATGTTTTTATATTTCGAATAAACAATGTAAAAAAAAAGATTCGTGAAGATCTTATATCAATTATTCCTGGCAATACAATTAATGATAATCTAATAAATTCTTGGAAAAAATAGGAAACCTAAACAGCCTTTTCTTTATTCCCGATGTATACTGTTTCTTGTTATAAAAGTGACGACTGAGTGACGTGAGTTAAAAAAATCAATTGAAATCAGGAAGATTAAGGATAATTCAAGTAAAATTTATTAAAAATAATGAATATTTTACAAGTCAATTTTACACAAAATCGTTGGTATTTAATTTGTAAACTTTTTAACTTCTTACTGAAAAAAGACGCGAGTAAAAATCACAGCTTTTATTTATTTTATCAATATTAATTGTTCTTTATTCTATGTATTAACGATTTGAGTAATGTGACGTAAACAATAACGTAGACTCAGTTACAGACAAACAGAGACCTAATCTCCATTATTAATAGACTGAAAGAAGGGGATTTTTTAAATGTTAGTATCGCAGGTCCATGGGGCATGCTTCGGGGATCCAACTCCGATTCAGTAATAATTTATAACTGAATCGTGAGTTGGACCCTCGCAGCATGCCCCATTAAAATCCCTACGTAAAAATCTGGCGTTGATCAAGCCACGGTAAAAGAAAAATTAATGTCTACTATTTACAATCATATGCAAAAAAATTCTCTACTGTTATTTTAAATCTTATTTTTTTATCTTCACAAATATAAATAAAATCTTAATGATTTTTGCTCAAAAACCAAGCCCTGGTGATATTTAATGTGTATATATATTTACTTTGTCGTTAATTGTTTTATTTTCGAAGTTTCCTCCGGACATACAGGTTCACACAACTGCCCTTTATATATGTATGGATAAGCATAAACCGCGTATGGAAGTACAAAGACCAAAGGAATCACATATTATATTGAGTGGAAGATTTTAGACGAAACCAGACCATATATCAATGGATCCAAGTGATTTGCACAATGCTCAACAAAAATGTTCCCGGTCCTACAAGGACTAACTTCATCGTACAAACATCTAAATGCTAATTTGGAAATATTCAGTGCTTATCCGCACAGAAAAAAATATTCATTAAACTCTTTGACTAGACAAGCAACGACACAAAATCATCCACCTTAGAAGGAAAAAAAAACCAAGTGTTATTTTTAACATCATGCACGCACGAGGGGTGACACGCCGAAGAATAAAGCGAGAACGGTGTACATAACGGATATTCATTTGGATGTAATTTCCAAGGCGATTTGACTGATGATAAGCATCTAATTCTTTGAAACCAGCAGTAACAAAAAGCCATTAACGGTAAGCAAAGCTCTCCTATAAAACGGAAGGAGCATATGTACAGATGTGTGTATTTATCAGTTAAAACCCTCTTCCCAATTAACGAGTGGTTAAGAAGCCTGACGGATGATAAATCCATCTGGTTTCCATCCCGGTTAGAGGTAGCCTGAAAATGTTTAAAAACACTCAAGAGACGTGATACGTTGAAACACTGTGTCTGTAGATCACACACACACACACACACACACACACACACACACACACACACACACAGACATATATATATATATTATATATATATATATATATATATGTTGTGTGTGATAATTTACATATGTTGAAAAAAAAGCAAATTATTCCAACATTGGAATTTTTTGAAAATTAAACGAGAGGTGAAAAAGTATTAGAGTTAAAAAGGGTTTTCTATTAGTAGCGTTTTTTTCTTCTTTTTTTTTTTTAAATGTCACGTGATTGGTAATCGAAAAGAATATTTGAAATGTAACGTATTTTCCAAAAGAAATCTACCATCTAATAAGAAATTTATCTTTAGGAATCCGTTGTCTATTTCTTATTTATACACACACACACACACACACACACACACACACACACAACACACACACATATATATATATATATATATATATATATATATATATATATATACTCAGACTGTTTTTTAATATTGTCAGTTTAATCTTTACTAGGTTCGCACCATTATGACAAAATAGAGAGAATAAAACTCTCACCTGCCAAGCTTAAATCAATTTTTATGTTTTGCAAATTCCCAGGAGATACAACGATTGTCACATCTTTTCAGAATAAGACAAACTCCTCAACCCTACAAAAAGCAGGGAAAATGTGGGAACGGCTGTGCCTCCCCAAGCAAATTTAACCCTTATAAGCCCAGTCGTGTCTCTTACAAAGCAAAAGAATTGTCTTTGGTGGCGACATTAACTCTAATCCTAAAAAAAAGTATTATTTAGTTTAATAACACAAAATGCATGCCAAAATATTCCTTAGTTCTGGATTGGAGTTATGTTTGAGAAAAAAAATCATTTTAATTGGTTCCAATTAGTCATAATTTGCAATTAAGTAAAAAACACCCGTTTGTCACTCACATTTGCCCGTCTCTTTCATCCTCTCTCTATATATATCCTTAAAATATTTCTTAGGATTATATCTCTTTTGGTTAGTTGGTTGGATGTTACGGCATGTCAACCCGAGTTGGATTATTTTATGCCGAAGATATGTTTTATTCATTCTTGAAAGACACTTTTTTAAACACTTATTTTCTATTTAACACATAAATGGCACCCTAACCGCTACTACCACTCCAGGTGGACCTGGGAGTAATGATGATGAAGAGGTACTTCACACTCCTCAGAGATCCAGAATTAGAACTTTATCACAAGATGCAGATTAATGATATAACCAGGATATTAAGACCCCCGACCACCCCTTTCTAGCCATATAAAAGGGTTTGGGGTTTACCATAAGGGCAATAGGGCTGAGACAATCATATAGGTGCTAAAGCTTGATGTGACCAGCCGATTGATTGGAGGGGGATTCTCCGATTGCCCGTCTAGCCTAATTAAAGGCCATTGTCTTTTTTTTCGTCTGTCTTTGCCTTTTTCTCTCTTTTTCCTTTCTTTTCTCTCTCTTATTCTTTCTTTTTATTGTTTTTTTCTCATATCAGACCTCTTTTCTCTTTTTCTCTGTCTCTTTCTTTCTTCATTTCTTTCATTCTTCTTTCATTCTTCTTTATTCATTTATTCGATTTCTCACTCGTTCTTTCTTCTTATTTCTTACTTTTTTTTATTTCTATTCTTCTTCTCGTTATTTTCAATATCTTTTTGATGATTTTTTTTTTTTTGTTTATTTTTCTCTCTTTTTTTTATAATCTTTCCGTTTATAATCTTTCTTTCTTCTTTTCTCTTATAATCTTTATTTCTTTTTTTTCTCTTTCTTTCTTTTCTTTCTTTATAATCTTTATTTCTTTTTTCTCTTTCTTTCTTTCTTTTTCTTTATTAATCTTTATTTCTTTCTTTTTTCTCTTTCTTTTTTTTTTTCTTTCTTTCTCTTTATAATCTTTCTTTCTTTTTTCTTTCTTTTCTTTTTTCTTTCTTTCTTTTTCTTTATAATCTTTATTTCTTTCTTTTTTTCTTTCTTTTTCTTTCTTTCTTTCTTTCTTTCTTTCTTTCTTTAATCTTTATTTCTTTTTCTCTTTCTTTCTTTTTCTTTCTTTCTTTTTCTTTATAATCTTTATTTCTTTTTCTCTTTCTTTCTTTTCTTTTTTTTCTTTCTTTCTTTTTCTTTATAATCTTTTATTTCTTTTTCTTTTCTCTTTCTTTTTTCCTTTCTTTTTTTTTCTTTCTCTTCTTCATCTTTTCTTTTTCTCTCTTCTTTCTTTTTTTTTTTCTTTTTATAATGTTTATTTTCTTCTTTTCTCTTTCTTTTTTCTTTTCTTTTTTTTTCTTTTTCTTTATTTTCTTTTTCTCTTTCTTTCTTTTTTTTTTTTGTTTTTCTTTTTTTTCTTTTTCGTTTTTCTTTATTCTTTGCTTTCTTTCTTTTTTCTTTTTTCTTTTTTCTTTTATTTCTTGTCTTTTTCTCTTTTTTTCTCTTTCTTTCTTTTTTCTTTCTTTCTTTCTTTTTATAATCTTTATTTTTTTTCTTTTCTTTTTTCTTTTTTCTTTTCTTTCTTTAATCTTTATTTTCTTTTTCTCTTTCTTTCTTTTTTCTTTTTCTTTCTTGTTTTTCTTTTTCTTTCTATTTATTTCTTTCTTTTTCTCTTTCTTTTTCTTTTCTTTCTTTTTTCTTTCTTTCTTTCCTCTTATAATCTGTGTTATTTCTTTCTCTTTCTTTTTTTTCTTTCTTTCTTTTTCTTTATAATTTATATTCTTTTCTTTTTCTCTTCTTTATCTCTTTCTTTTTTTTTCTTTATATTTATTTCTTTTTCTCTTTCTTTCTTCTTCTTTCTTTCTTTTGTCTTTATGAATTTGTATTTTGTCTCTTTTTCTTTTTCTTTTTTTTTTTTGTTTTTCTTTCTTAAAAGTCTTTTTCTTTAATATTTTCTGTTCTTTTTCAGCTCTTTTTACTTTTTTTTCTTTCTTCTTTCTTTCTTTTATAATCTTTATTCCGTTTTCTCTTCTTTTCGTTTTTTCTTTGCTTTTTTTTTTCTTTTATAATCTTTCTGTTGCTTTTTCTCTTTCGTTTCTTTTTTTCTTTCTTTCTTTTTCTTTATAATTTATTTCTTTCTTTTTTCTCTTTTTTTTTTTTTCTTTCTTTTCTTTTCTTTCTTTCTTTTTCTTTCTTTTATAATCTTTATTTCTTTTTTCTCTTTTTTGATTTTCTTTTTTTTTTTTTGTTCTTTCTTTCTTTCCTTCTTTATGATTTATTTCTGTTTTTCTTTCCTTTTTTCTTTCTTTTCCTCTTTTTCTTTTTTGTCTTTATAATCTTAATTTCTTTTTCTCTTTTCTTTTCTTTTTTCTTTCTTTCTTTTTTTCTTTATAATTTTATTTCTTTCTTTTTCTCTTTCTTTATTTATTTCTGTCTCTTATATTTTATTTTTTCTTGTTTTTTTTTTCCTTTTTTTCCTTTCTGGTTTCTTTTTTTTGTTCTATTTGTTTTTCTTATCTTGTCTTTCTTTCTTTCGTTGAATGATTTGTATTTTTCTTTCTTATCCCGTTCTCTTTTTCTTTTGTTCTTCCTTTCTTTCTTTCTTTCTTTTCTAATTTATTTATTCTGCTCTTTTTCTTTCTTTTTTTTTTTTCTTTCTTTTTTTTTATTTACTTTCTTTTTTGTTTTCTTACTCTCTTTTTTCTCAGTTGTTTTGCATAATTGTAAGACGTGGACCTGGATGTAATGGATTGATATATTTTCCACGCGCAATACTTTATAGAAAAAAGTCTCACTAATCGATGCGAGTTTAGTGTCATGGCAGGGGGGGACGTTGTGTATTCAAAATCCGCGAACGGGGCGGAATTGATTTTACTTTAATTCGAACTATATAGAAATTTGACTTGTCCCGGGGGGGTAGGGTCAATGAGCAAACATGGCTGCCAATTCAGCTTCTTCTTCTCATTTCTCCTGTCTTTAATTATTGAAGGCTTAGGATCAAGTGAGAGAATCTTATTATGTTGGGTCTTGGAGAAATCAAGATCATTG
>CM042147.1:13686137-13691137 GCA_023376005.1 Doryteuthis pealeii
TCTTCTTTCTTTCTTCTTTCCTTTCTTCTCTCTCTATTCTTTCTTTTTATGCTTTTTCTCATAATCAGACCTCTTTCTCTTTTCTCTGTCCTTTCATCTCATTCTTTCATCTCTTTCATTCTTTCTTCTTATCTCAAATTTCATTCGATTACTCTCCACCAGTCTCTTTCATCTACTTTTTTTTCATTCTATTTCTTCTTCTCGTTATTTTCAATATCTTTTGATGATTTTTCTTTTTTTTGTTTATTTTTTCTCTCTTTCTTTTATAATCTTTCCGTTTATAATCTTTCTTTCTTTCTTCTCTTTATAATCTTTCTTTCTTTCTTTTCTCTTTCTTTCTTCTTTCTTCTTTCTTTCTTTCTTTCTTTCTCTTTATAATCTTTATTTCTTTCTCTTTTCTTTCTTTTTTCTTTCTTTCTTTCTCTTATAATCTTTTTCTCTTTCTTTCTTTCTTTCTTTCTTCTCTTTATAATCTTTTATCTTTTTCCTCTTTCTTTCTTAATTTTCTTTCTTTTCTTTTCTTATAATCTTTATTTCTTTCTTTCTCTTTTTTCTTTCTTCTTTTAATCTTTTTTCTTTTTCTCTTCTTTCTTTTTTCTTCTCTTTAATCTTTATTTCTTTTCTTTTCTCTTTCTTTCTTTCTCTTTTATCTTTATTTCTTTTTCTCTTTCTTTCTTTTTTCTTTCTTTTTCATTCTTTATTTCTTTCTTTCTCTTTCTTTCTTCTCTTTATAATCTTTATTTCTTTTTTCCTCTTTCTTTCTTTTTTCTTTCTTTCTTTCTCTTTCATAATCTTTATTTCTTTTTCTCTCTTTTTCTTTTTTCTTTCCTTTTCTTTCTTCATAATCTTTATTTCTTTCTTTTTCTCTTTATAATCTTTATTTCTTTTTCTCTTTCTTTCTTTTTTCTCTTTCTTCTTTTCTCATAATCTTTTCATTTCTTCTCTTTCTTTTTCTCTTTCTTTCTTTTCTTTCTTCTCTTTATAATCTTTATTTCTTTTTTCTTCTTTTCTTTTTTCTTTCTTTCTTTCTTTCTCTTTTTGATCTTTATTTCTGTTTCTCTTTCTTCTCTTTTTTCTTTCTTTTCTTTTCTTTATAATCTTTCTTTCTTTCTTTTTCTCTTTCTTTTCTTATTTCTTTCTCTTTATAATCTTTATTTCTTCTTTTTCTTTTTCTTTCTTTCTTTCTTTTTTCTTCTTTCTTTCTTTTTATCATTATGTTTTCTTTCTTATCCCAGTTCTCTTTTTCTTTTGTTCTTCCTTTCCTTCTTTCTTTCTTTATCTATTTATTTATTCTCTCTTTTTCTTTCTTTTTATTTTTTCTTTCTTTTTTTTTATTTACTTTCTTTTTTTGTTTTCTTACTCTCTTTTTCTCAGTCTCGTTTGCATATATTGGTAGAGTGGACCTGGGAGTAATGGCAATGAATATATTTTCCACGCAGCCAATACCTATAGAAAAAAACAGTCTCACTATCAGATGCAGTTTAGTGTCATGCAGGGGGGGGGGACACGTTCAGTGTATTCAAATCCCCGCCGACGGGGCGGATTGATTTTACCTTTCAAATCACTATATAGAAATTTGACTTTCCCGGGGGGTCCACATCCGAAGCAAACATGGCTGCCAATTCAGCTTTCTCATTTCTCCTTTATTCCAATGAAGGCTTAGGATCCAACGTGCTAGAATCTCTATTGAGTTGGTCATGGAGAAATCAAAGATCATTGTCCAAGTGGAAATAAAAAGCGTTAAGTAAATGCAACCGACATTATGTTACAGGAAAGAAACGAATACAACAAGTTTCCTTATAAAGTTGGTTGGTTGGATTCGACGGCATGTCAACCCTTGTTGGGTTATTTCATATGCCGAAGACAATTTATTTTATTCATTTCGTAATGGTTACACAATTTTTTTCTAACTCAATTTTTTAAACATATCATTTATAAACTCATTCTTTTCTATTTAACCCATTGATGGTATCCTAACAGGTAGTACCACTCCGGGTCAGAGTGCCCCTAGGAATTGTGGGGATAAAGGGATACTTCACATTCCCCATAGTATTAATATATTAAGACAGGTGGATAGATATTAACATATTGAGATAAATAGATGGACAGATAGATATGAACAGATTGAGATAGATAGGTAGATAAATAGATGGATAGATAGATTGAACAGATTGAAATAGATAGATAAATAGATGGACAGATTAGTAGAACAGATTGAAATAGATAGGTAGATAAATAGATGGATAGATATTAACATATTGGGATAAATAGATGGATAGATAGATATGAACAGATTGAAATAGATAGGTAGATAAATAGATGGATGGATATTAACATATGAGATAAATAGATGGATAGATAGATATGAACAGATTGAAATAGATAGGTAGATAAATAGATGCATTGGTACCTTACCTTTCCTTTGGATCACAGCGTCAGTGTGGAGAGGGTGGGAGTTGCTGCATGAGCAACAGCTTATCCTCCATATGAACCCACCCAGGCTATGTAGTTCAAAAAGAGAAAAAATACAAAAAAAATATTTTAAATATATATATGTTGGCGTTTTTTAATGTGTTAAATGCCCACTCTTATTTATAGACTCGGCGATCATCATGTGACCATAATCTTGGCCAATCACTGGCAATACTTTGTTGCTGATATTGCTATTTATACTGGCTGTTCTGGTCATACCTGCACATTGCTTTGAACCTTCGTGGACGACGGAACATAGGATTATATCACTGGACCTTAGACACTACGTAGGATTACAAAACTTAGAACTTATTCACTTACCAAAGGATTCTATAGCGCAGGACTTACTTACTTTAAGTCCTTTTCAACTGGCCAAGTATGGCGGTCAGAAACTTAACAATATATTTATATATATATATATATATATATATATATATATATATATTATATAAATAGTTTTCAACAAACCTTGACACTACTCCATCGTCTCTCGTAGATGGAAAGCTGCCAACCAGTCCAGATATTAACATATTGAGATAAATAGATATAGATATGATCAGTGGTAATAAAGGGGTATTCCACATTCTCCAGGGTTCCAGAGGTGGAACTTCTTGACTAAATGCAGTTGAACATAATACCCAGGACACGATAAAGGAACTACGTAACTTCCTGTACTAACAAATCATTCTCCAAAATTTCAAGTGAAAAATAAAGAAATAAAAAAATCAGACGGATACAATGCATTCAGAAAGACTACAAACCTAAAACACTAGGTAACTGCGGTTGTCCTTTAAGAAGCTCCATATGAAGATACAACTAACTGCGAGAAAATCTTATTCTGACGTGTTTTATTCTCTTTGTTCTCGCGTATATTCCTTTTATTTCTCTTTCCCCTTTTCTTTTCTTTCTCTTTTTCCTTTTCTTTCTCGTTCTTTTTTTTTCTTTTCTTTCTCTTTTTCCCTTTCCTTCTCTTTTCCTTTTCTCTCTCTCTCTTTCTCTTTTCTTTCTCTTTCTCTTTCTCTTTTTTCCTTGTCTTTCTCTTTTTCCCTTTTTCTTTTCCTTCTCTTTTTTCTTTTCTTTCTGTTTCTCTTTTCTTTCTCTTTTTTCCTTTTCTTTCTCTGTTTCCCTTTTCTTTTCTTTCTCTTTTCCTTTTCTTTTCTTTTCTTTCTCTTTCCTCTTTTTCTTTCTTTCTCTTTTTCCCTTCTTCCTTCTCTTTCTCTTTTCCTTTTCTCTCTGTTTCTCTTTTCTTTCTCTTTCTCTTTCTCTTTTTGTCCTTTTCTTTCTCTTTTTCCCTTTTTCTTTTCATTCTCTTTTTCCTTTTCTTTTTCTTTTCTTTCTCTTTCCTTTTTTTCTTTTTCTTTCTCTTTTTCCCTTTTTCTTTCTCTTTCTCTTTTCCCTTTTTCTTTTTCTTTCTCTTTTTCTTTTTTTCTCTTTCCTCTTTTTCCTTTTCTTTCTCTTTTCCTTTCTTTTCCATTTCTTTCTATTTTACTTTTTACAAGCCTTTTTTGATTGTTTTTTCTACAAACGTTTACTAAGCTTTCCCGCTTTTCTTCTTAATGCGATTACACACGTTATTATTATTATTATTATTATTATTATTATTATTATTATTATTATTATTATTATTTTATTTCTTCTTCTTCCCTCTATGAGTAGTTCTCTCCCGTTTGTCTTAACCCCTCTCTAACACACTTCATTCTTTCTATCTCACAATTTAACACACATACACGCACACACACATGAAAACATAGCCGCTCTGTGTTTTAAGACATCACTGTTTTTATTCGTCATATTTGAAATTCTTTTTTTTTCTATTTTTACAACGTGAGTATACCTGTTTATTTTGATCGATTGTCTTTCTAGAGCAAAAAGTGATTTTTGTGGAGGGGGAGGGATTGTGTTTTCTTTTTTTTTTAAATTTTGTATTTGTCTTTTATTATATCTTTATTTTTATGGTTGTTATTTTTTTCTTCTTCTAGTTTCATAGCGTGACCCGGCATAAATGGCATGGCCCGAAACTAGCGTTCATTCTGAAAACCCATCAAACTGTGGCTCAGCCTCCTCTTCTCTCTCATCTCAAATCATTTCCATTTTTTTAGTTTTTTGCTTTTGTTTTTCTTTTGTTTTTTCTGGGGGTGATTTTTTTATATTTTTTGTTGGGTTAATATTTTTTGCATTTTGTTGTTGTTTTTGTTGCTTATTTTACTTATATTGTTTTTTTGGTAGCTTTTTGTACTTATTTTTTTTTTTGTCTTTTTTTTGCTCTTTTTTTGCTTTCTTTTGCTTTTTTGCTATTTTGTCTTTTTTTGCTTTTTTTGCTTATTTTGCTTTTTTTTGTTGCTTATTTTGTCTTTTTTGCTTATTTCGTCTTTTTTGCTTATTTTGTCTTTTTTGCTTATTTTGTTTATTTCCGTCTTTTTTGCGTTTTTTGCTCTTTTTGTCTCTTCTTTTTTTCCCGACGTGAAGTGTTTTGTAGGAACCAACTGCCCGAGTTTATAAGACCGATTTAAAAGAAGAAGAACAAACGA
>CM042147.1:13696137-13708637 GCA_023376005.1 Doryteuthis pealeii
CATACGTAGCGGGTATCGTCACTAACCCTAGACGATATATGTAGTGGTCGCTTAATGAAATCTACAACACATGGTATAGTAGGAATTTTGACTTTATTTCTTCTCGGCTGTACGTGGTGGGCGGCGGGCATTGACAATGACTTGACCGAGGGTTGATGATAACTGGCCCTACTGTTGGGATGATGGTGATAGTGAGGTGGGGTGGCTAGGTAACGCCTCGCAGCCTGCGGCCGTCACGCTCACTTGTTCCCTGTTCGCGTCTTCTCTGGACTGTTTAACTGACGACTCGACCCTGTGGCTTTTGTATTGACGACCGCCTACGTATCTTATTCTCTTTTGATCTGATAACTATTTCCGAACTTATTGTTACCCATCCTTCTTTTGTTCGCTTTACCGGGAAAAAGTCCTTTGTCATTTTTGTCGTCTTTTCTTCGCTTTGTTTAATTTAACCGGAAATTCATATTTCCGTTTATACAATATCCAACAATAGTATTATATTTGGTATCATCCAACCCAACGACTGTGATACTGAGCCGGAACATCATTCCATGAATTGAAACCATGCACCAGCAAAGTATTATACATGATTGTGACCTAAAATGAGCCGAGAGTTATGGCTTGTCAGTTACAATTTGGTAAGGTACTTTAATTAAAGGAACTGGGAGCCGAAAGTTAGGACCCCAAATATTCAGAGAAGCAGCTAGTAGTTAAAGAGAGTAAGGAGAGGGAGTTAAAGACTAGGGTATTAAGCAGCAGGGGGTCACCGAAGGTTGGCGATAAAGTGAGCAATCGGTTGTTTAGATTCAGGGCGGGATGGAAAATTGGCCATCGCCCAATTCCATTTTGTAAAATTTCACACGCACTTCTCACCGGGATGAAGCAGAAGAGAATATATATATGTGTGTGTGCGTGTGTGTGTGTATGACAAGAAGTGTTTATTCTGAAATTCGTTTGTGTTTTCTTTTCTTTTCTTTGTGGAGCTGACTCGTGGCTTATATGGTTCCGACCAGAATCTGTGACTGGCCAATGTTTTTAACATTATATATATATATATATATATATATATATATATATGAAGTAGTCAAACAGTGTGTTTGAAAATGGCCAAGGCCGACAATTTGTGAGAGATTATGTGCTTAATTAAAGTCATATCTAATTTTGTTAATTAATGAATTATAACTAAATGAATTAGGCGTGCATATCGGTTTAAATGTAAAGCGTAAACAAATCGAGAAAAGTCATCTCTGTATGTACATTTCAGCCCATTAGGCCTCATCAGCAGAGTTATAGACAGGGCAGTGCTTTGTGTGTGATTCGAACCCTACCTGTCGTGCTGATG
Source organism: Doryteuthis pealeii (assembly GCA_023376005.1). Lineage (NCBI taxonomy): Eukaryota > Metazoa > Mollusca > Cephalopoda > Myopsida > Loliginidae > Doryteuthis > Doryteuthis pealeii. The sequence continues at coordinate 13,697,477 of CM042147.1, forward strand.
AGGCCTAATGGGCTGAAATGTACATACAGAGATGACTTTTTCTCGATTTGTTTACGCTTTACGGTGGGTCATTTAATGCCGATATTCTTAATGGATAATCATTTTTTTATAAATACATTTTTCTATTTAACCCATAGATGGGACCCTAACAGGTACAACCACTCAAGGTCAGAGTGGACCAGGGAGCAATGGTGATGAAGGGGTGCTCCACATTCCCCAAACCTCCAGAACTGGAACCTCACCATCAGATAGAGTTTAACGTCATTACCAGGGTATGAAGACTCATATATATATATAATATATATATATATATAATATACCAAGCGTGTTGGTAGATCCTTGCGGAGAGAAAAAACCCGGCAGAGAGTTTGATTGTAAAAATATACTACCAAACATCAACCAGGAAGAAAAAAATTTTTAAAAAAGAAAAAGACCAAGATATTTGTACCAACAAAAAATATCTATTGGTATAGTATTTGGCCAAAGAAAAAACAATTTATATGCATATATATGTATATAAGATATATATATATTCATATAAACCGCTAGGAGAAGCTAATTTGTAAAAAGTGCTCGATACCTAAGTAGAGCCAAGTAATAAGGATATCTACTGAGTCAGACGAACCTACTGTTAGTTTCGCATAAAGCTCTTCAGGGCTAAAATCTGAGTCAGATTTTAGCCCTGAAGAGCTTTATGCGAAACTAACAGTAGGTTCGTCTGACTCAGTAGATATCCTTATATATATATATATATATATATACTTTATTCAGCAACTTTTCTAAAATAAACAAACATCCAAAAATCTTATTCACTTCGCCGAAGGGCATACGGTCTGTTTGTTATTATTCTCCCAATAACACCCCCTTACCTATTATGGTAGAGGCGTGTAAGTATCACTTGACAAGCTTAATTTCGCTAGGATGGTCAGCTGTGTACTGTGGCCGAGGCGATAAAAGTGTTTCACTAGTGTGTCACTGTATCTGCTGAAGTCCCGGTTTCGATTTCTGTCGGAGGGAAATCGTTAGTATATACCGCTGATGAGACTTAATAAAGTCGAAACAGTCTGTACGGTATTCTACACATCGAGCCATCCTTTACTGGGATTACACTTGTCAAGTTCATTTTCTATAAGAAAAAGTATCGAATTTTATGTGATACATGCGTTGTAAGTGCCTTCAAGTAAAAATTTAATATATATATATATATATATATATATTATATATATATATATAAATTGTCAGTCAATGAAGAAGAGCTCACTGTTTTTGATTGAGAGACGCACAGATCCGTTCCTAAAATGTTAAGAACCAACAAATCTTAGCGATTCCAAAATGGAAGAGAAGAAATGCCAGTGGCTCGAAAAAGTGGAACGTTCAGTCAAGATGAAAATAAAAAAAAGGGGGAAAGACAAAGTCGAATCGTATAGAGTTATACGTTGTTTCCATGGAAACAAAGCAAAAAATCAATACATCTGCCTCACCCCCCCCCCACGATTTCACCCTTCGTTATCTTCTGTGATAACTTCATTCGTTTGCCAAAGAGCGTGGGTGATGTCAGTTACCTGGTCAGGAGAAGAAGAATAGAAATTGAAGATTAGAGAGAGAGAGAGAGAGAGAGAGAGAGAGAGAGAGAGAGAGAGAGAGAGAGAGGGAGAGAGAGAGAGTATGTGCGTATGAGAGAACAGCGTGTGTGTGTGTGTGTGTGTTTGAGAGAGAGATAGAGAGAGAGAGAGAGAGAGAGAGAAAGTATGTGCGTGTGAGAGAGAGAGAGAGCGAGAGAGTTAGTGTGTGTGTGTGTTTGAGAGAGAGAGAGAGAGAGAGAGAGAGAGAGAGAGAGAGAGAGTACTTCTATAAGTCTAAAATGACAAGAGAGAGAGAGAAGACAGAGAGAGAGACAGAGAGAGTATGTGCGTATGAGAGAGACAGTGTGTGTGTGAGTGTGTTGTGTGTGTGTGAGAGAGATAGAGAGAGAGAGAGAGAGAGAGGGATAGAAAAGAGAGAGAGAGAAAGAAAAAGTAAGTATGTGTGTGTGAGAGAGTTAGTGAATGTGTGTCTCTGAGAGAGAGAGAGAGAGACAGACAGACAGACAGACAGACACAGACAGAGACAGAGAGAGTACATGTGCATGAGAAAAAGAGTGAGGTTGTGTGCGTAAGAGAGAAAGAGAGAGAGAGAGGGGGTGCGTATGTAAGTATGCGTGTGGGTGTGACTGAGTGTGTGTATGCAGGTATGTTTGCATGTGTGAGATAGATAGATAGATAGATAGATAGAGAGAGAGAGAGAGAGAGAGAAGAGAGAGAGAGAGAGAGAGAGATGTAGGGATAAAAAAAAGAACGTGTTGATACATAAGAAGGTAGATAAGAATAAGTTGATAAGTAATTAGGGTCCACCACACACAAAACAGAAACAAAACTAAAAAAAAAAAAATAATCAGAAAAAGGGAGAAATAAAGAGAGAAAAAGTTTCTTGAAAAAAAAAATCTGTAATAACCAGAAATGAACCGTTTCAAGAAAAAAATGAGAAATAATGAAGACCTAATGATAATTTTCTCTCCATTCGTTCACCATAGTCGGTGCCAGCTGGGGAATACTCGCTATCTATATAAAGTGCAATATATATATATATATATATATATATATATATATATATATATATATATATATATAGAGAGAGAGAGAAGAAGAGAGGGGGAGAGGAGAGGAGAGAGAGAGAGAGAACACAAATTAACATTAGTTTTTTTACTCTCTTGCTCTTTATTTCCATGTCCATATTGTATGATAATCGGAGGTTGCAACATCATATATATATATATATATATATATATATATATATATATATATATATATATATATATATATTTCAAAAGCAATTTCGTTTTACCTGACAAATGCCATAGCAAGAAGAAACCGAACAGTTGTAATAATTGTTCCAATGACAATTAAACAAAGCTAAACCTTTTGTTTATTTATTTATTTCATCTATTAACGCTCTTTCACAGATATTGAACACTCTTCTAATAAAACTGTACGTTGGATTACTACTACTTTTTCAAGTAAATATTGCCAACCATACACTCTCTTGCTGATTGGCTGATATCGACATTAGGCAGCCCCGACGACTTTTTTACTTTATATATATATATTATATATATATATATGATGAGTCTATATACGTGTGTATTATTTTATTATATATATAATATATATATATATAATATATATATATCATATATATATATATATACACGTATATATATATATATATGATGAGTTTATATACATGTGTATGTATTATATATAATATATATATATATACACACACGTAAATATATACATATATTATATATATATATATATATATATATATATATATATATATATGGGGAGAGAGGGTGAAGAGAACGATGAGTTACGGCTAAGGAGTACTAACTTCCGCCTATCTCTTTGCCTTTCCATATTTATATTGAATGATGATGGGAGGTTACAACATCACATATTTATATATGTATATGTATATACACACAAACCAAACATTAAATCTCTCTCTCTCTCTCTCTCTCTCTCTCTCTTGCTCTCTCTCTCTCTATCTGTGTCTGTCTGTTTTTCTGTCTGTCTGTCTGTCTGTCTGTCTCTCTCTCTATATATATATATTGCCTTTTATATTACACTAATATCTTTGAGATTTGAATCCAACAATTCTACCTCCAAAATAGCAGAACATACTGGGCTCTTTAATCTTGGTATTACAACTCGCCAAGGAGAAAGAAAACTCTGAATTCAAACCTCCTCTTAAAATTGACCTTGTCTATCATCCTTCTTGTGCGAAGGGCGAGAGAGAGAGAGAGAGAGAGAGAGAGAGAGAGAGAGAGAAGAGAGAGAGAGAGAGAGAGAGAGACGCAAAAGCCTATTAGCATTTTAAAAATAGATAATAATTTAAATGTATAATGTATTGTTTTAGTCATTTAAATTTGAGGCTATTTTCTTAATATAGCTTTTGAATTTCTAAATATTTCATATATGTAGGAAAACAGCTTTAGGGACAATATATAGATTGTCAGGAAAAGCATCAAAATTATGCAAATTAAGTCACCTCAGCTCATTATATATTCAATATAATCAACATATAAATGATAATCTATTAGAATGGTCTAAGAATACAATCTCGATGTCACTTTTCTAGGGACATTTCTCATAAACTAAACTTATATTAACTCTAACAAACTAAAAAAACACCCCCCTGGCGATGTAAAAATACTTTTTAAAAAGATATTGGCTAAGGGGATGGGAGCTGAAAATTCAATGTCATAGAGTGTGTACCATAAGTATGTAAAATCGTCAAATTTATTAAAGGAGTAAAAAATTATTAAAGGAGTAAAAAAAAAAAAAAAAAAGAAAAAAGAAAGAAAGAAAAAGAAAGAAAGAAAGACAATTTGAAATGGAAACAGTTCCGATAACTTTAATTATTATATTAGAATAAAACAATCTATATATAAATATATAACGCCGGGCATCTATTTATTGAAACAATGAGGATTGTCTAACGTTGCATGCTCACATTTTGAGTATATTTATTCTATGTTATGACGTTGTTTATGTGTTGGGTAATGTGATGTAAGCAGTGACGCAGTTTTGTTTTAGATAAAAACCGGAAGCGAATCTCCATTATTAATAGATTATTGGCGTTAGACTCACTGTCTATTTCTGGGAACGAAAGATCATCTTAAAATTCTTAGGTTATTTAGCATTTTATGGTCGCTGATATTGACAAACATTTGTAGAATAATATTTGCACCTTCGATGACACCTTTACCTGTAGGTATTCAAGTTTATAAAAGCAAACAAACAAAAAACAACAACAACAACATTGAAATCTGCAATGGTTAACAATAATTTTTATTACCTTTTATATAGTAAAACAACGAGAATGGCACAGAAAGAAAAAAACGCACAGTTCTTACATAGCAGTAACGGAGGCGCGTGGTGTAATGGTTAGAGTAAAAGGAAATGGACTCATCGATGCAGGTTCAAATCCCGTACGAAGCTTTTTACATTTCACAGTACAAATTACCATTGGGAAAGGTATGAATCCAACTACACTCCCTCCAAATAGGAGGGCGGACTGAACTCTTTAACCTTAGTTAGGCAACCAGGTTAGGAGAAAGATTTCAAACCTGTCAAACTCCGCTTAATAAATTGACCTTGTGTCACATCCTGCTCGTGCGAAGGGGTTGGTAAATATGTACATCTATTAATAATGGAGATTCTCTGTATTTCTGTCTGTAACAAAAACTACGTCATAGCTTTACACCACAGCCTACGTCACAATATTCTTATGCTATATACACCCAAAATTTGAGTAAGCAATTTAAAAAATTGTTTTTTACTCTCGTCCTTTTTTTTACAGTAACAAGAAGTTAATTAAAAAGTTTCCAAATAAATAAATACCTACGAAAAATATGTAAAATGTATGTGGAAAATATTCAAAATAATTGTTTGATTATTACATACACGCAACATTTTATTTGAGAGGGACATTTCTAAGTTTTCATTTTAAATTGTTTTTTTTTAATCCTTTAATAAATATGAGGATTTTGCTTACTTATGATACAAACCCTCTGACATTGATTTTTTAACTCACACCCTTTCAAAAATTATTTCTTACAACGCCCGGAGGGTGTTTTCTGTTGCTAGTAACAGTAATGGCTGTATGTGGTCAGCGAGACTAGCTACTAATACTTTTCTATCACACAAACCATCCAAGTAAGATGACACAAGACGTGATGGAAACTGGTGGAGAAGTAAGGACGAACTCCTAAGAAACATTCTCCTGGGAACACCAACACAAGGATACACCAGTGTTGGCTGATCACCAAAAATTTACATTCCTCAGGTCTGCACAGACACTGGATGCAATGCGGAGGACTTGCCAGGGGTGATGACCAATAGAGATGAATGGCATGAGAGAGTAATGGGAATCTGTTCTGTCAGCACTACTTGATGATATATATATATATATATATATATATATATATATATATATATATATATATATATGGAGTATTTGTAAATTATAGTATCATGAAAAATAGTCTATCGTTTTTACTCCAATTTCCTTTTTCTTAATTCAAAGGAAAACATGATCCTAATCGTCGTCGTCGGGGTGGCCTAAAGTCGGTATCTGCCAGACAGCGAGGGAGTCTATCCCCTTTTCACTAGCGCTAGACCAAGGGGATTGTTTTTTAGCGTCTGAGGTAGAGCGCCACACCTACCAACAGCCCATCACTTTACCGCACCGATATTTGTGCTACTCATACGTTGAGTTGGCGAGGGTCGGTTTCGAACCAGGAACCTTGCGGTTACCCAAGCGAACACTCTACCGACTGAGCTAACTCGGCCCTAATACTTACATGTATTTTGAAAGCGCCCCCCCAAAAAAAAACAAGCAAAAACAAACAACAAAATCTCCAGTTCTGGTGATTGAGCCTTGTGTTGTGTTGGCATACTTCTGTCTATTGAAGACGATGGCGTAGTGTCTGTTAAGTATCTGGTCGGCATCCTAGGTTCCAGATGTAATAAGTAAGTAAGCAAGCCAATAAGAATCCGGTTTTAGAGTATTCTTTGTAAGTCCTACGTCCAAGAGAATCCAAATGTCAATGAAATAAGCTCAGAATGGTGCCTCTATTAATACAGCAGAAGCAGCAGCAGTGCCAGTGATTGGACAATAGAAATCTACCCCAGGTCACGTGGTAGTCAACGAGTCTATATTTAGGAGTGACCATTTGCCCCATGCCTTATATCAAATATAATTCAACAGTGTCCACTTTTTTAATTTTCTTATCTGAAAATGTGTGAGTGGCTGAACAAACCAATTTTTGAATGGAAATCTCTGGTGCAGTGACTGCAGACTAACGGTGATGCTTGCTGAGATGCTGTTGTCTCTCTTTCGTTATGACTCTTTTCTGCGGCGGCTTCTTTTCCTCTCTTTTTCACTCCTTGTTTGACACTGTGGCAATTCAATGGGTTTCTCTTCAAAAGACTCTCTATGAAATCTAGAACAACCCCTGGTTGCCATCGACCTGAATTTCCACAACAGACTCCTGTGAAGTTTGCCGTATCATCGCCCAAGTTAATCTATTATTTCTAGACAAGATTTATTATTCATAATTATCTTAATTCGATGCAACGGGTCGACACTCATTCACTTTCTAATGTTCGACGCTTGTTGTAATGCAACGTGGGGGGTACTTTTTGGCCATCTTTATTGTTACGTATCCCTGACTGCCACATATAAAATCAATCGTCCACATCACTTTTAAAAATAGTCTAACCACTCCACCACAAATTGGCGATGCCACTCTACAAACACACACACACACACGCACACACATGTTTTCAAAAACATCTGTATAAACACTTATATTTAATATATATATATATATATATATATATATATATATATATATATATATATACATATTCTGGTCTTGAGAGACATAGGATGGTGCATAATCATCAAATTTTATCACCTGATTCACCTGATTCATCTGAATCATCTTATTCATCGGGAAGGAAGTCCTTTCAATTTCATATTTGCATCAAACTTTGTGGATCTGCAGCAGGTTTGATGAGTCATTTGAGGGCTCATGCAATGAAGGGTTCTGGTGGTGGAGTTATAGGATTGCAAGGGACGACAATAATCTGTAAAGATTATGCTATTGTTGTTTGTTATATTTATATATTATATATATATATATATATATATATATATATATATATATATATATATATATATATATCACAATATGCGCTCTTCGCCGGGCGCAAGTATTTAAGTTTTAATGTAATGAAATATATTAAACTAGAACGACTACCGAAATTAAATAAGAACGCATATAAAAAGTTACATTTATTTTAATCATATTTTAATTGTTTTTTTACATAAAATCATACATAGGATTGATTTTCATTTGCTGGAGAATAAAACAATAATATTAGGGACCAATAAAATGAAGTAATTATTTATTAAACCCGATTTTGTTAAAAGCAATATGCAAATTAACCAAACCATATATTATGTAAACCTATATTTCTTAGTGATATATAAGACACATTGTAGGGTTTTAAACGCTCTAATAACATGGGCTGTTCATGAGGCAAGTGTCAGTGAAACCTCGTTAATAAATAACATTTATTCTATGTATTAATGATTTTGACTATAAAGTAAATACTCATTGAGAAACTTACGCAATTCCTGAGGGTATTGGGACATAAGCAGTAACGTAGTTTCTGTTTAACACCGACAGACACCAAATATCCATTATAATAAGATATGCTAAAAGTCATTTAGAGAGCGTCATTTACCTAAACAAGTAGCCTACTTTCTTACATGATATTATCCATTCAGGATCAAATGGAAGAAATTTAGTTGAGTTTGGTTGAAGTATTTTGAATTCAGAAAAGAACGAGTTGATATCGAAATGGAATAAATATATGGAGGCCGAGCAGAAACTTAATGATATATATTTTCTTTGATTTTCTTTGGCTTATATAAGTCCACGAATTCATAGAGCTAATAAGGAAACGTTGGATGAATACAATAATTATATAGGAAAAGAAAAGAGCTGGAAATAACGGGAAAGATTTAAGATACGATTTTTAGAATTAGTCTATTCGATGCATTGCTTTTCATAGAAATTCTATTTCAGCTGTCGGTGATAAAGATCTTTATATACAAACTTATAGACTAATTGTTTTGTCGTGAAACATTTTGGTATCTCGTTCATTTAATCTTTTCTTAAATTCAATTAGAAATCCATACAAATTTTTAGGCAACTTATTTTTTAGTTTCCAGAAATTATTTTATAAAACTTTTCCATATTTAGTTTAATGATACAGAAAACATGCCAAAATATTCATTAGTTCTGGGACTGAGTCATGTTTGAAAAATATTACATTTTAATTGGTTCTAATTATTCATATAAGTATATTAGTTATGATTAAGTAAGAGAAAACTATACATGAAAGTATATTAGTATAATTAAGACAAAAACTAACCTGTCTCTTACTACACATTCGGCCTGTTACTTAAAAAAAACATAGATCAATCCCAGAACTAAGGAATATTTTGGTATGTATTTTGTGTCATTAAACTAAATATGAAAAAAGCCTTTAGGAAATCATTAATTCCCTCAGCTTTAGTATAATAATAATAATAATAATAATAATAATATAATAATAATAATAATAATAATAATAAAATCTGGACATCAGAGGAAAGATTGAGACCATCCAGAATACTGCACCGCTGCAATCTGCTAGAATAATTAGAAGAGTCTTGGAGACCTGAGGAAACTTGCTGTCACTCAGACTGCAGTGAAAGACCATCAGCTAACGCCGATGTGAAAACTCAAAAGGAGTGAACGATAATAATAATAATAATAATAATAATAATAATAATAATAATAATATATATATATATATATATATATATATATATATATATTACTGAAAGGTATTTTTATACATACACACACACACATATATATATATAAATCTTTTTCTAAACTTCATTATCGTTGGTTTAATGTGATTTTATAATTTTCACACACACACACACACACACACACACCACACACACACACACACACACACACCACACATATATATATATAATATATATGTATATAATATGTATACATATATAAATATCTAAACAAGACTAATGTATATATGCAGAGAGAAATATCTAAACAAAACTAATATATATATATATAGAGAGAGAAATATCTAAACAAAAAGCCATAGTTGAAAAGACAAAACTTGAAAACAAAGGCAAAGTTTTCCCGCGTAAAGAGCTGCAATAAACATTATTTTATATTTCATAATTGAATATCTTTTGTGTTTCCCTAATAAATCCCGGAAATCCAAAAAAGAAAAGAAAAACTTTTGATATCAGAAACACCAAATAACAATCAATACATTTGTCTGTAATAACAACTAATAAAGAAAGATAATGTTATATTTTACCGCCTAAAGCTGTTAGATTGACTTTCTTAAGATATAATCTTGAGATACACAGCGTCAGCTTTGATATACGCATTGTTAGTTGGTTGGTTTATTGGTTGTGTTTTACGGCATGTCAACTCTGGTTGGGTTAATTTATGCCGAAAACATTTTATTTTATTTCTCCTTAATGCATACTCAATTTTTTAAAACACATTTTAAAAAACTATATTTTCTATTTAACCCATAGATGGGACCCTATCAGGTACTACCACTCCGGGTCAGAGTGTACCTGGGATTAATGGTGATGAAGGGGTACTCCACATTTCCCCGAGTTCCAGAATTGGAATGTCAACACTAGATGCAGTTTAACGTCATACCCAGGACTATAAGACTCTCGGTGGGTCTTGCTATAAGGGCAATAGGTTTGGGACAATCATATAGATGCTAGGGCTTGACATGACCAGTCGATTGATGGAATGGCGGGGGGGGGGGCTCCGACTGCGTGTTTAGCCTAAATATGGGCAAAAGTTGAGTGTTGCATGTTATAGATTGCTCAGCCACCAGGATTCCGTCCGTTCTGTCTCGTAACAATTGTGTGTATCTGAGGTAAATACAAGAAAGACCTTGCTCGAGTTCTTCATTTTGATTATCAAGATGTCACAAAGATAGATGCATAAATATACAGAGTGTTAGATAGATGTGAATAGTGGGCGTAGATGGATAGATTGACAGATATATAAAAAAAATTTTCAGAATATAAAGTGTGTAAAAAAGTTTTTTTTAAATCTCAATAATTTTGACACACTTTGCTATATATATAATTATGAAAATAATACGATGTACTACGAACGTGATTAGATCAGTTGAAAGAATAAGTCTCCATGCTTAAAAAGTCAAGAATCAGCCGATATCAGGCAGGAAACTCTTATAGACGTAAACTGCACAGATGATCTAGCTCTTCTCGTAAATCAGGTGGAGGCAGTTAGTATATTATCGCCCGGGAGATGTTTTGTCTGAATAAAAACAACATACCAATTTAAATGGAGAAGTAGCTCTTTTATAACTAAAAATTCCTATAAGAATACAACTTTATTTAAAGTTTGAAGTGGATATAAGATCATTCATATATATATATGTATATATATATATATATATAT
>CM042147.1:13713637-13746137 GCA_023376005.1 Doryteuthis pealeii
AAAGTTATTAAACAATCAAAACACGCTGTTCAAATTAAAAGGGTCACAAAATGTTAACCATAAAAATAGACGGAATATTTCAGTTTTATTGCTTCTTTCAATTCTTCTACTTTCAACTGAGTGCATAGATTACTGGTATGTGGGTCGCGAGGTTAAACATTTACAAGATTTGTTTGCCGACAATAATTCATTTTGACAATTCAAAACAGCACGAAACATCTATTCATCTGAATTTTTGACGTGAGGCTTGATAATCTTTTTATTATTTTGACAATTTCGGACTATTTTCTTCATCTTTATTGTTATATATACAGCGTTTCGGTTGATGTGCCCTCCGGCCTTCCCGAGTGTTTCTTGTTAAACTCAGGAACCTTTTGTTGAACTCGGGAGCCTTCAATTTAATCGGGGGCCTTCATAGTTAGACACATGGCGCAACGGATATAAGGGTTGAGTTGATACAGTTCTAAGTGACAATCATCTCTAGGTTGCAAGTTCAATCCTGGCCAAGGGCGTTAATAACATAGAATAATGAACATAGCTTAACAATTGTATCCGGTCATGGTTAACGGAATAAGAATTGTCTATTCCAGTGGATTGAATAAAGGGTTCGGTTCGAAGTTCTGTGAAGGCTTCCGATTACCACATGAAGGCTCCAAAGTTCGATAAGAAGGTTCCCGAGTTTGAATTGATGGTTCCGAGATCGACAAGAAACATCCGAAGAAGGTCAGAGGGCAGATCGACCGAAACCTTGTGTAGATAACAATACAGATGAAGACAATCGTCCAAATTATACAAAACATCCTAGTGTAGTATCCATTACTTTTTTTCAAGCGTTTCGCTAGAGTCTAAGTGGTGCAGCTATACTGTAATACCAAACCGTCTACAGCTTCTTTTATAAATATGACCGAGATATTGCCATTAACACAATGTGAAAATGTTCAAGGGATAGTATTACCCTGGAGCTTTGGAAAGCATTCTATTTTGGGGTACAAGAAGAGATTTAGGAACATTTTTAATGAAACTAAAGAGAACGAAATTGTGAAGAGAGTAACCCTGATTTATCGACAGCTAGTTTGGGAAATATAGCGGCACTCGTCATGTAACGGTTATTATTGTGGGATGTGAATTCAGCTACTCGAATTCGATTCCTGGCCAACGGTATTTGCATTTCACATTGTGCTAATACTCTTATGAAAGCTGTGAATGCAATTATTACCCATCTAGCTATGGGCAAATAGTAGAGCACATTGGGTTCTTTAACCTTGGAATATCAACCGGTCTAGAAGAAATCTCTGAATTCTAACCAGTTGTAGACCTGGAGAGAAACTGTCAGTAACAAAGTTCCGTTGATTCTATGTCCCCGCTACCTTAACACACACACACACACACACACACACACACACACATATATATATATATATATATATATATATATATTATTATTTATATTTTTGCTTGAAGGAAATTATAAATGCATGTATCGCATAAAATTCGATAATTATAGAAAATAATCTTGACAAGTAAATCCCGCAAAGGATGGCTCGCTATGCAGAACACCGTACAGACTGTTTCGACTTTATTAAGTCTCTTCAGCGATGTATACTAACGACTCCCCTCCGACAGGAATCGAAACCGGGACTTCACAGGCATAGTCAGAGACCATATCCGTTCGGCCGCCGGTACATAGCGAACAATCCCTGCGAAATTAACCTTGTCAATGATACTATTACACGCCCCTGCCATAGTAGGCAAGTGGACGTTTATTTAGTAAACAACCAGGATAAAAGAAGGTCCGCAAAATGTATCGTTCTCAGAAAAAATGTTTTATTCTTCTGTTTAATTAAACAACCATAACAGAAAAATTACAGAAACACGCACAACCTATGTATATATATATGTGTATATGTATATATATATATATATATGTATATCAATATATGTATTGATCAAAGCCTGAAGAAGATACCAGAATATCTGAAACACGTGTTGCGTATGTGAAATAAAAAGAATAAAACATTTTTTCTGAGAACGATACATTTTGCGGACCTTCTTCTTTTTTATAAAATATTAAATTTTCTCCCGTTGGAACCAGAAAACATTTATATATATATATATATATATATATATATATATATATATATATATATATATAGTGAAGTAAAAAAAGAATGCAAACACTTTTAAGTAGATGCTACAAAACCAGTATTATCAACCTGCAAGAAGGCGCCAGTACATATCAATCAGATGTGGTTCCTACAAGATGGGGCACCTCCCCACACAGCCAATGACACCATTTCATGGCTAGAAAGAAGGTTTGATGGCAGGTTTTCTCACTCAGATATCAACACACCTGACCCCCGTACAGCCCAGACCTTAACCCAAGCGACTATTTTTATGGGGCTACCTTAAAGAGCGAGTGTATTCTAATCCTGTGCCTGTGTAGATGATGTAGAGCAATTGAAGCAGAATATCAAGCGTGAAGGAGGATGAACCAATGGCGGTATCGTCAGAAGAACCCATATCCAGCATTTGCTAGCTCACGGCGGTGTCTGGATTGAGCACATTATCAACTACTAATGGACTGCTGTAACCTTAACAGAATGAATCTTGTCTGTAAAATATGTACGTATTCTTGCCATTCAGTTTGTTTTCTGTAATTTGGCACCCAGTGTGATTAAAAATGTTGAGAATTAAAAATGTTATGGCATATATTATAATTTACGTTTTTTTTGGCCAACCTATATATATATATATATATATATATATATATATATGATAATGATAAAGAATGTCATTTAAAAAAATCAAGCTTCAAATTCAAAATGATTATTTTTGTTGTGTGAAATGAGTTTTTCATCAGAAGAAAAACGTCTAAATTTAGAATATGGATTTGGTTTTATGTTTGTATGCTTGGGAGATTCAAGTAACACGATCTCATGCAATTTTGCTGTTACTTAGAGCTTCACGGACCAAATGTATATACATTAATAAATAAATGGTCTTAGTATAAAGTTTCAGTAAAAAGAGAAAATATTTTATGACATATAAAAAAAATCACGGTAATTTTTTTTTTTACCATCACTGCCTCCAACAAAAGTTTGAACTCGGAACATCGATTTACTTTCTGAACAGATTACTGTTATGACCTGTTTAAGGGTCAATAAATAATAACTCAACACGGCGATAAATGTAGAGACAGATGTATTTAGCAATATATATCAACGTACAAAGAAAGGGTTTCCTTGTTACAGCGTACACGAAGAACATGTATCTGCTACTTCTCGTTTGAGTAGCTTTGCTCTGTTAATATATGCCCTTTAGGTAAGTCTATGTTCGTATCATATGTGAATCACCTACAACACTTACCTTGACATAAAAGCTTCGGTTGATGTGACTGTAAGATCTATATATTAATACAGGTTTTCTTTAATGTTCTGTCCGTTATCATCTTGCAACACCCTCTGGTTAAAAATGAGACCGTCCAAATCGTCCAAGATGAAATGCAAAAATGTAAATACTGATCTGACTTAATACGATGTCATCAGAGTCCAGCACATTTGGGCATTACATAACGGGGACTCTACACTTAAATTCTTTGTCTAGTTGTTCATAAGATTTTTCACAGTGTTTTTGTCTTATGTACAATATATTCATAGATTAAAAAACAATTTCAAATAGATTAATAAACTTAATCTATCTATATCGTTGGTTCTCAACCGGGGTCCATATGGACTCCCGGGGACCATATAACATTTTTTGGGCCCAGGCAAGTAAAATGTATTTAACTATAAAGATACAATGGGATTTTTAAACAACGAATTGCTGGGGGGGGGGGGGGCACCAGAGTAAAATAGGATTAAAGGGGGGTCAATAGGTAAAAAAGGTTGAGAATCATTTACTATATTTATACATACTAGCAAATATATGCACCCTCCGGGTGCAAGTATTTAAGTTTTAATGTAATGAAATATCGTATTAAATTAGAAAGTCTAGTAAGAAGGCAGATAAAAAGATATGTAACATAGTGGGGGTATAATAGAAAAATAGAAATGAAACTTACTCTTCCATCACTCCCGTCTTTCATTGCTGAATTTTACTTATTTAACTATTTAGTTAAATTAGGAAATAAAGAATAAAATGACAGTTGTTTTTTCTTGTTAATGGATTTCATTTAAGATTCATTGAAGAGATTTTTGCTTATATTCATTAAAATAAAACCAAACAATTAGAAATCAATAATACTAACCACATATTTAATAAAATCACATTTTTAATATCAATATGCAAATTAGCCTTCCCATTCACACTGTAAACCGCTATTTTGTGTATATATAAATACAATTGCATGTTATTTGTATGTAGATATGGACAACACTAATAAAAAGGTGAAGCAATTTTATTAATAATTGTGGTTTAAATTAAATAGAAATAAAATCATGGAGAATGTGATGTAACTAACTATGTTAATTGTGACTTGAGTAGTAATATAATTTCGATTACAGACAGAAAAGCACACAATCTCCATTATAATAAGATAAGATATAAAGGGCAGTTGGTGTGTATGCATGTCCACATGAAACTATGAAAATAAAACAATTAACGACAAAGTAAATATATAGACACACTAGCAGCGGCTACCCGGCGTCGCCTGGGTAGAAGGGGATTTTTTAAGTTAGTGCCGCAGATACATTATAACTGAATCGTGAGTTGAATCCTCGTGGGATGCCCCATTTAAACCCCTATGTAAAAAAATAGACCTTGCATTGATCCAGCTACTCTGAAAAGAAATGTTAATGTCTACTATCTAAAATATTAAATGAAAAAAGAATCCATGCTGTTATCATTTAAATTTTATTTTTTAATTATCTTTACGAATATAAATCAAATCTCTATTAATTTGGCTCAAAAACCAAGCCATGGTGATATTCAATGTGTATATGTATTTACTCTGTCGTTAATTGTTTTATTTTGGAAGTTTCCTCCGGACATACATATATACACAACTGCCCTTTATATATGTATAGATTAAATACAAATTACAAAGATTTGATTTATATACAAAGATATTTAAAATTTAAAAAATGCATAGAAATAGCATTTAACTTCTACTTAAAAATGTCCTGCATTTCAAAAGTAAACAAATGAATATACCAGGGGGTTCTGACCCCTCCCTCTACCCAGGTGATGCTCGCTAGTCGTTTCTAGTGTTTATAATAATATATCTATCTATCTATACATATATAAAGGGCAGTTATGTACATGAGTATGTGTGGAGGAAACTTCGAAAATAAAACAATTAACGACAAAGTAAATATACATTCACTATCACCAGGGCTTGGTTTTTGAGCAAAAACATATTTATATTTGGAAAGATATTTAAAAATTAAAATTTGTATAGTAGCAGAAGGTAATTGAAATATGATGTTGATTGATTGAATTAATCACCTCATTTATATTGTTTTTTTTTTAAATTGTAAATTATTGAATTAAAATTTCTTACTATATTATATCATATACGTGGGCATCCAGTGAGGATCTAACTTGTGATAAGTAATAATGGATCTGCGAGACTAACTTTTTAAAAATCCCCTCTCTACCCAGGTGACGCTGGGTAGCCACTTCTAGTTATATGATAAAACTAAAAATATTAAAGCAAAGAACTGAAATCCTTAGCAGCCCCACTGATCCTTATATTGGTTATTTAACATTTACACTGGATGTTATAATTTCATTCTCAAAGGAAATTATTATACACTTCATATTTACCGCCCCTTCACTTGAGTAGGATGTGACACAAGATACATTTCTTAATGTGGAGTTTAACAAGTTTGAACTTAGCATTATCTGCGTTATTCGGACTATTGTCCTCATCTTCATTGTTATCTGTACAACGTTTCGGCCGATATGCCCTCCGGCCTTCTTCAGGTATTTCTCGTCGGACCCGGGAACCTTCTCGGACTCGGGAACCTTCTTTTCAAACTCGGGAACTTTCTTGTCGTGATCGGGAGCCATCACGGAATTTTGAACCTTAAAATTAAAACATGCATAGAAATAGCATAGGTTCAAAGTTCCGTGATGGCTCCCGATTATGACAAGAAAGTTCCCGCGTTCGAAAAGAAGGTTCCCGAGTCCAAAAAGAGGTTCCCGAGTCCGAGAAGTTTCCCGAGTCCAACAAGAAAATACCTGAAGAAGGCCGGAGGGCATATCGGCCGAAACGTTGTTCAAATAACTATGAAGATGGGGACAATAGTCCGAATAACGCAGATAATACTAATCATCAAGACTCATCTCAAACATTCAGAGAAAAAATTTGAACTTTTCCTTCTCTTTGATTGGTTGCCTAACCAAGGCTAAAGAGCCCAGTTTGCCCTACTATTTACTCATAGAGAGATGGAGAATAGTTGAATACATACCTTTAAACATATCTATTTGACCCATATATGGGATCCTAACAGCTACTATCAGTCTGGGTTAGAGTTGACCTGGGAGTAGTTGCAATGAAAGGAATTATACACTCCTTAGATTTCCAAAACAGGAGCCTTCCTATCAGATGCAGGACCCCTCCCACATTTTTTGTTTGTTTGGGGGATTATCTCTTTGCAAGTATTCTGACCCTCTCTAACATTATTAGTGATATTATTGGAATTATCTTTTCCTTTTTATGATTATTAAAGCGAAAAAGAAATTCAAAACCTGTTTTTCAAATTAATTGCCTATATCAATACCTTTATACATTTTTAAGGAGCATACGTGGATATTAGCAGGACCTGTGGATATACCACAGTATGATGATTATTATTATTACGGCGTTTGATACGTTTACTTAAGAGCTAAAATAGTTCAATATGTAAAAAGTATAATAATCTTGATTTAACTCTTTCATATTTTTTTCTTTCTTTACTTTTTTCATCTTTTTATTATGTTCGATTGAAACAGATTAGCGTTATCGCTACAACTCGCTCATTTGCTCTCTCTATCTTCTCCCTACTCCCTTTCTTTCTTCCTTATTGTTTTTCTGTGTAGCATGTCCTTTTTCTTACCTTTCTTTCTTTCTAATAAAAACTGAATGGTCTGTTATTGAGCTGAGGTGACAACACTCACAAGAAAGAAGAATTCGACAGATAAACAACACCAGATAATCAGGACTTACATTTTTGCATTTCATCTTAGACGATTTGGACGGTCTCATTTTTAACCAGAGGGTGTTGCAAGATGATAACGCTCGGAAAATTTAAAAAAAAAACAAGCGTACTAATATACAGATGTAGTGGAAACTACGCCTGCGTTTGCTTGATCACGTCAGGAGGATGGACAAAGGCCGCATCCCCAAAGATCTACTGTAGGGTGAATTAGTAGAGGGCACCCGACCGATAGGGAGACCACACGTGCGCTTTAAAGATGTCTGCAAGAGGGACATGAAGACATGCCACATCGACATCAACTCATGGGAGGCTTATGCAAAAGACCGTACGACCTGGCGGCTCTTCGTCAAACAAGGAACGAAAAGGAGTGAAAAAGAGAGGAAAGAAGCCGCCGCTGAAAAGAGAGCCATAAAGAAGGAGAGACAGCAGCATCTCCAGCAAGCATCACCGTTTGTTTGCAGTCACTGCACCAAAGATTGCCATTCAAAAATTGGTCTGTTCAGCCACTCACCCAGTTGCAGATAAAAAAGTGGACACTACGCCATCGTCTTTAGTAACGGAAGGATGTCAACAACAACAACAAGGTAATATATAGATAGACTAAAACACAGTGAAAAGTTTTCACTTCAGTTTTCTATTTAAAAACGGGTTTGAAAATATCAGAAAAGATTCAGTAACAAGCGTATTAATATATAAATCCGTCATGAAAGAGACAGATTTTGTGTAAATAAGGTTATACTGCATTAGACATTTTGGGACGTTCAAGCAGAAAGTCCTCATCTGATTGAGCAGTTCCTAATTGACAATGGCACACACGTCTAACCAACTCAGTGCAACCGTTTTAATACAAATCTGGCTTTGCTGTGGCTACAGTAATGGCAGAGTTATCTGCCCAGCTTCATTTGGAAATCGTCTTGATGTCCACGTCTACATTTTCATCATCACTTGTGGCGATGCTGTCTTGTTTTTACAGACATCCGCACTGCAGAGAACTCACACGCATCCAAATAACGATCTCAATTGACAATGTAAGGAAATACGGTACCTGGTTTTCCTACATTGACAAATATAACAAATGATCTGAGACAGTGAGAGGTGGGGAAGAAGGGAGACATGCACTTAAATATCTGTTCCATTTCCTGTCTTGTCAACTGACAGTTAATATCAAGGATCTGGTATGATATGTCTTAATACGTCCATTATAATGGCCATTCCCTTTGAAGTTTGTACAGTTTGTGAAATTTGCTGTAATCAAACTTGCGGAAGCGCTCGTATACTATAGGTCAGGCATGTCAAATTGAGTGGTCACCCAGGGCTGTATGGATTACGTATGTATGTCACGAGGGCCGTATGGATTACATTTCATGAGGGAAGTTCTCGTATACTATAGGTCAGGCATGTCAAAATAAGTAGCCTCCGAGGGCCGCATAGATTACATATATATATTGTGAAGACAGCATGGATTACACATGTATGTAATGAGGGAAGTTCTCGTATACTATAGGTCAGGCATGTCAAATTGAGTGGTCACCCAGGGCCGCATGGATTACGTATGTATGTCACGAGGGCTGTATGGATTACATATGTATGTCATGAGGGAAGTGCTCGTATACACTAGGTCAGGCATGTCAAAATAAGTAGCCTCCAAGGGCCGCATAGATTACATATATATGTTATGAAGGCAGCATGGATTACACATGTATGTCATGAGGGAAGCGCTCGTATACTATAGGTCAGGCATGTCAAATTGAGTTGCAAATGCCGCATGGATTACACATGTATGTCATGAGGAATGCACTCGTATGTCGGCCATGTCAAACTGAGTAGTTCAGTCTTGTCTGGTGGGGCTTTAGAATACACCAACTGCACCCCTGCAGAGGGGTAAAACCCTTCTGTTGGCTGGAGATAGCGATCTGTGATGCTTAAGGATGGAGCACTGTGGACCGAGCAGTCCATGAGGGGCAATACTATTTTGTCCCTTAATTAGGCTAGATAAGTGGTCAGGGAGGCCGCTTCCGATCAATCGGCTGGTCACTTCAAGCCCTAGCACCTATAATTGTCCCAACCCTATTGCCCTTATGGCAAGCCCAAACCTTTTTATCCTACATGTACAATGACTGAGGGTCTTAGTGTTTTGGGTATGAGGTTAAATTCTATCTGATGGTGAAGTTCCGATTCTGGTGCTCTGAGGAATGTGTAGTACCCCTTCATCACCCTTACATCTAGGTCCACTATAACCCTGTGTGAAAGTAACAGTTAAAGTCCCATCCCCTGAGGGAATTTCGACGTAAGCGGAGACGTATTTTCGATTACAGACAGACACCAATTGTCTATTATAATAAAAATAACATTGAAATAGAGAACATTCAACTCAATAGATAGACAACTCGCTTTTTCGAGTAAAATGTGTTTTAAAACTTTCAGATTTAATTACATAAAATAATTTTATAATAAATGGTTTTTTAGATATTTTGTCGGCAGTCGCTTGAAGCAAACTCATATTTTTGTAAAATTCTTAGTTCACCCGGTAATCTTTGATGGAACCAAGTTCGTTCGCTTCAAGGGTGGAAAATTAAATTAAAACAAAGCTTTTAAGATATTCCTTGAAGATACCGATAGAGGAACGGAGCAAAATTACAAAATATGAGGCCGCATTTCCAAAAACAATTTATCGGCCACAAAACTATAAAGAAAAAAGAAAAAAAAAAGAAAAAAAGAAAAAAGAAATCGATAAATCAATTAACAAGAGGAAAATTATAATTTATAAAAGTTAAAACATTCGTATAAAAGTGTTTGTTCGCGAGTTGACGAAGCGTCTTTTGAAAATCCTATTAAAAAAATGATATCTCAAGCATAGAATAAAATCAAAACGTCTTCGGCATAAAATAACCCAGTGTGTTGAGATACAGTAAAATCCAACCAACCAACGAACCACCCCAACCATTCAACTGCCTTCAAGAACATTACTTAAAATGCTTAACAAAATCACTGAAAATATCTGTTTTAACTTCATTGCCATCATGCTTGGCATTAGTTGAAAAACTTCGAGATTTGTCTTTGTAGGCATGAAAATAGGCACCTTTTCTTCCATCTGGTTGGCATTTGGTCATGCTCAATCCAGTCACGAAGACACAAACAAATAAATGATTTTAAATGTCAAATTCAGACGACAAAATAAATTATGTGGCTGATTTTGAAAGGCTTCAAAAACAACAGAATGTTTTATTGGTTGTCAACATGCGTTTTGATGTTATACTAGCAGGACCTGTGGATATACCACAGTATGATAATTTAATCATTACAACCTTTGATATGTTTACTTAAGAGCTATTGCATTTTTTTCAATATGTAAAATGTATAATAATCTTGATTTAAATCTCTCTCACTCTTTATTTTTCTTTTTTTCCTCCTTTTCATCTTTTCATTAGGTTCGATTGAAACTCAATCCCCCCCTCTATCTTTCCCCGACCCACCTTCTTTCTTTCTTTCTTTCTTTCTTTCTTTCTTTCTGATTTATTCAATTTCTTTTGACCTTAAACGGATCACTCTGTTTGGGCTGGGAAAATAATTGTTATCGTCGTTATTAATGGACACGGTGGCTCGAGTTTAAATCCTGTAGAGCCATGCTGTTGAGATCTAAATTTCTGGTAGGGTCGACCAATGCGGGTAAGTCTGACATCCAGTGATATTAGGGCCACAACTCGGATAAATGGACTTTGGCAAACTCCAAAGGAACTACCCCCTCATCGGCAGGAATCAATGGTTTTAAAGAACTTGTAAATGCGTCAAACAAGGGTATTTCTTTCCCCTGACCAGGATATGCATGTGGGGTTTGGGGACCGCTTGTGTATTTCATATTCCCTTGTTACTGTTCAGATTTTTGATGATATAAGGTGTGTGATAGATCTCCGCTCCTACTTATAGACTAGGCGAGATCATGTGATCTATTTCTTGGCCAATCACTGGCAGTACTCTGAGGCTGATACAATACTTAACCGACCCTACTGGTCATAATTTCCACTACCATTATTGGACGAGGACATAGGATTGAAACACTGGACCTTTACCAATACGCAGGATAGGACTTATATGCTTACCAAAGGATCACCAAAGGATTCCATAACATAGGACTTTCTTTAAGCCCTTTTCAACTGGCTAAGGATGGCACTTAATAACTTTACAAAACTTCCATGAATACAACACAGGTGAATTCGTTGCATGGGCCCGGCTAAACCGATCCAAGGTAAAACAGAAACAGAGAGAAACGAGGCTGGTTAATCTTCACGTATAGCTAATGCCCTTTGGAAATTTATGCATCCAAATATTCTCTCT
Source organism: Doryteuthis pealeii (assembly GCA_023376005.1). NCBI lineage: Eukaryota > Metazoa > Mollusca > Cephalopoda > Myopsida > Loliginidae > Doryteuthis > Doryteuthis pealeii. The sequence continues at coordinate 13,725,112 of CM042147.1, forward strand.
CAATCTAAGATAATAGTAGGGTAGGCTAGGCCCTTTACCTTGGTTGAACAAATGATCTAGGAGAAGGAAAAATCTGAGTTAAAACCTATTAAACTTAATAATTGACTTTGTGTCACATCCTTCTCGTGTAGATGGGTTGGTAGATATGTATACAAACTTGCGAAGAGTATCAGACGGTAGATCCAGCTCCAGTCCGTTGGCAAAAATGAAAATTCAAAGTGGTACCAGTTGGCATGAACATAATTCATTACACTGGTGGTCATTTCTTAACATTGACAAAATCCCATAGCACTAATACCCTTTCGAAAGTTATGCATATAACTATTCTCCCTGCAGCTATGTATACACTTTCTCATCTTCAATTATTTAAAAAAAGGACATCCATCACTGTTCAGACAACACTTTTTAAAAATCCTAATGTACTGAAGAAGGTTTAAGAAAAAACCGAAACGTTCTAACGTCGACTCCACCTTCTAGAATAGATTCATCTTGTTTGGAATACTTTGATTTTCTATTTTCTACATACTACCGGATTTATTTAGATATTTTACTCCCATATATATATATATATATATATATATATATATATATATATATATATTGTGTGTGTATGTGTGTGTGTAAGATAATTCAATTAACTGGTAAGTTAGGGATAATTCTATTTAGAATCATCAAAATATCACTGTACATTCGTACTGTATGATCATGTAAGTGCAAACTTATAGATTCATACAAGAATTTTTATAAATCCCCAAGAGACCTCAGTATATAATAACTAATGAATTAATTATATACAGAGCAATATTTAACTTTCAAAGAAAGAAAAACTTAACAATGATGAAGATCTATTAAAACAGATCAAGACACTGCAGCGTAGGCGAAATAAACATTACTCGTCTATGAACTTGTTTTTTTCAATTTGTTCATCATCATCATCATCATATATATATATATATATATATATATATATATATATATATATATATATATATATATAGTATGAACAAAAAGTAATAAGACAAACAGGAATATTTTTAATATGTTATTTATTCTCAACTAGTTTCGACCTTAGGTCATCGTCAGGAGAAAATTTCTTATTTGAAGAAATTGTTTTTAGATTTTTTGAAAGGGAGCATTATGGAAGAACTATAAAAATTGGAGTATTTTTTTAGGGTTTGACATGCTATTAAAATCGGGGTAGAAGAGTGTGTTAGTAATAGCAAGTCCATCTGTTCCGTGAAAAACCTCTTTGAGGTGGGTTGTTTTTTGAATGCTCTTATATATGTGAGGGAGGGTTCATGGGAGTTGTGTATATGCCCATATATGTATACACATAAATGTATGTGTGTGCATACATATATGTGTGTGAATGTGAGTGTGTGTATGTATCTCGGTACTGTGCGCATGACTTTTAGATTTGTAATTGGGTCAAAAGTGGCTTGTTTGATGTGTGGCGGTCAGTGTTTGTTTATTTAGGTGCCATCGGCCCCTTCATAGTTGTTGGCTCTTTCTTTTATTGCCCTAATTAAAATGACGAGTCCATTTTTTGATTAAAACCAAACGGATGGAAACTTTTAAACTTTTTTATCCATCTGGACTCGTGATTTTCGATGACAGATTTAATGTTTGTATCGCTTTGGATTCTTTCAATAAGGGTAAATTTGGCGTCCCTGTCAAAGTCATAGTCATCCAGTCGGAAGTGTTGCTCGACTGGGCTGAGCTTACTGTGATATATATATATATATATATATATATATATATATATTATATATATATATATATATATTATTCAAGATTTTCAGAAAGTGTACTTATAAAACCCCACGAATTTCTGTTTATTATTTACAATAAAATTAGTTGACTGAGTAGGTATACACATATATCTGTGAGTATAAATATATCTCAGCAAAATGGTCGATATAATATATATATATATATATATATATATATATATATATATATATATATATATATATATATATGTTGTTTTGTGTGTGCATGTTAGTCTATCTACATGTTTATTTACATTTCTTATCCGCTCTGTCTATCTTTTTAACTAACTATAAAATAACACTTCTTTTTTTATTTCAATTCATTACCCCCCCCCCCCCCCACACACACATGTATTCTCAACATTTCATTTTCTTTTAATCCAATAAAGAATATCAAAGACCAAAGAGATTCTTCAAGAAAACATTTTTATTTTTACCAAATGTTTTCTTTTCGTTTGTAAACAATGTCGGGATTTAATACTAAGTTAACATGATCTTTTTTTTCTTCTTCTCTCGGGCGTTTATGAAATTGCTTGATTCGCTCTTAGCGAGTCCTAAGCCTTCCCCTCTCACCGCATCCCAACCAACAAGCCAACAAACCTTTTATACCTTAAACAAAAAACATCTTTGAAAGAAGAAGAAGAAAGAGGAGGAGAAGGAGAAAGAGAGGGAAAACCATCTCTAGAAGCTGGAGGAGGAGGAAAAATGTCTGAAGAATAATAATAATAATAATAATAATAATAATAATAATAATAATAATAAGACGAAGAAGAGAGAAGAAGAGGAAGAGAAGAAGAAGAAGAAGAAGGAAGAAGAAGAAGAAAAGAAGAAGAAGAAGAAGAAGAAGAAGAATAGGAAGAAGAAGAAGAAGGAGAGGAAGGAGAAAAGAAGAAGAAGAAGAAGAGGAAGGAGAAAAGAAGAAGAAGAAGAAGAAGAAAAGAACGTCTTTGGAAGAAGAAGAAGAAGAAGAAGAAGAAGAAGAAGAGGAAGGAGAAAGAAGAAGAAGAAGAAGAAGAGGAAGAGGAAGGAGAAAGAAGAAGAAGAAGAAGAAGAAGAAGAAGAAGAAGAAGAGAAGAAGAAGAAGAAGAAGAAACGTCTTTGGAAGAAGAAGAAGAAGAAGAAGAAGAAGAAGAAGAAGAAGAAGAAGAAACGTCTTTGGAAGAAGAAGAAGAAGAAGTAGAAGAAGAAGAAAAAGAAAGAAAGAAAGAAAGAAAGAAAGAACTCAATTTAAGTTCCCGTCTACAATAATACATTCAATTATTTTCGACATAAAATCGAGTCAGTTGATAAAAAAGTCTCTGCCTACGATTAATAAATCAATTCAATCTTAGATTCCTCTCTCTCTCTCCCTCCCTCCCTCTCTCTCTCCCCTCCTTCTCTCTCTCTCTCTCTCTCTCTCTCTCTCTGTGTGATTTCCACTTTTCTTGTTTATCATATTTGTTTGATTGAATAGAACAAGCGAAAGATCAAAAGATTTCTTTGATCTTCATTCAACGTCTTCGTTTTTTGTCGAATGTTTATTCATCTGATGATATTTCCTGATATCCTTTGCAAAATGGAACCGGTTTGATATTGCTATGAGATATTGCCTTTACAGGTGAGCCATTGTCATTATTCAATGCACACTGTTCTAATATCCCCATCTTTCTTGTTTTAATCATTGCTTTAGTTTTCTTGTGTTCTCTGTACTTTCTAGCATAGTTTGAAGTGCTGAGATAACTTATTATAAACATTCGGTATGTTATTTGCAGTGTTATATCATTTACACAATGAATATAGATTAAATACTAACTTTGAATCGTATTATAATGGAGATTCGGTGTCTGTAACCGAAACTAAGTCACTGCTTATGTCAAAATACATTCAGGAATTGCGTAACATTATCAATGAATATGTAATTTATAGTCAAAGTAAATAATACATAGAACAAATTGTTAAGTTTTTAAATTCCATTCTTGGCCAGTTGAAAAGGGCTTAAAGCAAGTAAGTCCTGAGTTATGGAATCATTTGGTAAGCGAATAAGTCTTATACTGCGTATTGCTAAAGGTCCAGTTGTTATATACTAGCATCAAATTCTATATATGTTATATAGCGGCTTCTTCAATTCACGCTGCTAAATCGGCGTACGTATCGTAGCGGATATCGTCACTAACCCAAAGCGATGTATGTTAGTAGTCAGCTACGACCGACTACTGGACTTCAATATTAACAGATACCTATGTACAAAAGAGGACCATTCTTTATTTTCTTCGGTGTGTGGGTGGTGAAGGTACAGAGCTTACAATGAGTGCACGAGGGGTGGTTGCTGACGGGAGACGTGAAGTGTCCTTTTCCGCTGCCGGCTGGGCCTGACTGCTGTCGGCTTGACCTCTGGCTTTTTGTATTGACGACACGCCTACACATCTTTTTGATCTGATAACGGACCTTTGTTATACATTTCTTTATCTTCACCCTGCTTCCTTGACCGGAAACCATCTTTTCCGCTTTCTCTTTCTTTTTAAATATACATTTTTATCTTTCTCTTTGTCCCTCAGCCGGAAGTTCCATCTTCCGGGCGAGGACAATACAACACAGTGATTTAATCCTATGTCCGTCGTCCACGAGAATCAAGGTAGTTATGGCCAGTACTGCCGGTTTAAGTATTGTATCAGCAGCAGAGTACTGCCAGCGATTGGCCAAGAGTATGATCACATAGTTCTCGCCGAGTCTATAAATAGGAGTGGGCTTTTAACACACACCTTATATTACAAAAATCTCAACACAAATCTAATCTATTAACGATATCTCCATGAAAATCTGAGTTAGATTTGCCTCAAAACAGCAGGTGTTATTAGAATATTTACGTCGCATCCCACATATGCGGAACCACCCACGAGCCGAAGCTCATGGGATGGCAGGTGCAAAAAAATGCGTCGATCCCGTTGGCATTCCCCTCAAGGGGGGGGGGGGCGGAACTGGGCAATAAATCCAGCCCTACCATTTTATATCAAGGGCACAGGTGTTGCCTGGGAGTGCCCCCCTGAGATCACGCCGTTAATTTAACACTAACAGTCCAGTGGCCGAAGCTACCGGACCCCGGATCCGAAGGCTGTGTTATTAGTGCGTTTAAAATCTGCAATATCATTAAAAAGATTTACATAATATATGGTGTGCTTAATTTGCATACTGGTTTTAATCAACCCTCGTTTAATAGATAATTACTTGGTATTATTGATTTCTAATATCATTATTTTATTCTCCTATGAAGGATTTTAAATAGAAACCAATTAGATATAATCAAAATAAGTGTAATCTTTTTATACGCATTCTTTTTTAATTTTGTTAGTATTTCGAATTTAACATATTTCATTAAATCAAAACTTAAATACTTACGCCTTGCAAGTATATTCAATATAGGGTTCCGATAGAAATTGATATTATTTCAAATATCTAATTGATATTCTAAGGATAAGATACAAATTATGATTTAACATATGAATAGTATCATTTCCAAAGGAGACTTGCCATGGTGTAATGGTTAAAAAACTAGTCTTACATACTACTAAGTTGCAAATACAGTCCTCACTAGGTACTCCGTATTACTTCCCTTGTACCAAACTAGACTAATTCTAATAAATGACAGAGGAATCTCCCATAATGTTTGAGGAAATCGAAGGAAGTAAGAAAAAAAGTCATCGGGATGGCCTAAAGTCAGTATAATCCAAAACTCGAGTGAGTCTATCCCCTTTTCACTAGTGAGAGACCAAGGAGATTGTTTTAGCGTCTGAGGTGGAGCATCAGTTCCTTACTTTACCGCACAGATCCCTGTGCTACTCATACGCTTACTTGGCGAGGGTCGATATCGAACCTGGAACCTTGAAGTTTCTAGTCGAATCCTCTACCGACTAAGCTTACTTGAATTTAAACTTTGTATTTGGCTCGGGAATAATTCTGCACCCGCTCCTATACACGAGATCGACTCATACACGAGTGTGTACAGGATTCAAACATGATAGGGAAGACGAGGAGCAACCCTTAGCTTTAGAAAAATTTCTTATTTCTACATACTATCAGATTTATTTCCATATTTTACCACCTATTTCCTAACATATAATAAATCGTATTTTGTCAGCCTTTGTAAACCAATAGACAGATTAGGAAAAAAAGAAAAAAGAAAAAATGGAAGAAAAAAAAGAAAAGAAAAGGAAAAAATAAAGAAAAAAAGAAAAAAAAGAAAAAGAAAAAAGAAAAGAAAAATAATCAATTATCAAGAATTTGTTGATGAGGGTTAATTTCAAATTCTTGCATACACAATTCCGATTTTGGTACAATATACTTCACCAAGATTCCTTCCATGTGTCCCGCCTTAAAGACGGATGAAGAATAACCTAATCGGAAGGATGCCAGTTGTTGAGTGCATTGGCAACATTTGTGTCGTAGAGAGGTTCCAGTTTGTCACATTTAAAAACAAACCAAATTAAAAAAAAATTCATTTGATAATATCAAAAACTGTTTTTGCATTGCTGTTTCATAAGAGTTTTTGGTACCATTATAGTATGTGGCCCACCTCTTGAATGTGGCCTACGAAATCATGTGGCCTACCATAAAAAGCATATTATAAGGTTAAAATAATAACTCCTAACCCTATTTCAAAATTTTAGAATATTTTAGAATTAAATAGATCTCTGATTCATGTAAATTATGGATAAATTATTTTTTAATTATTCTTAATTTTCTTAGCTTTAGAAATTCATGATTTTAAGACCACAAATTAAGTGTCGAGATCAGCTCATATACGAACATTATGTGGTAGTAATCGCTTGAATTATGTGAAGTGGTAAGGTGCTTTTTGGTATCTATCGAGATATTAGTTTATTAACGAAATTAGGAAATATTAGGGTGAATAATCAAGGGAATAATTTCTTTACTATTCAGTGGCAAAGAGTCAACTCCTGAATCTGTGAGAATTTTTGTCGAAGTTTCCAGCTTAATTAATCAACATTCATTAATTGTTACACTGGCAAACAGATACTTGAATCAATATTTCTTTCCAGTGGGACCTGTAAATATACCAAAGTATGATGATAATTGAATTATTACAACGTTTGATATGTTTACTTAAGAGCTATTGCTAAATAGTTCAATATGTAAAAAGTATAATAGTCTTGGTTTCTCTCTCTCTCTCTCTCTCACTCTTTCTTTCTTTCCTTCTTTTCATCTTTTCATTATGTTTGATTGAAACAGATTATTTCCATGAGCTCACAACCTCCTTCTATCTTTCCCTCCACTTTCTTTCTTATTATATTTTTTCTGTGTAGCATGTCCTTTTCCTTCCGTTTCTTTCTTTATAATAAAAACGGAATGGTCCATTATTTAGCTGAGCCGACGACGCTCATAAGAAATAAGAATTCGGTGGATATGCAACACCAGATAATATGGATTTACATTTTTCATTTCGTCTTGGTTGATTTGGGCGGTTTCCCTTTTAACCAGGGGGTGTTGCAAGATGACAACAGTCGTACAATTAAGGAACACGAGTATTAATATATATATCTTGGCGAATAATCAGGGAATAATTTCATTATTGTTTTCGTCAATTAAATATTTTGTGGCAAAGAGTCAATTTCTGAATCTGTGAGAATATTTTTTGGATGTTTCTAAAATAATTAATCAACCATTATTAACAGTTAGACAGGCGAACAGGCAATTGAATCAATATTCTTTGTAGGCAGAAATGTTGTACCATAATGTTACATAATAGGTATGATGTAGAACAGCAAGGGTAGTCTGAGTGGCCGGATTAGAACGGAAAAAAATTAAATGATGATGTATGGAATAGAATGGAAAAGTTTAAGTGATGAGATGGCGTGTTTTGGTTGGACGAGCGAATGTTACATGTGAAGGGGAGATATAGGAAGAGTGAGAGGTCAGAGTGAAAATTGAGTCCGGCAGAATGCGTGATCGGAGGAAGACATGAAACGTCTTGCTCTTCCCTTGGGGTAAATAAAATATACTTATGAGAAAAAAAAGAAGCGGCCTTGTATTATTACAAAGAACTCCTAATGGCACAAGGCAATATGTCCCTCAGCCCCCAAATTGATTCCAGACTCCATGACATCACAGAACTGACAACAACTGCACAGTTGCAACAACTAGGATTCCAGTCCTCTCCGGTACAGAGATAAGTAAATGTGTTATATCCCGAGATGTAGGAATAACAAATTGATAAGAAAAACAGTAAAATATGTTTAACATATTACAATATTTGTTTTATTTATTCTCACTGCCAGAGAATACCGTGGGATGGATTTGGATAGAATTCAACTGTATGTATCATGTGCGTGTTCGTCATATGGGGCCGAGTCCTTGTCTGCTGACTCTCTGCTTGTCAGTCTTTGTTTGCCTCCTTGTCAGAGAGTATATCTGGTCGAGTCGTTAGGGGGAGATAACTCTCCCTAACAATATAGGACATTTCTTTATCCCACATCGTCGTTTCACTAGAAGAACGTGGACACCTAAATCTCTCCACGTCACGACAAGTCATCGTCTCAGCCATCCCGACGAGGAGAGGATAAAGTAACAAATGTTTTAACATATCTCTCCAGTCCGAAAGAAGAGCATGGTGTTCTAATATCATCTTTTGTTCAGCAACGTAATTGTTCAAATCGGTTTCTTGGTTACTGAAATAATTAATAGGATTATAAAGAAAAAAAAATCCAATCTCACCGACAAGTTAAAGCGACAATTCTTCCAAGCCGTAGTTGTATCGGTACTACTGTATGGAAGCACCACGTGTGTTATATAATCTATGCGGTTGCATAAGATTATTGTCAATCCCCTGTATTTCTAAAGGGATGGCCCTTTTCATATCGCGGGCGGGACTTTCCATGGAATATTACAGAAAGCCCGCGAAATACGTGAAGTCACGTGGGACCTGGTTGGGTCTTCAGTTTCAGTTTAGACGTCAGGCAGAGAAGATGTACTGCCTTAACTGGAACTCACCTGCATACGCGCGCTATGTTTAGTTACATGAAATGTTTAATTAAGTAAATAAAATCTTACGAAAATAACACGGTTTTGTGGTTGGTGAATGTCTTGGTAACAAGACTGATCTAGAAGAAGAAATGAGTTAAGTGCGACCGACCACCAAGACGAAGTCAAGACGATAGAAGAAGAACTTAAGATAAGCTAGAAGAACTTAAGATATCAAAGACGCCAGAAGAAGAATAGAAGTAAGTAAGGAAAGAGGTATGCAACACTTGGACCCTAACAAAACGCTGGTAGAATAAGCTAGATATAGCTGCACAAGAATGCTGCGTGCGATCCTTAACAAATCGTGGAAACAACACCCCAAAAGCTGTACGGTCACTTCCCCCTATCACACAAACCATCCGAGTGAGACGAACATGATATGCTGGACACTGTTGGAGAAGCAAGGACGATCTAATAAGTGACGTTCTCCTGTGGGAGCCAGCACATGGGAAGGCCAGTTCAAGTCACCCAGCAAAGCTACATTAAGCTGCTCTGCGTGGATACTGGATGCTGCGCAGACGACCAATCGGAGACAATGAATGATAGGGACGGCTGGAGAGAAAGTGTCATGAATATCTGTGCTGCTAGCATGACATGATGATGATGATGATGATGATGATGATGATGATGATGATAAAGAAAAAGGAAATGAAATATTGTCTCCGGTAAAAAAACAGAATTTGTCTGAATTTTTGAGATGAGGTTTGATGTGTATACTTTCGATTTACGGACTGTTGTCCTCATTTTTATTGTGGTATATAAAATGACAACGTTTCGGCCGCTGTATCCTCCGGTCTTCCTCGTTGGTTTTCTGTGTATCCTAGCATAGCAATAATAAAGAAAGAGAAAGAAAAAGAAAGAAATCATAAAACAAAAGAATTGAATAAAAAAAAAAAATTAAATAAAAAAAGAAGACAAATTGAAGGTTTTAATAAAGTACAGACAGAATGAGAGAAAATTTTGTGAATAAAATCCGGGGAAAAAAGAGAATGAAAAATGAAGGAAGGAATTTAGAAAAAGCAACAACTTTATTTGAGGAAACGATAGAAAAAAACGCCGAACGGACGGAAAACGATGGAAAATAAAATGGATGAAGCGACAAATCGTTGGATTTTTATTTTTTTTCTGTGATAGAATCGGGAAATGCGATTGTATGAACGCGCGCATACAATCACCCCCCCCAAGACACACGTAGGCGCGCACAGATCCACATACGCACGCACACACACATACATACATACATAGCATAATCTTTACAGATCACTGCCTCACAATGTTACAAGCCCACAACCAGAACCTTTTCCACTCACGAGCCCTCAAGTGACCCATCAATCCTGCTGCAGATCCACAAATGTTGATGCAAATGTGACACAGGAAGGATGTCCTTCCAACTAGAACTGATGGATCAGTAGGTAAAATCCATCCATCCATCCATCCATCCATACATACATACATACATACATCGGTATATAGACCTACCTACTCACCAAACACGCCCCCCACATACACATCTACATACATCTACATACCCACAGGAAGACACATATATTTATGCGTGAGTGTGGTGAAATACATACATACATACATACGTGTACACACAAACATATATAGACGTACCTACTCACCAAACACGCCTACACACACACACACTTACACACACACACACACACACACACACACACACACACACACACATCTATATACATCTACATACCCACAGGAAGATGCTTATATATTTATACGTGAGTATGGTGAAATACATACATACATACATACATACGTGTACACAAAAACATCGGTATATAGACCTATCTAGTCATCAGACACGCCCACACACACACATACACACACACACAATCACACACACATATCTACATACATCTACATACCCACAGGAAGATGCATACGTGAGTATGGTGAAATACATACATACATACATACGTGTACACACAAACATCGGTATATAGACCTACCTAGTCATCAGAAACGCCCACACACACATACACACACACACACACACACACACACACACCTATCTACATACATCTACATACCCACAGGAAGATGCATACGTGAGTATGGTGAAATACATACATACATACATACGTGTACACACAGACATCGATATATAAACCTACCTAGCCATCAGACACGCCCCCACACACATACACACATACACACACACACACACACAATCACACACACACATCTGCATACATCTATACACCCACAGGAAGACTCATTCATATTTATACATGAGTGTAGACAACTTACAAAGATATTTACACAAATACATTTACACAAACACATATACGGGCACACACACATACATACATAAATACATACGTACGTCTATTCACAAACACCGGCATATAGACCTATCCCCTCACCCAGACACACCTACGCACACACAGACACATCATATATCTATACCCACCCAAGTTGACGCATGTATATCTATACGCAAATGTAGCCCACTTTCAATATAGACCCCGACATTCAACCGCTGGCAGACATACACATATATGAGTACACCCCACTTACAAGTGTACACACATTTTTACGCACATACATGCGTAAATACACATATACACATACATAGACATACAAATCCAGTCACATGCACACATGTATACATACACTCATGCGAGTACATCCAACTCACACACATACCTATATATCGGCATTCACACATACTAGTGTAATAAGAATACATTTACAAGCAAATAGACACTTACAGACGCGTACATTCCTAAATATACATATACGCACAAGCACATTCTCTTCATTAGGCTACGGAGTTATATATATATATATCATCATCATCATCATGTCGCGCTGTTGGCACGGATATCCATGACAATCTCTCTCCATCCGTCCTTATCGCTCATCATTCTCGGGAGGTCCTCTGTGCAGCATCCCGTATCCGTGCAGAGCTGATCAATGTACGTCTTCGCTGGTCGGCCCACACTGGCGTGCCCATGTGCTGACTTCCACAAGAGGACGTCGCTTATGAGTTCGTCCTTGTTTCTCCAGCAGTGTCCCGCGTGTCTTGTCCGTCTTACTCGGATGGTTTGGGTGATATCATATATATATATAGCCTTGATGAATCCATTTCTCCCTCCAGCTATCGATAAATAGCAGGGCAGACTGGGCTCTTACTATGGCTAGGTAACCAGTCTAGGAGAAGGAAAACTCTGAATTCAAACCTGTTTAACTTCGTCTAAGAAATTGACTTTGTTTCGCGTCCTGCTACCAATCATCTACCTGGGGAAAAAATTGAAAAAAAGAAAAGACCATTATAGTCGTATCAACCGAAAATAATCGGTTGATACTATAATAATTGGCTAAAAGAAAAAAATTATATATATATGAAATATATATATATATATATATATATATATATATATATATATATATATATAAACCGGCAGGGTTTTCTAAAGCTAAAAAAAGTAAAGAGTGCTCAATACCTAAGTAGAGCAAATACTAAAGTTAAACCTAATGAATCAGATATACCTACTAACAGTTTCGCTTAGTAGCTCATTATGACAAAGAGTCAGATCTTTGCCCTGCTTGATGAGCTACTAAGCGAAACTGTTAGTAGGTATATCTGACTCATTAGGTTTAACTTTATATATATATATATATATATATACCTTCACGCATCCTCATAGACCTTACATATAGGCCTAAACATGTGTACCCTCACCTTGCAAAAATACACACACTTTCACACACATAGAAAACTAAAAACACAAGTACATACATACACTTACATAAGCATGACACTCCCGTAAATACACGCATACGCATACTTCAAATACTTTCCCACACAAAGATATATATATATATATATATATATATATATATATATATATATATATATATATATATATTAATTGTGTATGTATATGAGCCCATATGTATTTATATATATATATATGTATATATACATATATATATACATATATATATATATATATATATATAATACATATGGGCTCATATACATACACAATTAAATACACACGCACCCCCTCCCCAGATATATATATATATATATATATATATATATATATATATATATACTTATACAGATATACACATTGTCTTCATTAAGCTACGGAATTATATATATATATATATATATATGTATATATATATATATATATATATATATATATATATATATATACCTTCTCGCCTCCTCATACACCTTCGCAAATCTAATAGGAAACCAAATAAAGGTTCAGATAACGAATATATGTTGTTGCCGGCAGGTTGTCGATTACACAAAAATATTTTTCTCTCTTTAAAAAAAAAACAAAAATAAAAAATTAAAATAGACCTAAAAAACGACAACATTTGAAATTGTCGAACACACCTTGAAAACAAAGCCAATCGTTAAGAAAAAAATCCGTAGGAAAAATCAACTGAAGGCAAAATGAAAATTACAAAATTGAATGATTCAAAAAAGAAAAAAAAAAACAAAGAAAATATGAACGTAGCTTTTTTTTCTTCAATTTGTTCAGATGAAAGAGAAAATCATTTTCTTAAATAACAGATAAGTTAGAATATAAGCGAGAACAAACCACAAAAAGAAACACGTGTTTCGTTCATAATTTAAACAAATAAAAAGCAAAGAATTACTAACGTTGCACACAAAAGTATTCTCACTCACTTCGTTTTTTAAAAAAGAAATAACATTGGTTATTAATCTTTTAAAGAAATAATCGCACTTAAATGATTATTTAAAGATCCGACTTTTAAGTCATTTAAAATGTTTTTCGAAAATGTGTTACTTTCTCACAAACGTTAATATCTAAAAACCCGGGCAAATATTTGTGACTACCCAAATCAAGAACTGCAATATAATCAGATGGAAAAATCCAAACATTTAAGTTACATGAAGATAAGAGTGGAGAGTTACAAGAAATTTTGGAATGACGTATGAAAGGCTACCTGTCGATTTGTGATTGGTCTACTCTCTGTCTGTCTGTCTATCTGTCTGTCTCTCTCTCTATATATATACATATACACACACACACACAACACACACACATATATATAATATATATATATATATATATATATATATATATATATTGCCTTTCATATTACACTAATATCTTTGAGATTTGAATCCAACAATTCTATCCCCAAAATAGCAGGACATACTGGGCTCTTTAACCTTGGTATTACAACTCGCCAAGGAGAAAGAAAACTCTGAATTTAAACCTGTTAAACTCATCTTAAAATTGACCTTGTCTCTCTTCCTTCTCGTGCAAAAGGAGAGAGAGAGAGAGAGAGAGAGAGAGAGAGAGAGAGAGAGAGAGAGAGAGAGAGAGAGAGAGAGAGAGAGAGAGAGATGTGTGTGTGTTGTGAGTTGTCAGTATGGACTGGGAGATTGAAGAAAATAGACGTACTATGCGTGTCTGTTCTACAAGGTATTTTTACTTAGGGGTAAAATGAAATATGAGTTCAGAAAAAATAAGGATGCATTGTGTTTGTTGCTAAATCTATGAATACCACAAGACAAGATATTCTCAAGAGATTCCTAAGTTGTTCCAGACTCAAACAGTGAGAATGCCATCCAGCCCAACAATAGATCTAACATTCTGGGGTTTTTCAAAACAGTCAAGCAAGATGCGGTGCTGATCCTGGGCCCAGAACCTTATGATCCTGGGCCCAGAACCTTTCGCAAATGGCTAACACTCATATCTTTCATTGCGTTGGATTTCCACTCATGATTTGCCATCATTCGGGATACGTGAATTTGTTGGGTGGAGCCAGCTCAACCAACACAGAGTAAACTCCGTCATACATACAGATATACAGATAATAATTTGAAAGAACCTCTCCATTAAAGATACCACCCTGTTAGTTGGTGTTGTAGTATATACGACTGCACCTCTGCAAAAGGTAAGACCCTCTCCCTATAGCCCTACCTATTGCTGTGGGTGGCAACCCGTAATGCCTCAATACATGATTCTGCCCTTAATTGAGCTAGACGGCCGGTCGGAGAGGCCCCAACCGATCAATCATCATGTCAGGAGACATGAGCAAACTTGCTGTCACTCGTACTAGTTAAAACTGGTGTGAGAACAATGCAAGGAGAAAAATACTATGGTATCAATGCACAATAGATCGTAAGAGATAATATCATTAAATTACGTATAAAAAGAGCTGCATTACATTACATTTCACGGAAATACCCGAAACATTGAGAGGCTAGGGTTAAGTCAAGGTTAAGGGTTAGAGTTAGTGTTAGTGTTATAGTTAGGCTATTTCGGGAGTTTCCGACATCTAATGGTATTTATACGTAAAATGCGATTCTTCTGATATCTTTTGGTCTCTGTTGTGAATTTGTACCAATACGACAACTAGTCTTAGTAGTAGCAGTAATAAAAAGATGAAAATGAATTCAGTTGAAGAAAGATATGTCTGTATCAAAAGCACGCGAACTTCGAACGGCTAAAAAGCGGAATATTTGCCGAGAAAAACGTGGCCTTTGGCAATTTTTCTCTAAATATTGTCAGCATCTTAAACTAACAGCCGCCATTTGACATCGATTTGATGATTATCGATAATTCGGCTATGATGTTCTGTTAGAGAAATAGTCACATCCATTTTGGACTGTAGAATAAAGGAATCTGTTATAATCTTGTTGGGTGGGGTTTTCTTCAAAACATTATTGTTGGGCCTGATGCAAATGAATTTGATCAAATAAGGCACCAGAAACATTGAATAAACCACCACAAATGAATAAAAAAAACAAGAAGAAAACAAACTGGGAAGTATATATTAATAAGCCAAATATATTACCAATGTCTCCGATGGTTGGGTTATGTACCTCGAATGGATGATGGACGAATCCCGAAAGACATCCTCTTTGCATAGCTTTCGTCTGGTAAGAGACAGATTGGTCGCCTCCAGCTGCGATTCAAGGATGTCTGCAAGAATGATCTGGCATTGCCCCTTCCAGCTGGGAAAATTTGGCCCAGGACCGCCCTCGGTGGCGGCAGACTTTCTGTAAAGGATTGCTCATGTCAGAAGTAGCCCTGACGCGACACCATGAAGCTAAGAGGTCTAGAAGAAAGCAACGGCAACAAAGCACCGGCACATCAACATCTTCAGGGACAGCCTTCAAATGCGACATTTGTGGTCGAGAATGTTTTTCAAACATCGGACTTCACAGTCACAGGAGGCGCTGTAACTTCAGAGACACACAAACTTTATTATAGTCTTCCGAGACTGAAATGCCAATATATACTACCAACACATGAGCACCTCATGTGGTGTAATGGTTAACAAGCTAGATTTGAACACCATTGTTAATGAGTTCGATTCTCATTGGACACTCCATACTTCTGGCCTTGTGCCACATCTAAGCAACCTGGCGTGGTGTAATGGTTAGCAAGCTAGATTTGCAGATCATTGTTAGCGAGTTCAATTCTCATTGGGCGCTCTATACGTCTGGGTTTATGTCATATAACTATATTACCAATATATATATATATATATATATATATATATATATATATATATATATAATTCATAGCACCAGTGTTGTTTGCATAAAAGTAAAGTCGTCGGGGTGGCCTAAAGTCGGTATCAGCCAATCAGCGAGGGAGTCTATTCCCTTTGCACTAGCGCTAGTCCAAGGGGATTGTTTTTTCTTTTGAGGTGGAGCGCTACACCTGCCATCAGCACATGCTCCCATACACATACATACAGTGCCATTATGAAGGAGCATGTTGTAATGGTTACCGTCGAATGAAAGGGACTGGACGAGACGAGAAAATTTATATTAACATATAACATATTGGCATAACGTCATATTCTCAATGTCTATTAAATAATCATCATATATACTAGCAAATATATGCACCCTCCATAGGGTGCAAGTATTTAAGTTTTAATGTAATGAAATATCGTATTAAATTAGAAAGTCTAATAAGAATGCAGATAAAAAAATTTGAAACAGAGTGGGTGTATAATAGAAAAATAGAAATGAAACTTACTCTTCCATCACTGCCGTCTTTCATTGCTGAATTTTACTTATTTAACTATTTAGTTAAATTAGGAAATAAAGAATAAAATTACACTTATTTTTTCTTGTTAATGGATTTCATTTAAGATTCATTGGAGAGATTTTTGCTTATATTCATTAAAATAAAACCAAACAGTTAGAAATCAATAATACTAAGCACATATTTAATAAAATCATATTTTTGATATCAATATGCAGTTTAGCCTTCCCGTTCACACTGCAAACCGCTATTTTTGTATATATAAATACAATAGCATGTTATTAGTATGTAGATATGGTCAACAGTGGCTTCGGCCTCTGGACCATTGATATAATTAACGGCGTCGATCCCAGGGGGCCATCCCCTCAGGCAACACCTGCCCCCTCGATTTAAAGGGACAGGGCTGGGTTTATTGCCCAGTGCCTGAGGCGCCCCCCTTGAGGGGGAATGCCGACGGGATCGACGCAATTTTTCACCTGCCACTCCATGAGCTTCGGTTTGTGGGTGGTCCCACGTTAATAGGGACTTTGTGCCTGACCCGTACAAGTGGGGTACGCGGTAAATACCATGTAGATATGGACAACACTAATAAAAAGGTGAAGCAATTTTATTAATAATTGAGGTTTAAATATAAATAAAATCATGGAGTATGTGATGTAAATAACTATGTTAATTGTGACTCGATTAGTAATATCGTTTCGGTTACAGACAGAAAAACACACAATCTCCATTATAATAAGATAAGATATCTTAATTATTAATAATGTCTATATTAAGATCTATCTGAGATACATTTACCACAAAACATCCCATATTATTAAGGTATTTGCCTCTCACCCCACTTATGAGGGTGTGACACAAGGACATTTTTATGTGGGCTCACCCACAATATAATATTCAATTATATAAAAACTTAAATACTTTTTTGCTAATATATATATATATATATATAGTTGATGAAAATGTTTATACCACAGTGAGAATGGTGAATATATATATATATATATATATATATATATATATATCATCCACAGACACGTATTTTGAAATTTACTTATCAGTACAGCTCGACTTTTTAACAGCTACCGCTAGACGGGATCGAAACCCGACACAATTTTCGTCTGCCAAGTTCCTTACCCTTGCGGCCACAGCGGCTGTCAGCCTGAGGTGAACAATTAATTTATACATACCTACGGATTATGTTTTTACAATCACCAGATAACTCAACTCTGCAAACAGCGACAGGCGAGTATATATATATATATATATATATATATATATATATATATATATATATATATATATATATATATATATATATATATATATATATATATATATATATATATATATATTCTTTGTAATAAGACAGTATAACTGCCGTGGTTCATAGATAATTTATGATTGTGTTTTATTGATGTGTGTTATATCGCAGCCAATTGTCAGTTATGGGTTTTTTGGGAGGGTGTGGGTGTGGGTGGGTGTTCTGGCGGGAATCTGCGAATAATTATAATTTCCCAGAATTCCATTCAAGCATTTGGCACCTGTTTGACATTTTTATGAGGATTATTTATGGATTCATAGATTTCAGGTGGATAGATTCAATATTTTCGGCCAGTTGTTCACGATATATCAATAAGCTAATAACTGAAAGAATGATGAGTCCAGACTCTAATATCTTAGATTTACCGCGCAGAGGAAATAAATCACAACAATTTCTATCATCTATTACACATGCACGCAAAAGTAATGTTATTTCCCTAAATATATGCTTATTTGTTGAAAAACATATTAGGAGCATATCTTATTATAATAGAGATTGTGTGTTTTTTTGTCTGTAACCGAAACTATATTACTATTCAAGTAACAATTCCCTTAGTTATTTACGTCACATTCTACAGGATTTTATTTTTATTTAAACCTCAATTATTAATAAAATTGTTTTACATTATTAATAGTGTTGGTAATATCTACATATTAATAACATACAATTGTATTTATATATACAACAAAATAGCAGTTTACAGTGTGAATGGAAAGGCTAATTTGCATATTGATATTAAAAATCTGATTTTAATAAATATGTGCTTAGTATTACTGATTTCTAATTGTTTTGTTTTATCTTAATGAATATTATCTAAAATCTCAGGGATAAATCTTAAAAGAAATCAATTAACAAGAAAAAATAACTGTAATTTTATTCTTTACTTCCTATTTTAAGTAAATAGTTAAATTAGGAAAATTTAGTAATGAAAGACGGGAGTGATGGAAGGGTAAGTTTCAGTTGTTCTATTTTTTTTATAATACCCTCCTCTGTTTCAAATATTTTTATCTGCTTTCTTATTTAGTTTCATTAGCATTTCTAATTTGATACAATATTTTATTACATTAAAACTTAAATACTTGCACTCGGAGGGTGCATATTTTTGCTAGTTTAAGTAATAATGATAATGTTCCAGTAGCTCACATGATGAAGATGAAGGAAGATGAAGAGATAAACAAATAACTGGACTTTGTCAGAGAATTGAAAAAGCTGTGAAATATGAGGGTCAAAGTGATACCAATTGTAGTTGGTGCACTAGGAACAGTTCCAAAAGCTTGCAACAAAGACTGGATGATCTGAAATCAGAGGAAGAATTGAGACCATCCAGCCTACTGAACTGCTACAATCTGCTAGAATACTCAGAAGAGTCCTGGTGATCTGAGAAGACTTGTTGTCCCTCAGACTCCAGGGACATACCATCAACTAACGCTGATGTGAAAAACTCTAATAATAATAATAATAATAATAATAATAATAATAATAATAATAATTATTATTATTATTATTATTATACCAGTTATACCAATTGTGGTTGGTGCACTTGGAACGCTCCCAAGAGGATTGGAAAAGGGTTTGGAAAGAGACTTGTTGTCACTCAGACTCCAGTGAAAGACCATCAGCTAACACTAATGTGAAAACTCAAAAGGAGTAAATAATAATAATAATAATAATAATAATAATAATAATAATAATAATCCTATTACAACTACATCTCTTCCTACATCTTAATAATTCTTCTTCTTCTTCTTCTTCTTCTTCTTCTTCTTCTACAACAACAACAACAACAACTACTACTACTAGTAGTAGTATTAGTGAAGTTGAGTATAAAATGTGGAATATGAGGTTCAAAGTGATACCAATTATAGTTGGTGCACTAGGAACAGTTCCAAAAGCTTGGAAAAAAGACTGGAGGATCTGAAATCAGAGGAAGAATTGAAACTATCCTGACTACTGCATTGCTGCAATCGGTGAAAATACTCAGAAGAGTCTTGGAGACCTGAGAAGACTTGTTGTCACTCAGACTCCAGTGAAAGACCTTCAACTAACGCTGATGTGAAAAACTCAAAAGGAGTGAAAATGATAATAATAATCTGTGTCTATATATATTAATACTCTTCTTCTTTAATCTTCCGACCGTTATCATCTTGCAACACAATCTGGTTAAAAAGTGAGACGGACCAAATCGTCCAAGATGAAATACAAAAATGTAAATCCTGATTATCTGGATTTTTCACTTATCTGCCGAATTCTTATTTTTACGAGTGTCCTCATCTAAGGCAGGTAATGGACCACCCCGTTTTTATAATAAAGAAATAAAAGGAAAAAAGGATATGCTACACAGAAAAATATAATAAGAAAGAAGGAAAAAAAGACAGTGGGGCAAAGATAGAAAGAGGAGGTGAGCAATCGAACGTAAGGAAAATAGAAGAGTGAAAGAAAAAAGATTGTGTGTGTGTGTGTGTGTGTGTGTGTGTGTGAGAGAGAGAGAGAGAGAGAGAGAGAGAGAGAGAGAGAGAGAGAGAGAGAGAGAGAGAGAGAGAGCTGTGTCACTCATAAGCTTAGTTGGCGAGAGTCGGTATCAAACCTGAAATCTTGTGATTCCTTGGTGGGCGCTCTGCCGACTGAGTTAAAGCAGCCCTATTGAAACCATATAATTGTGTTGAATCGAGTTATTATTATTAGATAGAAATAATTACATGAAACCAAATAATTGTTTAACAATTATCATTATCAGATAGTCTTACTTGAAACCCTCCCTATCGGTTGGGATGTTAGAATGCACCGACTGCACCTCTGTAGAGGAGTAAGACTCCACCAATGGGGCCACCTGTTGGCCGTGGGTGGCGATCCGTGATGCTTAAGGATAGAGCCCAGGTGGATGAG
>CM042147.1:13751137-13766137 GCA_023376005.1 Doryteuthis pealeii
TCATAATGTTCAATATAAACATATTAGCATTAGCATTTATATTATAAATAGTATTAATAAATATATTTTTTTGTATTTGGTGACTGGCGCCTTGGCGATTCAACCGAGCAAGATCGACTCAGCCCGATTGCTAAATCTTCTACCCAAATGTCTGTTTTAATATTAACCCTAAAGGAAATATAATTTATCAGACGTTTTTTGGCTGTAGCAATATCTTTCAACTTATGAGATCCAGCAGAGTGGCAGACTGAGTGATTTCGAACCGGAAGATTTATATTCAATGGAAGATACCAGATTAAAGTGACAGGTAAAAACATTAACTTTGAAGAGACAAAACTAATTTGGAAATAAGGTAGGATAATTTTACTTTATATACATATATATATAATTTTAGTTATATATATTTTTTATCTTCTAAATTATATTTCTATATATGTGTCTGTATTGGCTTTAGTATTTATCTATCAATCCATCTATTCATTCTTTCTGTATTTATGCTTTACACACACGCACGCACACACACACACACACACACACACACACACACACACACACACACATATATATATATATATATATATATATATATATATATAATATATATATATATTCAAATATGTAAATATATTATTTCTCTGAATGTTTGAGATGAGGCTTGATGATTAGTATTATCTGCGTTATTCGGACTATTGTCCTCATCTTCATTGTTATCTGTACAACGTTTCGGCCTTCTTCAGGAATTTCTTGTCACTCGGGAACCTTCTCTCGGACTCGGGAACCTTCTTTTCGAACTCGGGAACCTTCTTGTCGTAATCGGGAGCCATCACGGAACTTTGAAACTACCCCTTTATTCAGTCCACGGGGGTATGCTGTTCTCATTTCGCTAACCATAGCTGGGGTAGAGGCGTTAAGCTGTGTTAATTATTATTCTATGTTACTGCTGCCCTTGACCAGGATTGAACCTGCAGTCCAGAGATAACTGTCACTTAGAACTACCTATTCACTTATGTATGATTTTTTTTTTACCTAGACCCATATTGGCTATTTCTTTTTTTAAGAAATGAACACAATAATTATGGGAACCCATAATTAAAAAGTCTAGATTAGTTTTAAAAAAACACTCAATATGAGTCAAAATCATAAATATATAGATTAAACTTTATCTACTAATGATATCTTTTAATCTGTTAATTTGCCACAAAACAGCCCATGTTATTAGTACGTTTAGAATCCTGCCATGTGTCTTATATATCACTAAGAAATAAAGGTTTACATAATATATAGTGTGCTTAATTTGTATACTGGTTTTAACAAACCAGCTTTAATAAATAATTACTTGATTTTTTTTATCTCTAATATCATTGCTTAATTCCCCAATCCTATGAATGATTTTTTTAGAAACCAATTAAAATATGATTAAAATAAGTGGAATCGTTTTAAATACGTTCTTATTTAATTTCGTTAGTCTTTCTAATTCCAATATTTCATTACATTAAAATATAGATACTTACGCTCGGAAGGCGCATATTTTTACTAGTAAAAATAATAAAAATTGTGAAATATTGAATGACAACTTGAAAATGTCCATTCGAAATCTGAAACGGAAACGTGGGTGGAGTTTTATGAATGACGATATTCGGAAACATTAGTCAAGAAATGAATCGAGAAATATTCAATTTTTCAGTGACATTCACAAAGTCATGACCTGAATATCATTGATGAATTTAGAAATGAAAAAAAACAAAGAAAAGAGAAATGAAAATAAATGCAAGAACTAGAAGGCAGTGGCTGAGGGTCTTATTGTCCTATGCATGACGTTAAACTGCATGTAATGGTGAAATTCTAATTCTGGAACTCTGGGGAATTGGCTGCTCATGTCAAGCCCTAGCACCTATATGACTGTCCCAACCCTATTGCCTTATAGAATACCCCCAACACTTTTTATCCTATAGGTGCTAGAAAGTGTTTGCTAAGGGCATTAGTGTCCTGGGTATGGGGAAATTTCATCTAATGGTGAAATTCCAATTTTGGAGCTCTGGGGAGTGTGGTGTACCGCTTCATCGAATCGGCTGATCACGCCAATCCCTAGCACCTATATGATTTTCCCAACCCTATTGGCCTTATGGCAAGTCCCTTTTTATTATGTATGTGCTAGAAGGCGGTGGCTAAGGGTTTTAGTGTCCTGGGTATGACGTTAAACTGCATCTAATGGAGAAGTATCAATTGAGAAGCTCTGGAGTGTAGAGTACCCCTTCCTTGTCATTACTCCCAGGTCCACTCTGGTAGTATCAGTTAGGGTCACGTCTATGGGTGAAATAGAAAAAACTTGTTTAAAAAATGAGTTTAACAAAATTGAAACCCATCAAGAATAAATAAAGCAAAACGTCTTCGGCATGAAATAACCCAACACTGGTTGACATGCCATAAAACCTAACCAAACTAACATGCAGGAAAGGTAGAAAATATGCAGTGGTTATTGTTAAGAGAATAAAAAAATATTTTAGCTTAAGATGCATATACAACTAAGTATCAATGTACGCACAATTATTTTTTAATTACAATGATTTTACATTCCAAGTTGTAAATTGCTTTTACCTTATTAACTGGTGAACCTTGACGAAACTCTATGTCCACTTTAGCATATCTAATCTATCTATTTATACATATATAAATGGTAGTTGTGTGTATATGTATGTCCGGAGGAAACTTCGAAAATAAAACAGTTAACGACAAAATAAATATATATACACATTAATTATCACAGGGCTTGGTTTCTGAGCAAAAATAATAGAGATTTGATTTATATTCATGAAGATAATTAAAAAATAAAATTCAAATAACAGCATGGATTTTTTTTCATTTAATATTTTAGATAGTAGACATTAACATTTCTTTTTAGAGTAGCTGGATCAATGCAAGGTCTATTTTTTACATAGGGATTCAAATGAGGCATCCCACGAGGATTCAACTCGCGATTAAATAATAATGTATCTGCGGGACTAACTTAACAAAAAAAGAGTCGTGTGTGCGATGGGAAAGAAAATCTAATATCGGTGTTCCTGTATGTGTGTATAAAGCATTGTTAACTATATCAATTGTATATAGATTACTAGCAGCGGCTACCCGGCGTCGCCTGGGTAGAGGGTACCGAGGCGACGCCGGGTAGCCGCTGCTAGAAATCTATATACAATTGATATAGTTAACAATGCTTTACACACACGTACAGGAACACCGATATGTGATTTTTTTCCCATCGCACACACAACTCTTCCCAGCTGAACCTGCCGTGTCTGGATTCCTCGTTACCATAAAATAATATATTTTACTAACAGCTCCTGTGGATATACCACAGTATAATGATTTAATTATTACAACGTAATCTGATATGTTTACTACTAGCTATTGCAAAAATATTTCCATATCTAAAATGTATAGTAATATTGATTATACAGTCTCTCACACTTTTTTCTTTCTTACCTTCTTTTTATGTTCGATTGAAACAGATTAGCGTTATCACTTCCACACTCTTCCCTTCTCTCTATCTTTCCCTACTTTCTTTCTTTCTTTCTTTTTATGATATTTTTAGGGTAGCATGTCCTTTTCTTCCCTTTCTTTATAATAAAAATGGAATGATTCATTATTTAACTGAGGTAAGGACACTCAAACAATATAAGAATTCGTCGGATAAGCAACACCAGATACTCAGGATTTACATTTTTGCATATCATCTTGGACGATTTGGACGGTGTAATTTTTAACTAGAGGGTGTTGCAAGATGATAACGGGCGGAAGATTAAGGAACAAGCGTATCAATATATAAATAAAAAAACATTAAAACATATTTCATCGTTATTTATCTGTATTTAGCTCAGTCGGTAGAGCGTTCGGCTGGGAATAAAAAGGTTCCTGGTTCGATACCAGTCCTCGCCAACTCAGCGTATGAGTAGCACAGGGAACTGTGTGGTAAAGTGAGGAGCTGATGTTAGGTGTGGCGCCCCACCTCAGACGCTAAAACAATCTCCTTGGTCTAGCGCTATTGAAAAGGGGATAGACTCCCTCGCTGTCTGGCTGATACCGACATTGGGGCGACCCGACGACTCACTTTTACTTGCTTTCTTCTATCTCTAACTGAAAGAAGCATCTCATATGTTGGTCGGTTGTGACTAAGTATAGATATAAACACAATATGGGAACCAATCATTAAAAGGGTTAAATCAAATTGTTTTTGAATAAATTACTTTAAAAATAAAAATATAGAAAAAGACGATGTCATTGGATTTTTACACCTCGATTTTTTTCAGGAAATGCCAATAAACATTTTTTTTCTAAATGATCGTGATTCTTCTCGTGACACATGTCAAAGTGATAAGCTAGAAAGAAAAAACCCCACAAAAACCCCACAAAAAACAAACAAATAAAAAAACAAACAATAATATCATTTTTTTAATGAGATCTTCAAAAGTTCTTCGGCGCCGGTTTGATCAACTGTCAAACTATTAAAAATGACTTCCCATGATCATTGCTACACTCGATTTCAAAAGGAAGACTTTAGGAAGGCCGAAGGATACAGCGGCCTAAACGTCGTGCTTATGCATACCACAATAAAGATGAGGACAACAGTCCGGAAAATCAAAATCATTCATATTTCAGCAGAGTGCTCTGTTCAAAACTTCACACAGCATCCTTTGGTTCTCATTTAGTTTTCCCAACGAATGTTAACATTATCTTAGCTACCACAGCACAACCTATGTATGTATGTACGACGACCCTTCGATAAATAAGGTGAATTTTGCCTAAGGAGTTGGCAATAAGAAGTACTGTTTACAATTGCACTTTTTTTTTCAAGGAAATCAATAGTGATGGCTTCTTTCAAGTCGCAGGAGGTAGTCAGCAAGACTTTTTTTACTGATGGGTTGCACCCGTAACTTTTTTGTGTCGGGCAATACACTGCACTAACACTTTTCACTACTTTTACTCTGTGTTCCACGCCTACACTAAGACTGATGACTCTCCTTTCAACACCCATTGATCTTTTACCACTGGTCTTACTTGACCATATCTACACTCTGTCTTGTCCTCTGATTACTCCCTCATTCCCACCGCACCACCCACCACCTTCATCGAGTTAACCCTTACCCCCTCCCTCACTATGTCTCTACCTTCCCTTTACCTTTTCCTCACTTATATATATATATATTGCATTTCAGTCTCGGAAGACTATAATAAAGTTTTTGTACCCCTGAAGTCCGATGTTTGAAAAACATTCTCGGTCACAGATGTTGCACATGAAGGCTGTCCCTGAAGATGTTGATGTACCGGTGCATTGTTGCCGTTGCTTTCTTCTGAACGTCTTAGCTTCATGGTGTTGTGTCAGGATGACTTCTGACATGAACAGTCCTCTACGGAGAGTCTGTCGACACCGAAGGCGGTCCTGAGCCAAATATTCCCAGCTGGAAGGGGCAACACCAAAGAACCTGAGATCATTCTTGCAGACATCCTTGAATCAGCTGGGGCGGGGACCAATCTGTCTCTTACCAGACGCAAGTTCTGCAAAGACGGTGTCTTTCAGGATTCGTCCATCATCCATTCGACGTACATGATCCAGCCATCGGAGACGACGTTGTCTCAGTAGATAACACAAACTGGGGAGTTGAGCTCTCTCTAGGACTGCTGTGTTATTGATCCTGTCCCTCCAGGTGATGGCATTGGATTTTTAAAGTGACACTTATATACCAATCTGTACAAACTAATAAAGTCATTCTAAAGAAGTTTCTGAATTAACAAAGACGAAATATTAATTGAACTGATTGTTTGTGTTCGTTATTCACCTTTCCTATATATTTCACATATATACATAACTAATTAAGCCAGTTAAGTTTTTACTTGAGCTTGAACATCAATACCAGTGGTAAATATAAAACTATCTCGGCTACCACAACACAACAATCCTTCGATGAATGAGGTGAATTTTACCTAAGGAGTTGGCAATAAGAAACATTGTTTACATTTGCACTTTTTTCTAAGGAAATCAATAGTGATTGGTTCTTTCATATCTCAGGTGATAATCAGTATGCATGAATTTTTCTACTGACGGGTTGCACCCGGAATCTTTTTTACCGGAGAGTCAGTTTATTGCCGATATATATATATATATATATATATATATATATATATATATATATATGTGTGTGTGTGTGTGTGTGTGTGTGTGTTGTGCACTTTTACATAAATTTTGATAATCTCCCCTAATCCGGTAGAGCTCTATAGGAGCGACTTTAATAAATTTTCACCGCCAGCATAATGCAATGATCATCTGTTTACAGATTTGATCTCTCTGGTGATCGTAAAGTATATATTTAAAACCGTTAAAACACCACTCCTTAAAACAGCAGCTGGCAATGGCCTAGAGGTTAACGGATCTGACAGGCGTAAAGTCAGTCAGGGTTAACTTCTGAGTTAGTTGTTTTATCTAGCCACACTGAAGAGGCATGAAACGCCGAAACACGTGTCTGTGGATGACTTATTACATATATAATATATATATATATATATATATATATATATATAGTCAGCCAGAGATACTGTGTTTAGACTTAAGTCGTCTCTTCAGTGTCGGTAGACATTAGCAGGCCACCTCCAGCCGGAATGGAAGCCTGATCGCCTCATCATCAGTCAGACTTCTTTAAACACTCGGCTATCACCACACATACAGACTGGAAGGCGGATTTTAATTGATAAATACATACATATGTATATGTATAAATGCCGCCAGAGAGTGTTCCTTCCGTTTTATAGGAGAACATTGGGGAGCATATATATACCTAAATAAACGAAGGCTTAATCAAAAAGTGAATATAGACGATAACCATTGTTCTGTGTAGTGCTCTGTTCAATACCTCACACAACGTCCTTGTGTGATTTCCATCAAGCTTTTTCAACTTATGTTATTTCTGTATTGCAAGATATTTAATTTTCAACCGGAAACAAGCGATGGAAAAAACAAAAAGGATAAGGATATTAGTCCAAATAATTCGGAAATTAAAGAATCTGATTAAGTTCATAATTTTAGACAATACTAATTGAAAAATACAACTTTAAAGATGTTGAAATTTCCTCTGATTCTAGCGAGTTTAAAGTGACATTATTGAAAGGAAATTGAAGAATATGTAGCGGTAAAAATCTCCCGATTAGTCTGAATTTTATCTGAATATAAAAATAATGAATATTTCAAATATTAACCGGAGCAGTTTAGAGATGGATGAAAGATGGTCAAAGGAAGTGAAAGGGAATAACAGAATGTGCGGATTTGAATAATCTTGAAAGAAAGAAAGAAAGAAAGAAAAATGTACACACGAAAGAAAGAAAAAGTGAAGGGGAAAAAGATAAGGAAAGGAAAAACCTATGTGTAAAAGAAAGAAAGAAAGAAAGAGAGAAGGAAAAAAAGAAAGAGAGAAGGAACAAAGGAAGAAGGAAAGAAAGTAAAAGTGAAGGAGAGAAAGGAAATGGAAGCGTACGTGCGAAAGAAAGAAAGAAGGGAAGAAAGAAGGAAAGAAAGGAAGAAAGAATGAAAAAAAGAAAGAAAGAAAGAGAGAAAGAAAGAAAGAATGAAAAAAGGAAAAAAGGAAGAAGGAAAGAAAGAAAAAGTGAAAGAGAGAAAGGACATGGAAGCGTACGTGCAAAAGAAAGAAAGAACGAAGGAAAGAAAGAAAAAAGAGAGAAGGAAAGAAAGAAAGAAAGAAAGAAAGAAATAACGAAAGAAAAAATGAAGGAATAAAAAAGTGAAGGCGAGAAAGAAAATGAAAGATATACGTGTGAAAGAAAGAAATAAAGAATGAAGTTCACGAAGGAAAGAGAGAAAGAAAACAAGAAGGAAAGAAAGAAAACTAAGTTCAAGAAAGAGAGGAAAGAAAAGAAAAAGAAAAAAGAAAATATACTAGTTACATATCCCGGTGTCCTATCGTAGTGAGATGGTTAGCAAGCTAGTCTCAATTCGAAACTAGCTGGATCCTCGCTGGATCCTCGCTGGATCCTCGCTGGATCCCTCATACTTGCGGCCTTGAGTCACTTCCTAGACGTGGCAAACGAATTAGATAAATACCTACCGAGTTATATAAATCCATCAAAACTTTTGAATAAAAACAGCCGAATATATCAACCCAAAAAGTGTTTGGTAATTTTTACGCTATAATTGATATTCAGTGGTAACTTGATTTACGAGTGCCCTAGATTACGAGTTTTCTGAGTCACTCGTTTTTTCTTTTGCTTTGCATTGCGAGCTAAAATTCGAGGTACGAGCGAGTTTCAGAAACGATTACGTTAATAAGTTCACTAAAAACATTAAATTTTCCGAATTTATTACGCAAAAGAAAATTATTTATAAAAAAAAAAGAAATATTAAAAGATATTTAGCTCATAATTCATTACAACCTATTTTATAATGTTTTTATACAATACAATGCTATTTTTCTTTTTTAAAACGGATAAGCATCAAGGTTGAAAGCACCGGTTCTAGATCACCGGAGTTAAGCTTTGAGGTGCCATTGAGGTAACGAAATATTTCAACTCTTAGATTTGTTTTGAGTTATCATTTCTTGTTCACTATTCCTTTTACCTACCTCACATATATATATATATATATATATATATATATATATATATATATATATATATACAACAGCAACTCCAGTAAGCATCACTGTTTGTTTGCAGTTACTGCACCAGAGATGGCCATTTAAAAATTGGTCTGTACAACCACTCGCGTAGTTGCAGATAAAAAAGAAAAAATGGACACTACCCCATCGTCTTTAGAAGACGGAAGGATGCCAACAACAACGTATATATATATATATATATATATAAATATACGTAAAAAGTGATTCTAACGATTTTATCTCTTGCGCACTATTTTGCATTTGTACAAAAAAACGAAAGAAAAAATAGGTTGATTGGAAGGGTTGTAACGGATTAAGGGCATTCCAGTTTTTTTCAATGGGAAAAATTGATTTGATATACAAGTAAATTGAGTTACGAACGGAACGAATTAAACTCGTAAGTCAAAGTACCACTGTACTTAAAAGACGAATTGTAATTAAAAGCTTTTTACTATTTGCATGAAGCATTGGTTTGGTGGTTGGTTTTGAAGGTTATCACAATGCAAGTGTAAAGAAAAATAAGGTAACTATTGTGTTGTTTGTTAACCTGTAGTTTGTTAACATGTGGTTAACAAACAACACCACAGTTACCTTCTTTTTTCTTTACACTTGCATTGTGATAGCCTTCAAAACCAACCAGCAAACCAATATAAACACAATGCTTCAAGCAAATTACAAAACCCTTTTAATTATTATAATTGATGTTTTTACTTACTTTATGGAGCCAGCTTAGCTCAGTCAGTAGAGTACCCGGCTTGGAATCACAAGATTCTGAGTTTGTGGCCGGTCCCTGTCAGCTCAACATATAAGTAGCACAGATTACTGATCTGTGCGGTAATGTGGGGGAGTGCTCCACCCCAGCAATCTTCCTGGTCTAGCGCTAGTAAAAAGGGAAGAGACTCCCTCGCTGTTTGGCTGATACTGATAATAGGCCGATTGACAATCCGCCAACTTAAGAGCTTTTGCGAAATACTTCAATATGTAAAAAGTATGATAATCTTCAAAACCAACTACCAAACCAAATTGTAATTACTTTTGTCTTTATGTAAATTTTTCGATGTCAGCTGATTCTTTTTATTTTCTTGAAATTTAATGGATGCGAATTGTTGAGAAAGGTGAAAATTATGTTGGGGATTTTGAACTGTTTATTTAATGTGTGGGTGGTTGTTTCGTGTTTTATACTTTATTTAACTTATGTCTATTATCTTTGCAAACTTTCACTTTCTCAGAATTTTATTTAAAAAGAAAAAAATAATCTTGCTCAACTTTTTTTTTTCTTCTTCTACTTCTTCATATCTAATGTCTGCTTGTTGCTTAATTTTCTTTTTTTTTTCTCTCGCATTTTGACATTTATTTTGCCGTTGGGGATTCTCCATTGAACTGTCGTCTATTTATGTTTCAGATCAACATTCGCAAGTACATTGCAAACGCAAATATACACACATGTATATACATTTATATGTGTTTTGTGTATGTTTATATATATATAATATATATATATATATATATATATATATATATATATACACACACACACACACACCACACACACATATATATATATATAATATATATATATATATATATATATATATATATGTATGTATGGATGGATGTGTATATATTTCTGTATATGTGTAGGGGTTGTATATACAGGATTAGAGGTTCGGAAGTAAATTTCTCATACACCCACCACACGCACATACACACACACGCACACATATATATATATGTGTGTGTGTGTGCGTGCGTGTGTATGTTCCAGAGGAAGTGTGTGCGTGTTCGAGAGAGAGAGAGAGAGAGAGAGAGAGAGAGAGAGAGAGAGAGAGAGAGAAAGAGAAGGGGGGAAAATATATCCTGATCTATCTATATAGATCAGGATGTCGATCTATGTATCTATATCTTTCTATTTATCTATCAATTTATCTATCTATTTATCTCTCTCCATCTTCCTCTCTCTCTCCCTCTCGCTCTCTCTCCCCTCTCTCTCTCTCTCTATATATATATATATATATATATATAGGAATTCTAGGAAGAACAGTCAATTCTACCTATGCTGTTATTTTATACTAGCAGGACCTGTGGATACACCACAGTATGATAATTTAATTATTACAGCATTACTCCGATACTAAGATCTCCCCCTCTCTCTCTCTCTCTTCCCCCTCTCTCTATATCTATCTATCTATCTATCTATCTATATATATATATATATATATATATATATATCATATTGCTGTCATAGCCACTACTAATATACTTATCAATCTCTCTGCAACCTTCTAACACAAATGATTATATATATATATATATTATATATATATATATATATTTGGGAGAATATGTGCTTTTTAATTTTAGTCAGACCTAATTTTTGAAAGTTAATTCATTTATGACTCGAACCCTTTGTGCCGAAACGGCACGCCGGCATCTTACCATCACGCCAAACAGAAATCGCAATTTCTCTCGCTTTGTTTAGGTATTAGTAGCATTCTATGTTCCACTTTGGAGACTTTATCGCACGACGCAAAATAGCTCTGCTGATGAGACCTAATAGGTCGAAATATATATTCAGAGATTGATTTTTCTCGATTTGTTTAGCCTCACATTTAAGTCGTTATAATCCCGCCTAATTAAACATAAATGAATTAACTTTCAAAAATTAGGTCTGACTAAAATTAAAAAGCACATATTCTCCCAAATATACTGTCGGTTGAAAATAGCTAAAAGTTGTTTACATATATATATATATATATATATATATATATATATATATAGATAGATAGAGAGAGAGAGATATCTCAGTATCGGAGTAATGCTGTAATAATTAAATTATCATATTGTGGTATATCCACAGGTCCTGTTAGTATAAAACAACAACATAAATTCCTAACAAACGAGATTACACCCCACAATCCCTATAAAGGATTCCAACCAAGATCTTATTTTGCCAGAAACTCAGAGTAGTGAAAACAAAATCTAATAAACGATAGCATTTTTATAGAAATGCAATGTTATATATATATATATATATATATATATATATATATATATATATATATATGCAACTGTACCTTACATTTAGTTCTGTGTTTATATAAAACATAAATTACGTTTTCAGATTTCTGACTTGTTAAATCTTTTCTTTCACTCTTGGACAGAATTCATTTTTCTTGTTCGGATATGATGGCTTCTCTTTAAAATATGACATTATCGTAATTCTTTTTTCCCATCCCCTTCATTTTCTGTTCTTTTTCCCTGTAAACTGGTTTTCTAAGTATTTGCAGATCACACGTCACAAGACGTTTAGAACTCATTTCTAGTTTTGTTTGTATTTCGTTTACAGTGTTTTTTTTATGTAAAATAACAAAAAAAAAAAAAAAAAGGATTCCTAATATATGACCGTTTTCATTCCATCTTGTTTGGCTTCCACGGCCATTTTTTCCTTTTCCCCTTTTCAAACTCTACCGATCATTTTTTCCAGGAAAAAATCATACAGATTTATTTATTTTTCCAAACTTTTTCTTCCCGTTTATGTATTTTGCAATCCTTTCTGGCTTTTCTTGTCGGGGTCTTAGTTGCAATGATTTAAACATTAACTTTTCTCGAAGAACTACATAGATGCATTCATAACTCTCTCTCTCTCTCTCTCTCATACCCCTGTATATATATATATATATATATATATATATATATATATATATATTATATATATAGAGAGAGAGAGAGAGAGAGAGAGAGAGAGAGGAGAGAGATGGGGGAAGGGAGAGGGAGAGAGAGAGATTTTAATTCTATAACTCTGATGGCTTGAAAAAAACCCAGATGGTGCCGTTTGTAAATAAAGAAATGTACAAGCTGATATATGGGAAAATATTTTTTTAAAAAGACGAAAACATCCATACTGTGTGAAAATAATCTTTGGTATCGTCATGGACGGTCAAAAGTTTTTAAAAAAGTCAAAAGATTTGTCTAAATTGAATATGTAAAAGCGCTCACTACACTACGTAAAGCAAAATCATAAAGAACCTAAGGAGTCAGAAACTACCTATCTTGGTTTCATCCTTATGAGCCGTTAGGTGAACGGAGATTCCACTGGCACCTCTGACTGTTATTTCATTTTTGTTTGTCAATGATTGAACTTTCTGGCAAACAAATACCAGGGTACCGTAAGATCTCTACTTTCCAAAGGAAAATATAGAATTAGATTCATTATCTACCATTACTCCGAGGTTCACGCATACCTACAGTGGAAATATCTGTTAGAGGCCCATCTATGGGTTAAATAGAAAAATAAATGAGTTAAAATGTATTAAAAATTGAGTTTAAAAAAATGAGATTAATTTTTCTTTCAATGACTATCAAGAATGAATGAAACAAAATATATTCAGCAAAAAATAACCCAACAAGGCTTGATATGTCGTAAAATCCAATCAAACCAAACCTCCCGACATGTCAGATACGCATAAAGTCCGATTAACGTGTCCTGAATTTAAGATACGAAGGTCATTCGATAAATAAAGTGAATTTTTCCTAAGGAATTGGCAATAGGAAGCGCTGTTTACAGTTTTTAAGACAATTAATAGGTCCTTCCAGACCCCAGAAGAATGGCAGCATGACATTCTTAACTGACCGCCCCCCCCCCACGGAGTCAGCATTTTTATATAATCAATACATGAGATAATATTATGTTTTTACATACAAAAAAATTTCAAAGCACTGAATGAAAATGCAAGACCAGTTTGTTGGAAATTAACAAGGTTTTATTTAACACAGGGTAGAGAAACTGCTTCTACTCTAAACGTGACTTGATTAGTTCAATCGGGTTGTGCGTGTGTCCTGAGCACACGGATCCCAATACAAAAGTGTCATGCTGGAAACCCCACGTATTGGTTCTAATCATTCCCCTACTGATCAAGGGAGTAACTCTAGATTTCGTTAGGTCTTTGACCGAACAGATACACATGAAGATATTAAGTTATATATAAACTGTCGTGAAAACACCATAGAAAGATAGGAATAGAATTATATATTATTTACACTAGCAAAAACATGCACCCTCTGGGTGCTAGTATTTAAGTTTCAAAGTAATAAAATGTTAGATTAGGTTGAAAAGACTGACGAAACTAAATATGAACGCATATAAAAAGATTACACTTACTCTTGCTTTATACTAATAAGTAAAGTCGACGGAGTGGCCTATTGTCGGAATCAGCCAGGCACGATGGAGTCTATCCCCTTTTCACTAGCACTAGACCAGGAAGATTGTTTTGTGTCTGAGGTGGAGCGCAACACCAACCATCAGCTCCCTACTTTACCGCACACATTCCTGCGCTACTCATACGCTGAGTTGGCGGGGGCCGGTATTGGACCCAGAACGTTGTGGTTCCGAGCCGGATGCTCTACCGACTGACCTAGATTTCTATAAAATATTATACATAGAATTGCTTTTAATACATTTGAGAATCAAACACTAATATTAGAAATCAAAAACACTCACTAATAATTTATTAAATCTGGTTTTCTCAAAACCGGTATGAAAATTATCCACACCTTATACTATGTAGAGGGCCGGGCTAGCTCAGTCGGTAGAGCGTTTGGCTCGAAACCACACGGTTCCTAGTTCGATACCCACCCTCAGCAACTCAGCGTATGAGTAGCACAAAGATCTGTGCGGTAAAGTAAGGAGCTGATGGTAGGTGTGGCGCTCCACCTCGGACACTAAAATTATCTCCTTGGTCTTGAGCTAGTGAAAAGGGGATAGAGTCCCTCGCTGCATGGCTGATACCGACATTAGGCCGCCCCGACCACTATACTATGTAAACCTTTATATTTTTGTGATATACAACGCATTTTGCAGGATCCTAAACCCATTAATAATATAGGCTATTTTAGACTAGACTTTAATAGAGACATCGTTTATAGATAAGATGTTAATTACGATTACATAATGACTATTTAATGGAGAATATAACGTAAATATCTAAACGATTTGTGACATCGATAGTGACGTAGTTTCGATTAGAAATAGACAGATCCATAATCTCCATTTTAATAAACTTCTGTTACTGAGTTGTTGTACACATTCTGAATCATGGAACATGAGGATCGAACTCACTACGAACAGTTTGAAAATCTAGATTACGAGACATTAAAACCACGTGAAGTGGCCACTGAAGATATGAATATAAAGGTTGGCGGATTAGAATGAGCTGACTAAGATCAATTTCATATTGAGATAGATAAGAATTGATCAAGACGGATACATATCAATTTAGCAACACACATATGTACACACATATACATATATATGTTTATATATGTGTATGCTTGAAATAAATAATAAGTAAAT
>CM042147.1:13771137-13776137 GCA_023376005.1 Doryteuthis pealeii
ATAAACAATACACCCGATAACGTAGTATTGGTGTCACGATCTTTTTTTTACAATGGTGAGCTATAATTTTATCGCAGCTCAAATCTTGGCGGTGAACTTTAGCAAAAAAAAAAAAAAAAAAAAAAAAAAGCAAGCAAATCGGTTACAGCTGGCTTTTTCTAGCGAACACATTACTTGATTACAATATCAGTTTTTTGTGTCTTTTCTGGTTTTTTTTATTTTCATTTTGTCTGCTGCGCGTATAATGGATTTCGATCGATCGAGACACGTCTGATATTGTACCCAATAATAATAATAATAATAATATAATAATAATAATAATAATAATAATCTTCTTGTACTGATAATCCAAACAAACTGTAATAAAAAAAGTGGTGGAAAAAAACTGATTATAATATACAATAAGAAAAATAATAGACAGTGAATATAATATTAACAAACTAGATAAAGTGTAAAAAAAAATCAATAATAATAATAATAATAATAAATAATAATAATAATTGATAAGACACAACATAACAGTAAATTTAGAGGATGTGGTTACAAAGATGATGCCATTAACCCTGTATGTAGCAAACTAGCACAACGAGAATACAATGCTAGGCATGACTGGGTTAAAAAGGTGATCCACCGGGAACTATGCAAAAAATTCAATTTTGACCATGCATACAAAAGGTATATGCATGAAATAGAATCTGTTCTTGAGAATACAAGCATACAATTTTCTGGGACTGAGATTAAGACGAATCACCTTATCACAGCCAAAAGACCAGACATAGTATTGATTAGCAAAAAAAGAAAAAAAAAGAAAGAAAAAAGAGAACTATCAACTGATAGATTTTAGATAACAAATAAGAAT
The DNA here is from genome assembly GCA_023376005.1 of Doryteuthis pealeii. Classification (NCBI taxonomy): domain Eukaryota; kingdom Metazoa; phylum Mollusca; class Cephalopoda; order Myopsida; family Loliginidae; genus Doryteuthis; species Doryteuthis pealeii. Next base: position 13,771,997 of record CM042147.1, read on the forward strand.
TCGTTGGATAAGCAACACTAGATAATCAAGATTTCGATGCTTGCATTTTATCTTGAACTTGTTGGACGGTCTAATTTTTAACCAGAGGGAGTTGCAAGATGATAATGGTGGTACTTTTATGGAACGTGGGTATTGATATATAGATGAGATAGTCTTCTGTGTGATAAAGTTTTGAGGCTGTTGTAGTTGTTGTGGATTAGCGTGGCGTACCTAACACAGAGAGTGAATGCACTAGTTCAGGACTATTTATACACGGCTGTCTGGGAGCATCGGGGTGATTACTAAGACTGCTTCAGAGCGCTTCTGGAGTGGCTAGGTAATGAAATTAACAGCATCGATTCCAGGGGGCTATCCGTCCAGGCAATATCTGCCCCCTTGATTTAAAGGGGCAGGGCTGGATTTATTACCCAGCGCCTGAAGCGCCGCCTCGAGGGGAATGCCAACGGGATCGACGCATTTTTTGTGACTACCATCCATGAGCTTCTATTTGTGGGTAGACCCACATAAAAATGTCCTTGTGTGACGCCCTCATAAGTGGGATGAGAGGCAAATATTCCTGAGACTGCAAGGATTACGGAACCATTACGCGAACCGTCTATCTCGAGGTTTTAACACTCTGTTGCGAGTTACTATATGTCTGTCGCACATATAGTTTGAATGTACCAGTAGTATACTGAATACTATATGATCCAGTATACAACAGTTGTGAAACCGATCTAGGAAAAGAAAAACTCAGAATTCAAACCAAAAGGGCTCTTTTCTCGTTAGTAAAAAACTACTTTGAGAACTCCTTCACCTCTTCCTCCTTTGTTTGTTTAAAAAAAGTTTTGTTTATATCAACGCTAACAAATCGGTAAGAGATATCTAATCAACTTATCTCCAGCAACAACAACAAAAGGTCATTGGTCGAATCCATAGGCTCTAGGAAACGACACCGGCTTAGAAAACAACTAAATAATGGGTTTAAGTGTGCTCAAGCCAAAATATTCCAAACGTTTCCCAATATCTACGATCGGGCAAGTCGTTTCTTTATTCTGATGTATAGCCTCGTCTTTCTCTCTTTAATTTTTATTAAAATCATTTCGTATTTAAATCTCTTCTTGTAAAACAATAGACATAATTAAAAGTAAAAGAAGTCGCTCATAAATCTGAAATTACACACAAATAGTCTACTTCAATTTCTTCTCTTGGCGTCTGCAATACAATTCTAAGACTTCTTTTAATCCCTTGATCAACCAGCCTCTGTCTAGTTCCCTCTTTGAGTTTTTCTTTATTCAATCGAGCCTGAATTCTCTATAAGATTTGGTTTTATACAGGAGAAACCTTGGATCGAAACAGCTTCGCCCTATGATTGATTTTATATGTAAATTGAATTAACAAGAAACAGCTAATGTTAAGAAAATAAATGTCTTGCTCAAAATAACGACTTCCTTTTTGATTTTGTTTGGTTTGATTTATTTGTTTAGAGGCATATCAACTCATTATGGGTTATCTAATGCTGAAATTTGGTTCATTTGTAAGACTTTGTTTATTTGATTAGAGGCATATCAACTCATAATGGGTTATTCAATGCCGAAATTCGATTCATTAGAAAAAGTTTGGTTTGGTTTGGTTTAGTCTATTTGTATAACGGCATATCAACTCCTTATGGGTTATTTAATACCTAGATTTGATTCATTTGTAAACGTTTCATCATAATCATAACTATATTTTCAAAGTTCCATTGTATTTGTTTAATTGCACTTTTTTTGTCTATAACAGAATAGAGTTTTATGGTTTCAATGAAATATTTCTTGGGTAAAATAAATACTTTTTTACTCGCTTAGGTCCATTACATATTGACTAGCAGGACCTGTGGATATACCACAGTATGATGATTTGATTATTACAACGTTTAATATGTTTACTTAAAATTGTAAATAGTTCAATATATAAATGTATAATAATCTTGATTTTTACTCCCTCTCACTTGTTTTCTTTCTTTCCTTCTTTTCATTATGGTCGATTCAAACAAATTAGCGTCATCGGTTCCGCGTGCTTACAATTTCTCAATATATTTCTCATACTCTCTTTCTTTTTCTTTTTTTCTTTTTTTTCTTTCTTTCTTTCTGTCTTTCTTTCTTTCTTATATTTATTCTGTGTAGCATGCCCTTTTCTTCCCTTTCTTTCATTATAATAAAAACTGAATGGTGCATTATTTAGCTCTGGTGACGAAACTCATAAGAAATAAGAATTCGGCGGATAAGCAAAACCATATAATCAGGATTTACATTTTTGAATTCATCTGGGAGAATTTGGACGGTTTCAATTTTATCGTGAGGATTTTGCAAGATGATAACTGTCGTACAATTTAGGAACACGATTATTAATATATAGATGCTTTCCATCTTAAATGTTATTAGTTGGAGGCGCGTGCTGTAATGGTTATCTTCAAATGAAATGTAATATGCGACACGAGTTCAAATCCTAGACGAGGCTGTTTGCATTTCATATAGCCCTAATACCCTTGGGAAAATTATACTTCCAACTATTCTTCCTCAAGCTAATCAGAGTTTACCTTCTCCGAGATAGGTCACCTAACCAAGTTTAAAGAGCCTAATCTGCCCTACTATTTTCCCATAGATGGAGGGAGGGTAGATGGAATCATACCATTCCCAAGGGTATTAGCTCTAAGTGAAATGCAAATACACATATGTTATTGGTTTATCTATCTATACATATATAAAGGGCAGTTGTGTGTATATGTATGTCTGAGGAAACTTCGAAAATAAAAGAATTAACGATAAAGTAAATATATATCCACATTAAATATCACCAGGGCTTGGTTTTTTAGCACAAATAATAGAGATTTGATTTATATTCGTGAAGATAATTAAAAAAAATTTAAATGATAACAGTATGGATTTTTTTTCCATTTAATATTTTAGATAGTAGACATTAAGATTTCTTTTTAGAGTAGCTGGATCAATGCAAGGTCTAGTTTTTTACATAGGGATTTAAATAGGGCATCCAACTCACGATTCAGTAATAATGGATCTACAGGACTAAATTAAAACAATCCCCATCTACCCATGCGACGCCGAGTAGCCGCTGCTAGTTGCTAAATAAAAAAAAACTAAGGTGTACACCATGTAAGTGTTGATAACATTTGTAGTGAATAAACAGGTGGATATGAAAATATTAATTGATGTAAAACAAAATTAAAGATTGGAACAAATCGACAATTTGATATTGAACAATTAAAACTAATTAGAAATGATAGTTGAAATGCAGCTGCAATGAAAAGGGAGAAATGGAGGGAAATGGAGGAAAAGGCGCGAAAATGTTATGAGGAAGAGCAAGGTGTGAAGATAAAAATGTCAAATGAAGTAGGGATTGGGGAGGAGGGAATAGGGTGGTGATGGAGAGGAAGGAGAAGGGGAGGGGAGAAGGAGGACGACGAAGGATTGGAAGTTGAAGGAAGGGGAGAGTGGTGGAGAGGAATGAGGAGGAGGGGGAGAGGGGCCAAGGAGATAAATAAGAAGGGAGAAAGATGAGGATGAATGAGAGGAACAAGATGATGAGGAGCAAGGTGTTAAGATAAAAATGTCAAATGAAGTAGGGATTGGGGAGGAGGGAAGAGGGAAGAGGGCGGTGATGGACAGGAATGGGAAGGGAGGGGGAGAAGGACGAAGGATAGGAAGGAGAAGGAAGAGGAAAATGATGGAGAGGAATGAAGGCGAGGAGGAGGGGGGAGGAGGAGAGGGTCAAAGGAAAGAAATAAGAAGAGGGTGAGATAAGGATAAAATGAGGGGAACGAGATGAGGAGGACGAAGGAGAGTAATAAGGAGTAGGGAGATGGAGAGTAATGAGAAGAGAGAGAGGGGGAGAGAGAGAGAGTAAGGAAAAAGAAAGAGGGAGGAAGAGAGTGAAGTATAGGAAGAAAGAAGAACAGAAAAAGATGGAGAGTAATGATAAGGGGGAATGAGGGGGGCGAAAGAAGAGGAATGATGAATAAAGAGACAAAGGAAGTGAATGAGAAGGGAGAAGGAGAAAGTTGAAGGAAAGCAAGGAGAAGGAAGAGGTAAATGAAAAGAGAGGAATGAGGTAGAAGGAAAGAGAGAATGAAAAAGTAGAAGAAAAATAAAGAAGTATAGGATGT
>CM042147.1:13781017-13813727 GCA_023376005.1 Doryteuthis pealeii
AGGGTTATTTATCTTTCTCTCTGTGACCGGGATTTATTATGTATGTTGGTTTGGTAGGGATTCGCTTGTGTATTTCATATTCCTATTTTAGACAGTTTCTGAATTTTTGCGTGATTTAAGTAGTTTATGATAGATCTCCGCTTCCTACTCATTATGACTAGGTCGGTATCGATGTGGGTCGTATTTGGCTGGGGCCAATCACATAAGGCAAGTACTAAACTGAAAAAGGTTAGATAAAAATAACTTAACGACACCTAATCTGGTACATATAACAATCCGACTAAAACATTATTTGAATCGACGGGACATAGATGAATCACTGGACTTCTACCATACGCAGGAATATGACTTATTCGTTACAAGGTATCACATGAAGGATTCCATAGATACGGCTTCTTAAGCCCTTTTCAACTGGCCAAGGATGGCACTTAAAAACTTTACAAAACTTCCATGAATACAACACAGGTGAATTCGTTACGTGGAGCCGGCTAAACCGACCCAGGGTGAATGCCGTAACAGAAACAGAGAGAAACAAGGCTGGTTAATTTTCACGTAGAGCTAAGGCCCTTTAGAAATTTATGCATCCAAATATTCTCTCTCAATCTAAGATAATAGTAGGGCAGACTGGCCTCTTAAACCTTGGTTAGGCAACCAGTCTAGGAGAAGGAAAACTCTGAGTTAAAACCTATTAAACTTAAAAATTGACTTTGTGTCACATCCTTCTCGTGTAGATGGGTTGGTAGATATGTATACAAGCTTGCGAAGAGTACCAGACGGCAGATCCAGCCCCAGTCCGTAGGCAAAAATGAAAACTCAAAGTGGTTCCAGTTGCCATGAACATAATTCATTACAATGGTGGTCATTTCTTAACATTGACAAAATCCTGGACGAGACTGATTGCATTTCACATAGCGCTAATACCCTTTCGAAAGTTATGCATGTAACTATTCTCCCTGCAGCTATGTATACACCAAACATCCATCACTGTTCAGACAACACTTTTTTTAAAATCCTAATGTACTGATGAAGGTTTAAGAAAAAACCGAAACGTTCTAACGTCGTCTCTACCTTATAGAATAAATTCATCTTGATTTTCTATTTTCTACATACTACCGGATTTATTTAGATATTTTACTCCCATATATATATATATATATATATATATTATATTGTGTGTGTGTGTGTGTGTATGTATGTATGTGTGTGTATGTATGTGTGTGCGTAAGATAATTCAATTAACTGGAAAGTTAGGGATAATTCTATTTAGCATCATCAAAATCTCACTGTACATTCGTACTGTATGATTATGTAAGTGCAAACTTATAGATTTATACAAGGATTTTTATAAATCCCCAAGAGACCTCAGTATATGATAACTAATGAATTAATTATATACAGAGCAATATTTAACTTTCAAAAAAAGAAAAACTTAACAATGATGAAGATCTATTGAAACAGATCAAAACACTGCAGCGTAGGCGAAATAAACATTTACTCGTTTATGAACTTGTTTTTTTTCAATTTGTCATTATATATATATACAACACACACACAACACACACACACACACACACACACACCACACACACACACACACACACACACATATATAATATTATTATAATATAATATATATATATTTCAGTATTTCCAGAAAATGTACTTATAAACCCCACGAATTTCTGTTTTACTATTTACAATAAAATTAGTTGACTGATTAAACTCATAGGTATACACAGATATCTGTGAGTATAAATATATCTAGCAAAATGGCCGATATATATATATATATATTATATATATATATATATATAATATATATATTATTTTTACATATTGTTGATTTGTGTGTGCATGTTAGTCTATCTACATGTTTATTTACATTTCTTATCCGCTCTGTCTATTTTTAACAAACTATAATAACACTTCTTTTTTATTTCAATTTATCCCCTCCCCCCCCCCCGAACACATGTATTCTCAACATTTCATTTTCTTTAATCCAATAAAGATATCAAAGACCAAAGAGATTCTTCAAGAAAACATTTTATTTTTGCCAAATCTTTCTTTCGTTTGTAAACAATGTCGGGATTTAATACTAAGTTAACATGATCTTTTTTTTCTTCTTCTCTCGGCGTTTATGAAATTGCTTGATTCGCTCTTAGCGAGTCCTAAGCCATCCCCCTCACCTCATCCCAACCAACAAGCCAACAAACCTTTTATACCTTAAACAAAAAACATCTCTGAAAGAAGAAGAAGAAAGAGGAGGGAGAAGGAGAAAAAGAAGGAAAACCATCTCTAGAAGCTGGAGGAGGAGAAAAATGTCTGAAATAATAATAATAATAATAATAATAATAATGAGAAGAAGAAGAAGAAGAAGAAGAAGAAGAAGAAGAAGAAGAAAACGTCTTTGGAAGAAGAGAGAAGAAGAAGAAGAAGAAGAAGAAGAAGAAACGTCTTTGGAAGAAGAAGAAGAAGAAGAAGAAGAGAAAAGGAAGAAGAGAAGAGAGAAGAAGAAGAAAAGAAAAGAAGAAGAAGAAGAAGAAGAGAAGAAAAGAAGAAGAGAAAATTTAAGTCCCGTCTACAATAATACATTCAATTATTTTCGACATAAAATCGAGTCATTGATAAAAAGTCTCTGCCTACGATTAATAAATCAATTCAATCTTAGATTCCTCTCTCTCTTCCTCCCTCTCTCTCTCTCCCTTCTCTCTCTCTCTCTCTCTCTCTCTCTCCCTCTCTCTCTCTCTGTGTGATTTCCACTTTTCTTGTTATCATATTTGTTTGATTGAATAGAACAAGCGAAAGATCAAAAGATTTCTTGATCTCATTCAACGTCTTCGTTTTTTGTCGAATGTTTAATTCATCTGATGAATATTCCTCTGATATCTCTTGTGCGCTCGAAATGTTATCCGGTTTGATGACGCTATGACTTTAGATATTGCCTTTACAGGTGAGCATTTGATTATTCAAGCACATGTGTATTCTAATATCCCATCTTTCTTGTTTCTATGATGCATTTTTCTTTAGTATTTTTATGTTGTGAAAAGTGTATGTGTTTTTTTTTTGTTAACCGGTGAAGGTGTACATCTTCATCATTTAGTATGGAGAGTGCTAGTAGAATGTAAGATATACTTATTGATCTAACATTGAGGCGGATTGCCGTGATAGGATGGTATTATTAATTATTAGCAAGTGTATATAGTTTATGTATACTACAATTAGATATCGATTAAAATACTCAACTTAGAATCGTTATATTGAAGTAAGTAATTGCGATGTCTGTAAGTTTAAACGAACCACCTATAGATCATGATTTAGGAGTCCCCGTTTACAAAAACTACTTTCAGGAATTTGCGTTAACAATTTCATATGAACAGTTTTGTAGTCTTAGTCGTTATTACGTAGACATGGGCAAGATCAGTTGCATTAATCATTCTGATCTCAATGTAAATGAATTTGTCTTAGAGTTTGTAATCTATTTAGTGCTAGAACTTATAGCTTAGTGATTATATGGGTCTAACTTAATGTTATTAGATAATGTTTCGTCTCTACTATGTGTGATAGTTAATGCCCTTTAGTTATACTATGTAATATTTTTTTTATAGTCATCTCTCTCATGATACATATTGTGATTAAAAAGGGTCCGAGTGATTTAACCTATGTCGTCGTCACGAGAATCAAGTAGCATATGGCCAGTCTGCCGGTTTAACTAGTTGTGTTCAGCGAGAGAGTAGCCATGTTGGCCAAGGAGTTTGATAACGATGGTTCTCGCGCAAGGGTACTATAAAGAGTGGGCTTGTACACATCAACCTTGATATTACAACATAGCAAAATCTCAACACAAATCTATATTTTCTATTAATCGATATGTCACATGAGACTGAGATTAGCATTTGCCTCAAAAACAGCGTGTTTATTTAAGAATATTTACGTGCATCCCATGAGCGAATCCCCCCCACCCACGCCGTAAGCTCATGGGATGGCCAGTGCAAAAAAGTGCTCGATTCCCGTTTGCATTCCCCAAAGAGGGGGCACGCCAGGCACTGGGCAATAAACCCAGCCTAGACCGATTGTTTTCAAGGGTAACATTCAGGTTTGGCTGGGAGTGCCCCCCACCCCTGGATCTACGCGCGTTAATTGTATAACACTAAAGTACCAGTGCGCGGAAACGTACCGGACCCCGGACACCGAAGGCCGGTCTATTAGTGCGGTTTAAATTGTATTATCATTAAGAAGGAAATACGATAGATGATATGGTGTGGCTTATTTGCATACTGGTTTATTACTGCACTGGTTTTAAACTTAGAATAAATTATTGGTATATGGATTTCTGAATATCCATGTATTCTGTATTCCTCGCTATGAAGGATTTTAAATAGACCATTAGATGATAAATGTAAATCTTTTTATCGCATGATTCTTTTTTAATTTTTGTGTAGTATTTCGAATTACATATTCCATTAAATCAAAATCTTAAATTTACGGCTACGCCATTGAAGTATAGCTCAATATAGGGTTCCGATAAAATTAATGATTTATTTAAATGTCTAACTTGATATCTAGAGGATAAGATACCAAAAGTATGATTTAACATATGAGATACGTTCGTTTCCAAAGGGAGACTGTGCCATGGGTTAATGGTTTAATACAAACTAGTCTTCATCAGCAACTTCAAATACATGTCTCACTAGGTAGGCGTATAATCCCTTGTACGAAACTAGGCTGACTTAAAATAAGATGACAGAGGAATCTCGCATAATGTTTTGAGAAATTGGAAGTAATGAAAAAGTCGTTGAGTGTGGCCTAAAGTCAGTATTAGATGCCAAGAACTCGAGTGGAGTCTATCCTTTTTTTCACTAAGTGATAGGCCAAGAGATGTTTTGGCATCTGAGTGGAGCATCAGTTCCTTTACTTTACCGCACAGATTCCGTGTGCTAATCATACGCTTATTGGCGAGGGTCGTATCGAACCCGAGCTTGTGGTTCCTAGTCGGTCTCTCCGACTGAGAGACTTACTTGAATTCAAACTTTGTATTTGGCTCGGGAATAATCTGGCACCACTCTCTACAACGAGATGGACTCAAATACAAGATGTGTAAGGACAAACATGATAGACAGAAGAAATCTAGCTTAAAAGAATTTGATGATGTTAAGCCATAAATCAAGGTGTCTATACACGAGATGACTCATTCTACGAGGTGTACAGGTTAAAAGTTTGATAAGGAAGACGAGGAGCAACCCTTAGTTAGAAAGTTCTATTCTACATACCATCAGGATTATTTCCATATTTTAACCACTATTTCTAAAATATGACTAACGATTTTGTCAAGTCTTTGATAACCAATAGACAGATTATGAAAAAGAAAAAAGAAAAGAATGGAAGAAGAAAAGAAAGAAAAGGAAAAATAAGACAAAAAGAAAAGAAAAAGAAAGAAAAAAATCATTACAGAATTTGTTGATGAGGATTAGTAAACAAAATTCTTTGCATACACATTCGATTTGGTACAATATACTTCACCAAGATTCCTTCAGTGCCCGCCTTAAAGTCGATGAAGAATAACTAATCGAGGATGGCTAGTTGTTGAAGTGCATTGGCAACGTTTGTGTCGTAGAGAAGGTTCCAGTTTGTCACACCTTTAAACAAACCAAATTTAAAAAAATTCATTGATAATATCAAAACTGTTTTCGCATTGTTGTTCAATAAGAAGTTTTTTGGTCCATTATAGTATGTGTCCCACTCTGAAGAATGTGGCTAGAATCATGTGCCTAGACATAAAAACGATATTTCTATAGGTTATAATAATGAACTCTAACCTAACCCTATTTCAGATTTTAGAATATTTTGAATTAAATAGATTCTGATCATGTAAATTCATGATAAATTCCTTTTTTAATTATGTCTTAATTTTCTTAGGCTTAGAAATTCATGGATTTTAGACATAAATTAAGTGTCGAGGATCGGCTCAATGATTAGCCGAACATTATGGTGGTAGTAATCGCTTTTGATTAATGTGAAGTGTAAGGTGTTGTTGTATATACGAGATATTTATTAATTAAAAAATTAGAAATATTAGGGTGACTAATCAAGGGAAGGGATAATTTCTTTACTATTACAGTGGCAGCAAAGAGTCAACCCTGAATCTGTGAGAATTTTTGTCGAAGTTTCCAACTGTAATTAATCAACATTCATTAACGTTAACCCTGTGCGAACAGATACTTGAAATCAATAATTTCTTTCTAGTGGGACCTGTAATATAAGCCAAAGTCTGATGAAATATGAATTATTACATCACAAAACGTTTGATATGTTTTTAACTAAGAGCTATTGGTGCAATAGTTCACTAGTAAAAGTATACATAGTCTTGTTTACTTCTCGTCTCCTTCTCACTGATCTTCGTTTTTTTCTTTCTTTCCTTTTATTATACTTTTCAATTATGTTCGATTGAAACAAATCAGATTATTCCACGATGAGCTTCACACACACGCCGCTGCTATAGCTATATTACCTCCTCTTTTTTTCCCACCACGTCCATTTTCTTTCTTATTTTTCCGATTGTAGGCATTCATTATTCCCTTCCGTTTCTTTTTTATGATACAAAACGGAATGGTCAAATTAATTTATGTTTTAGAAGCCGCGACAGCTTCTATTAAAATAGAGATTACGGTGGATAATGCAACAGCTCTGATTCCTTCCGAATAGATAGGATTTACTATTTTTGCATTTCGTCTTGGTTGTTTGGACGGTTTCCCCTTTAACCAGAGGGCGTTGCAAGAGGATGACAGCAGTCGTAATATTGGGAACACGAGTATTAATATATTAGAATTTTGGCGAAAAATCAATCATTTATTAGTTTTTCGTCAATTGAATATTTTGTGGCAAAAAGTCAATTTCCTGAATCTGTGAGAATATTTTTTGGATGTTTCTAAAAAATAATTAATCAACCATTATTAAACAGTTAGACAGGCGAACAGGCAATTGAATCAATATTTTTTTGTAGGCAGAAATGTTGTACCCATAATGTTTATATAATAGGTATGATATAGAACAGCAAGGGTAGTCTGAGTGGCCGGATTAGAAGAACGGGAAATAATAATTAAAGAATGATGATGTATGGAATAGAATGGAAAAGTTTAAGTGAGAGATGAGATGGGGTGTTTTGGTTGGACGAGCGAATGGTACACGTGAAGGGGAGATATACGAAGAGTGATAGGTCAGAGTGAAAATTGAGTCCGGCAGAATGCGTGATCGGAGGAAGACATGAAACGTCTTGCTCTTCCCTTGGGGGAAATAAAATATACTTATGAGAAAAAAAAGAAGCGGCCTTGTGTTATTACAAAGAACTCCTAATGGCACAAGGCAATATGTCCCTCAGCCCCCAAATTGATTCCAGACTCCATGACATCACAGAACTGACAACAACTGCACAGCTGCAACAACTAGGATTCCAGTCCTCTCCGGTACAGAGATAAGTAAATGTGTTATATCCCGAGATGTAGGAATAACAAATTGATAAGAAAAACAGTAAAATATGTTTAACATATTACAATATTTGTTTTATTTATTCTCACTGACAGAGAATACCGTGGGGTGGATTTGGATAGAATTCAAATGTGTGTATTATGTGCGTGTTCGTCATATGGGGCCGAGTCCTTGTCTGCTGACGCTCTGCTTGTCAGTCTTTGTTTGCCTCCTTGTCAGAGAGTATATCTGGCCGAGTCGTTAGGGAGATAACTCTCCCTAACAATATAGGACATTTCTTTATCCACATTCGTTTCAACTAGAAGAACGTGGACACCTAAATCTCTCCACGTCACGACAAGTCATCGTCTCAGCATCCCGACGAGAGAGGATAAAGTAACAAATGTTTTAACATATCTCTCCCAGTCCGAAAGAAAGAGCATAGTGTTCTAATATCATCTTTTGTTCAGCAACGTAATTGTTCAAATCGGTTTCTTGGTTACTGAAATAATTAATAGGTATTATAAGAAAAAAAAATCCAGTCTCACGACAAGTTAAAGGACAATTCTTCCAAGCCGTAGTTGTATCGGTACTACTGTATGGCAGCACCACTTGTTTACATAATCTATGCGGTTGCATAAGATTATTGTCAATCCCCTGTATTTCTAAAGGATGGCCTTTTCATATCACGGTGGGACTTCCATGGAAATATTACAGAAAGCCCGAATACGTGAAGTCACGTGGGACCTGGTTGGGTTCCTCAGTTTCAGTTTGATATCAGGCAGAGAAGATGTACTGCTTAACTGGAACTCACCTGCATACGCGTGGCTATGTTTAGTTACATGAAATGTTTAGTTAAGTAAATAAAAGCTTAGGAAAATAACACGGTTTTGTGTTGGTGAATGTCTTGGTAACAAGAACTGATCTAGAAGAAGAAATGAATTAAGTGCGACCGACCACCAAGACGAAGTCCAGACGCTAGAAGAGATGTTAGAAGAGACGCTAGAAGAACTTAAGATATCAAAGACGCCAGAAGAAGAATAGAAGTAAGTAAGGAAAGAGGTATGCAACACTTGGACCCTAACAAAACGCCTGTAGAATAAGCCTGATATAGCTGCACAAAAATGCTGCGTGTGATCCTTAACAAATCGTGGAAACAACATCCCAAAAGCTGTACGGTCACTTTCCCCCTATCACACAAACCATCCGAGTGGGACGAACATGATATGCTGGACACTGTTGGAGAAGCAAGGACGATCTAATAAGTGACGTTCTCCTGTGGGAGCCAGCACATGGGAAGGCCAGTGCAAGTCACCCAGCAAAGCTACATTAAGCTGCTCTGCGTGGAATACTGGATGCTGTGCAGACGACCATCGGAGACAATGGAATGATTAGGGACGTGGAGAGAAAGTGTCAATCCGTGTGCTAGCAGAACATGAGATGATGATGATGATGATAAAGAAAAAAGGAATGAAATATTGTCTCCGGTAAAAAAAACAGAATTTGTCTGAATTTTTGAGATGAGGTTTGATGTGTATACTTTCGATTTACGGACTGTTGTCCTCATTTTTATTGTGGTATATAAAATGACAACGTTTCGGCCGCTGTATCCTCCGGTCTTCCTCATGGGTTTTCTGTGTATCCTAGCATAGCAATAATAAAGAAAGAGAAAGAGAAATAAATAAATCATAAAACAAAAAATTTGAATAACTAAAAAAGAAAAAAGAAAAAGAAAAAAGAAGACAAATTGAAGGTTTTAATAAAGTACAGACAGAATGAGAGAAAATTTTGTGAATAAAATCCGGGGATAAAAGAGAATGAAAAATGAAGGAAGGAATTTAGAAAAAAGCAACAACTTTATTTGAGGAAACGATAGAAAAAAAACGCAGAAACGGACGGAAACGATGGAAATAAAATGGATGAAGCGACAAATCGTTGGATTTTTATTTTTTCTGTGATAGAATCGGGAAATGCGATTGTATGAACGCGCGCATACATCACCCCCCCAGACACACGTAGGCGCGCACAGATCACATACGCACACACACACACATACAATACATACATAGCATAATCTTTACAGATCACTGCCTCACAGTGTTACAAGTCCACAACCAGAACCTTTTCCACTCACGAGCCCATCAAGTGACCCATCAATCCTGCTGCAGATCCACAAACTTTTGATGCAAATGTGACACAGGAAGGATGTCCTTCCAACTAGAACTGATGGATCAGTAGGGGTAAAATCCTCATCCCATCTATCCATCTACATACATACATACATACATAGACCTACCTACTCACCAACACGCCCCCACACATCTACATACATCTACATACCCACAGGAAAGACACATATATTTATGCGTGAGTGTGGTGAAATACATACATACATACATACGGTACACACAAACATATATAGACGTACCTACTCACCAAACACACGCCTACACACACACACCTTACACACACAAAACACACAAACACACACACACACACACATCTATATACATCTACATACCCACAGGAAGATGCATATATTTTATACGTGAGTATGGTGAAATACATACATACATACATACGTGTACACAAAAACATCGGTATATAGACCTACCTACTCACCAGACACGCCTACACACACACACACACACACACACACACACACACACACACACACAAAACACACACAAACACACACACATCTACATACATCTACATACCCACAGGAAGATGCATATATATTTATGCGTGAGTATGGTGAAATACATACAAATACATCATACATACGTGTACACACAAACATCGGTATATAGACTACCTACTCACCAGACACGCCTACACACACACACACACACACACACACAAACACACACACATCTACATACATCTACATACCCACAGGAAGATGCATATATATTTATGCGTGAGTGTGGGGAAATACATACATACATACATACATGCATACATACGTGTACACACAAACATCGGTATATAGACCTACCTACTCACCAAACACGCCTACACACACACACACACACATCTACATACATCTACATACCCACAGGAAGATGCATATATATTTATACGTGAGTATGGTGAAATACATACATACATACATACATACATACATACATACATACGTGTACACACAAACATCGGTATATAGACCTACCTAGTCATCAGACACGCCCCCCCACACATCTGCATACATCTATACACCCACAGGAATACTCATTTATATTTATACATGAGTGTAGACAACTTACACAGATACTTACACAAATACATTTACACAAACACATATACGGGCACACATACATACATACATAAATACATACGTACGTCTATTCACAAACACCGGCACATAGACCTATCCCCTCACCCAGACACACCTACGCACACACACACACACATCTCAATATATCTTTACCCACCCAAGTTGACGCATGTATATCTATACGCAAATGTAGCCCACTTTCAATATAAACCCCGACATTCAACCGCTGGCAGACATACACATATATGAGTACACCCCACTTACAAATGTACACACATTTTTACGCACATACATGCGTAAATACACATATACACATACATAGACATACAAATCCAGTCACATGCAAACATGTATACATACACTCATGCGAGTACATCCAACTCACACATACCTATATATCGGCATTCACACATACTAGTGTAATAAGAATACATTTACAAGCAAATAGACACTTACAAACGCGTACATTCCTAAATATACATATACGCACAAGCACATTCTCTTCATTAGGCTACGGAATTATATATATATATATCATCATCATCATCATCATCATGTCGCGCTGTTGGCATGGATATCCATGACAATCTCTCTCCATCCGTCCCTATTGCTCATCATTCTCGGGTGGTCCTCTGTGCAGCATCCTGTATCCGCACAGAGCTGATCAATGTACGTCTTCGCTGGTCGCCCCACACTGGCGTGCCCATGTGCTGGCTTACACAAGAGGACGTCGCTTATGAGTTCGTCCTTGTTTCTCCAGCAGTGACCCGCGTGTCTTGTCCGTCTTACTCGGATGGTTTGGGTGATATCATATATATATATATATATATATCCTTGATGAATCCAATTCTCCCTCCAGCTATAGATAAATAGCAGGGCAGACTGGGCTCTAACTATGACTTGGTAACCAGTCTAGGAGAAGGAAAACTCTTAATTCAAACCTGTTTAACTTCGTCTAAGAAATTGACTTTGTGTCGCGTCCTACTACCAACCATCAACCTGGGGAAAAAAATTGAAAACAAAAAAAAGACCATTATAGTCGTATCAACCGAAAATAATCGGTTGATACTATAATACTTGGATAAAAGAAAAAAATTATATATATATATGAAAAAAAATAATATATATATATATAAACCGATATATATATATATATATCCTCATAGACCTTTTTATATATGTAAAGCTTTTTATATATGTAAAGCTAAAAAAAGTAAATAGTGCTTAATACCTAAGTAGAGAAAATAATAAAGTTAAACCTAATGAGTCAGATATATCTACTAAAAGTTTCACTTAGGAGCTCATTATGACAAAGAGTCAGATCTTTGCCCTGCTTGATGAGCTACTAAGCGAAACTGTTAGTAGGTATATCTGACTCATTAGGTTTAACTTTATATATATATATATATATATATATATATATATATATTATATACCTTCACGCATCCTCATAGACCTTACATATAGGCTAAACATGTGTACCCTCACCTTGCAAAAATACATACACTTTCACACACATAAAAAAACTAAAAACACAAGTACATACATACACTTACATAAGCATGACCTCCGTAAATACACGCATACGCATACTTCAAATACTTTCCCACATAAAGATATAATATATATATATATATATATATATATATATATATATATATATATGTATGTATATATATACATATATTATATATAAATAAATATGGGCTCATATACATACACAATTAAATACCACACACCACAACACACACACACACACATATATATATATATATATATAATATATATATACCTAAATATACTTATACAGATATACACATTGTCTTCATTAAGCTACGGAATTATATATATATATATATATATATAATACCTTCTCGCCTCCTCATACACCTTCGCAAATCTAATAGGAAACCAAATAAAGGTTCAGATAACGAATATATGTTTGTTTGCCGGCAGGTTGTCGATTACACAAAAATATTTTCTCTCTCTTAAAAAAAAACAAAAATAAAAAATTAAAATAGACTAAAAAACGACAACATTTGAAATTGTCGAACACACTTGAAAACAAAGCCAATCGTTAGAAAAAAATCCGTAGGAAAATCAACTGAAGGCAAAATGAAAATTACAAAATTGAATGATTCAAAAAAGAAAAAAAAAAAACAAAGAAAATATGAACGTAGCTTTTTTTTCTCCAATTTGTTCAGATGAAAGAGAAAATGATTTTCTTAAATAACAGATAAGTTAGAATATAAGCGAGAACAAACCCACAAAAGAAACACGTGTTTCGTTCATAATTTAAACAATAAAAAGCAAAGAATTACTAACGTTGCACACAAAAGTATTCTCACCCACTTCGTTTTTTTAAAAAAAACATTGGTTATTAATCTTTTAAAGAAATAATTGCACTTAAATGATTATTTAAAGATCCGACTTTTAAGTCATTTAAAATGTTTTTTCGAAAATGTCTTACTTTCTCACAAACGTTAATATCTAAAAACCCGGGCAAATATTTGCGACTACCCAAATCAAGGACTGCAATATAATCAGATGGAAAAATCCAAACATTTAAGTTACATGAAGATAAGAGTGGAGAGTTACAAGAAATTTTGGAATGACGTATGAAAGGCTACCTGTCGATTTGTGATTGGTCTACTCTCTGTCTGTCTGTCTGTCTCTCTCTCTCTATATATATATTGCCTTTCATATTACACTAATATCTTTGAGATTTGAATCCAACAATTCTATCTCCAAAATAACAGGACATACTGGGCTCTTTAACCTTGGTATTACAACTCGCCAAGGAGAAAGAAAACTCTGAATTTAAACCTGTTAAACTCATCTTAAAATTGACCTTGTCTCTCTTCCTTCTCGTGCGAAAGGAGAGAGAGAGAGAGAGAGAGAGAGAGAGAGAGAGAGAGAGAAGAGAGAGAGAGAGAGAGAGAGAGAGTGTGTGTGTGGTGTGTGGTGAGTTGTCAGTATGGACTGGGAGATTGAAGAAAAATGACGTAATATGAGTGTCTGTTCTCCAAGGTATTTTTTACTTAGGGGTAAAATGGAATATGAGTTCAGAAAAAAATAAGGATGCATTGTGTTTGTTGCTAAATCTATGAATGCCACAAGACAAGATATCCTCAAGAGATTCCTAAGTTGTTCCAGACTCAAATAATGAGAATGCTATCCAGCCCAACAATAGATCTAACATTCTGGGGGTTTTCAAAACAGTCAAGAAAGATGCGGAGCTGATCCTGGGCCCAGAATCTTATGATCCTGGGCCCATAACCTTTCGCAAATGGCTAACACTCATATCTTTAATTGCCTTGGATTTCCACTCATGATCTGGCATCATTCGGGATACGGTGAATTTGTTGGGTGGAGCCAGCTCAACCGACACAGAGTAAACTCCGTCATACATACAGATATACAGATAATAATTCGAAAGAACCTCTCCATTAAAGATACCGCCCTGTTAGTTGGTGTTGTAGAATATATCCGACTGCACCTCTGCAAAGGGTAAGACCCTCTCCCTATGGCACTACCTATTGCTGTGGGAGGCAACCCGTAATACCTCAATACATTATTCTGCCCTTAATTGAGCTAGACGGCCGGTCGGAGAGGCCCCAACCGATCAATCATCATGTCAGGAGACATGAGCAAACTTGCTCTCACTCGTACTAGTTAAAACTGGTGTGAGAACTTGCAAGGAGAAAAATACTATGGTATCAATGCACAATAAAGCGCAAGAGATAATATCATTAAATTACGTATAAAAAGTACTGCATTACATTACATTTCACGGAAATACCCGAGACATTGAGAGGCTAGGGTTAAGTCAAGGTTAAGGGTAAGAGTTAGTGTTATGGTTAGGCTACTTCGGGAGTTTCCGACATCTAATGGTATTTATACGTAAAATGCGATTCTTCTGATATCTTTTGGTCTCTGTTGTCAATTTGTACCAATACGACAACTATTCTTAGTAGTAGCAGTAATAAAAAGATGAAAATGAATTCAGTTGAAGAAAGATATTTCTGTATCAAAAGCACGCGAACTTCGAACGGCTAAAAAGCGGAATATTTGCCGAGAAAAACGTGGCCTTTGGCAATTTTTCTCTAAATATTGTCAGCATCTTAAACTAACAGCCGCCATTTGACATCGATTTGATAATTATCGATAACTCGGCTATGATGTTCTGCTAGAGAAATAGTCACATCTGTGTTGGACTGTAGAAAAAAGGAATCTGTTATAATCTTGTTGGGTGGGGTTTTCTTCAAAACATTATTGTTGGGCTTGATGCAAATGAATTTGATCAAATAAGGCACCAGAAACATTGAATAAACCACCACAAATTAATTAAAAAAAAAAAACAAGAAGAAAACAAACTGGGAAGTATATATTAATAAGCCAAATATATTACCTCCGATGTCTCCGATGGTTGGGTTATGTACCTCGAATGGATGATGGACGAATACCGAAAGACATCCTCTACACAGAGCTTTCGTCTGGTAAGAGACAGATTGGTCGCCCCCAACTGCGATTCAAGGATGTCTGAAAGAATGATCTCAGGTGCTTTTGCATTGTCCCTTGCAGCTGGGAAAATTTGGCTCAGGACCGCCCTCGGTGGTGGCAGACTCTCCGTAGAGGACTGTTCCTGTCAGAAGTTGCCCTGACGCAACACCATGAAGCTAAGAGGTCTAGAAGAAAGCAGCGGCAACAAAGCACCGGCACATCAACATCTTCAGGGACAGCCTTCAAATGTGACATCTGTGGTCGAGAATGTTTTTTAAACATCGGACTTCATAGTCACAGGAGGCGCTGCAACTTCAGAGGCACAAAAACTTTATTATAGTCTTCCGAGACTGAAATGCCTATATATATCACCAACCCATGAGCACCTCATGTGGTGTAATGGTTAACAAGCTAGATTTGCACACCATTGTTAATGAGTTCGATTCTCATTGGACACCCCGTACTTCTGGCCTTGTGCCACATCTAAGCAAAGCTTAATGAATAACTGAAGTAACCTGGCGTGGTGTAATGGTTAGCAAGCTAGATTTGCAGATTACTGTTAGCGAGTTCGATTCTCAATGGGCGCTCTATACCTCTGGGTTTTGGTCACATAACTATATTACCAATATATATATATATATATATATATATATATATATATATATATATAATTCATAGCACCAGTGTTGTTTGCATAAAAGTAAAGTCGTCGGGGTGGCCTAAAGTCGGTATCAGCCAATCAGCGAGGGAGTCTATTCCCTTTCCACTAGCGCTAGACCAAGGGGATTGTTTTTTCTTTTGATGTGGAGCGCTACACCTGCCATCAGCACATGCTCCCATACACATATATACAGTGCCATTATGAAGGATCATGTTGTAATGGTTACCGTCGAATGAAAGGGAAAGGACGAGACGAGAAAATTGATATTAACATATAACATATTGGCATAACGTCATATTCTCAATGTCTATTAAATAATCATTATATATACTAGCAAATATATGCACCCTCCATAGGGTGCAAGTATTTAAATTTTAATGTAATAAAATATTGTATTAAATTAGAAAGGCTAATGAAACTAAATAAGAATACAGATAAAAGATTTGAAACAGAGGAGTATAATAAAAGATTTGAAACAGAGGGAGTATAATAAAAAATGGAACAACTGAAACTTACTCTTCCATCACTCTCGTCGTCTTTCATTGTTATTTTTTCTAATTTAAGTATTTAGTTATAAGAGGAAGTAAGAATAAAATGACAGTTATTTTATCTTGTTAATGGATTTCATTTAAGATTCATTGAAGAGATTTTTGCTTATATTCATTAAAATAAAACCAAACAGTTAGAAATCAATAATACTAAGCACATATTTATTAAATTCGATTTTTTGATATCAATATGCAAATTATCCTTCCTATTCACACTGTAAACCGCTATTTTGTTGTATGTATAAATATAATTGCATGTTGTCAGTATGTAGACATAGTTAACAGTATTAATAATGTAAGACAATTTTATTAATAATTGAGGTTTAGATAAAAATAAAATCATGGAGAATGTGATGTCAATAACTATGTTAATTGTGACTCGATTAGTAATATAGTTTCGGTTACAGACAGAAAAACACACAATCTCCATTATAATAAGATATCTTAATTAACATCTTAATTATTAATAATGTCTATATTAAGATCTATCTGAGATACATTTACCACAAAACATCCCATATTATTAAGGTATTTGCCTCTCACCCCACTTATGAGGGGTGTGACACAAGGACATTTTATGTGGGCTCACCCACAATATAATATTCATTATATAAAAACTTAAATACTTTTTGCTAATATATATATAATATATATATATAATGTTTATACCACAGTGAGACTGGTGAATATGAATATATATATATATATTATATTATATATATATATATATATATATATCATCCACAGACACGTATTTTGAAATTTACTTATCAGTACAGCTCGACTTTTTAACAGCTACCGCTAGAGGGATCGAAACCGACACAATCTTCGTCTGCCAAGTTCCTTACCCTTGCGGCCATCAGCGGCTGTCAGCCTGAGGTGAACAATTAATTTATACATATCTACGAATTATTTTTTTTACAATCACCAGATAACTCAACTCTGCAAACAGCGACAGGCGAGTATATATATATATATATATATATATATATATATATATATATATATATTATATATATATATATATATATATATATATATATTCTTTGTAATAAGACAGTATAACTGCCGTGGTTCATAGTTAATTTATGATTGTGTTTTTTTATGATGTGTGTTATATCGCAGCCAATTGTCAGTTATGGGTTTTTTGGGAGGGTGTGGTGTGGGTGGGTGTTCTGGGCGGGAATCTGCGAATAATTATAATTTCCCAGAATTCCATTCAAGCATTTGGCACCTGTTTGACATTTTTATGAGGATTATTTATGGATTCATAGATTTCAGGTGGATAGATTCAATATTTTCGGCCAGTTGTTCACGATATATCAATAAGCTAATAACTGAAAGAATGATGAGTCCAGACTCTAATATCTTAGATTTACCGCGCAGAGGAAATAAATCACAACAATTTCTATCATCTATTACACATGCACGCAAAAGTAATGTTATTTCCCTAAATATATGCTTATTTGTTGAAAAACATATTCGGAGCATATTTAAGTAATAATGATAATGTTCCAGTGGCTCACATGATGAGGATGAAGGAAGATGAAGAGATAAACAAATAACTGGACTTTGTCAGAGAATTGAAAAAGCTGTGAAATATGAGGGTCAAAGTGATACCAATTGTAGTTGGTGCACTAGGAACAGTTCCAAAAGCTTGGAAAAAAGACTGGATGATCTGAAATCAGAGGAAGAATTGAGACCATCCAGCCTACTGAACTGCTACAATCTGCTAGAATACTCAGAAGAGTCCTGGTGATCTGAGAAGACTTGTTGACCCTCAGACTCCAGGGACATACCATCAACTAACGCTGATGTGAAAAACTCTAATAATAATAATAATAATAATAATAATAATAATAATAATAATAATAATAATAATAATCCTATTACAACTACATCTCTTCCTGCATCTTAGTAATTCTTCTTCTTCTTCTTATTCTTCTTCTTCTTCTTCTTCTTCAACAACTACTACTACTAGTAGTAGTATTAGTGAAGTTGAGTATAAAATGTGGAATATGAGGTTCAAAGTGATACCAATTATAGTTGGTGCACTAGGAACAGTTCCAAAAGCTTGGAAAAAAGACTGGAGGAAGTGAAATCAGAGGAAGAATTGAAACTATCCTGACTGCTGCATTGCTGCAATCGGTGAAAATACTCAGAAGAGTCTTGGAGACCTGAGAAGACTTGTTGTCACTCAGACTCCAGTGAAAGACCATCAGCTAACGCTGATGTGAAAAACTCAAAAGGAGTGAAAATGATAATAATAATCTGTGTCTATATATATTAATACTCTTCTTCTTTAATCTTCCGACCGTTATCATCTTGCAACACAATCTGGTTAAAAAAGTGAGACGGACCAAATCGTCAAGATGAAATACAAAAATGTAAATCCTGATTATCTGGATTTTTCACTTATCTGCCGAATTCTTATTTTTTACGAGTGTCCTCATCTAAGGTAGGTAATGGACCACCCGTTTTTATAATAAAGAAATAAAAGGAAAAAAGGATATGCTACACAGAAAAAATAAATAAGAATAAGGAAAAAAGACAGTGGGGCAAAGATAGAAAGAGGAGGTGAGCAATCGAACGTAAGGAAAATAGAAGAGTGAAAGAAAAAAGATTGAGAGAGAGAGAGAGAGAGAGAGAGAGAGAGAGAGAGAGAGAGAGAGAGAGAGAGAGAGAGAGAGAGAGAGCTGTGTCACTCATAAGCTTAGTTGGCGAGAGTCGGTATCAAACCCGAAACCTTGTGATTCCTTGGTGGGTGCTCTGCCGACTGAGTTAAAGCAGCCCTATTGAAACCATATAATTGTGTTGAATCGAGTTATTATTATTAGATAGAAATAATTATATGAAACCAAATAATTGTTTAACAATTATCATTATCAGATAGTCTTACTTGAAACCCTCCCTATCGGTTGGGATGTTAGAATGCACCGACTGCACCTCTGTAGAGGAGTAAGACTCCACCAATGGGGCCACCTGTTGGCCGTGGGTGGCGATCCGTGATGCTTAAGGATAGAGCCCAGGTGGATGAGCAGTTCATGACCTGCAATATTCCACTTTGGCCCTATCTTGGGCTAGACGGGCGGTCGGAGAGGCCCCCTCCGATCAATCGGCTGGTCACGTGAAGCCCTAGCACCTATATGATTTTCCCAACCCTATTGCCCTTATGGCAAGCCCCAACCCCTTTTTATCATCTGGGTGCTAGAAGGCGGTGACTGGGGGTCTACATGTCCTGGGAATGACGTTAAACTCAATCTGATGGTGAGGTTCCAGTTTTGGAGGTTTGTGGAATGTGGAGCACCCCTTCATCACCAATTGCTCCCTGGTCAACTCTGACCCGGAGTGGTAGTACGTGTTAGGGTCCTATCTATGGGTTAAATAGAAAAACATGAGTTTATAAACAAAATTGAATTACGCATTAAGAATGAATTTATTTCACAACTTTGTCGGCATTAAATGACCCGCCGAGGTTGATATGCCGTAAAACAAAACAAACCAAACCAAAACAAAACTTATTTGAAACCGTACAGCTGTGTGCAAATTATTTGAATTAGATCGGAATTCTTTAAACCAAACAACTGTGCGCAAATCATGTTTATTAGATAAAATCAATGAATGAATCAATGAAATTATTTTTCTCATCGAACTGCAAATAGATTTCGTGGTGTTTATTTGAAGAATGTCTACTGTCTTTTTCAAATTTTCTCAGTCTTGGTCACGACGGACATGAACGACAAATATGTCTGCTACGTATCAGCTGTCGACTCCACAAAACAGAAAGGTGGCCACAAAAAGAAAAGAAAAGGTACTACATTTACTATCGATCTCGCAGTGGAAGTACCTTGTTAGGGTCCCATATATAGTTATTTGTGGAGGCGTGTGGTGTAATGGTTAGAGTTGTAGGACATGGACTCGTTGACCCGAGTTCAAATCCTAGACCTGACTGTCTACATTCACATAGCGCTAAACCCCTGGGAAAGGTATGCATCCATTTATTCTCCTTTCAGCTATGGGTAAATAGCAGAGCGGACTGGGATCTTTAACTTTGGTTAAGCAACCAGTCTAAGAGAAGGAAAACTCTGAATTCAACCTTGTAAAACTCCGCCTAAAAAGTTGACATTGTGTCATATCCTGCTCATGCGGAGGGATTGGTAAATATGTAGGTATATATATTTACTACCCCCCGCACGGATTTCTTGAGCGGAGTTAAGAGGTTTTAATTTATAGTTTTCCTTCTCCTAGACTGGATACCTATCCAAGGTTAAAGAGTCCTACTATTTACCCATATTTGGAGGAGGAGTAGTTGGATTCATACATTTCCCAAGGGTATTAGTGCCATCAGAAAAGCAAACAGCCTTGTCCAAGATTTGAACACGGATTGCTGAGCTCCTTTCCTACGACTTTAACCATTACACCACGCGATTTCATAATGTTTAAGGTTCATATTTGGGTTAAAAAGAAAAAACTTGAGTTCAAAAATGTGTTTAAAAACATTGAGTAACCAACAAGCATGAATTGGCATTAAATAACCCAACAAGGGTTTTCAAAAGTCATCGGGTTGGTCTAAAGTCGGTATCAACCAGATAAACATCAAGAGAGTCTATCCCCTTTAACAAGCGCTACAGCAAGGATATTCTTGGTATCTAAAGTGGAGCGCCACACCTACCCATCATCTCCTCACTTTATCGCACTGATCCCAATGCTACTTATTACGCAGAGGAACCGTTATCGAATCAGGAACCATGTAGTTCCTAGTCAGACGTGGCAAAAACCACCAACCAACCACAACCAACAGTTGGTTCTTAGGTTAGTTTACTACAACCACCTAAACAGCATTATTTGTTGTGATAATGCAGGCGCATTTATTTTGTGTTAAATTTTCATGATATCAAGTAAAAGGATTAAACAGGCAACGTGCTTTTATCGAAAAGTACTTGGAACAAAAAAAAAAATGAATAAACAAAATAAAGAATTAAAATAATAAAAAATAAAGAAAAAGAAAAGAAAAGAAGAAGCGAATAAATCCAAAAAAAAGTTTGAGTCATAATTCTATTTATTGTCTGCCACCTTCGTTGCTAAGCGAAAATAAGAAAGTTTCAAAAAAAAAAAAAAAATCTGTTTAATGTAAGAATAACGAGATTCAATATTTTGTGTATCAGTTTGTTTTATGAGCTTCGTTGCAATAGAGAAAGATATTTTTAAGGCCTAGAAATGAATATAAAATCAATACTTTAATATATATATATAATATATATATATATTATATTTATATAATATATATATATAATAAGTATTGTGTGTGTCTGTGGGGGAAGAAGTGTGTTTGTGTGTGTATAGTATCGTTATTTATATGTGATAATTCATAACATACATTCACACAGACATATATATAAATAAATGAATTATTTATATATCGATATGTACATACATAGTATATGCATATATATATATAAGAATTATTTAAATGTGATATATCCATACATATGTATATGTTATATATAATATGTATATTATTATAATATATATATATACAATGTGTCGATTATTTATATGCGATATATATATATATGAAGACTTTCACACAAACAAATATATATATATATATATATATATATATATATATTATATATATATATATATATATATATATAATACATATAATAAATGATGTGTGTGATACTTTATAATGATAATCTTGGCAGCAAACTGATTGGCAAAGAATTGTTAGAAAAAACTGAAAAAGTTCAAACGACATTACTATTCTTCGCTCCCCCCTCATCTTCTCTCTCTTTCGATATATATATATATATATAATATATATATATTATATATATATAATATATATATATATTATAAGTATGAATTATACATAATGGTATAATTTATATATATAAATATAATATGTTATATGTATATAATGTATCGATTATTATATATATATATATTATATATATATATATATATATATATATATATTATATATATATAATATAGGACACAGAGACCGTGTAAAAGGTGAAAAAGAGATTGTGAGATTGCAGAGAGAGAGAGAGAGAGAGAGAGAGAGAGAGAGGAGAGAGAGAGAGAGAGAAGAGAGAGAGAGAAGAGAGGGGGGGCTATTTCCTCAAAAGACACGGGTCAGAGAAAAAGAAAAAAGGAGAACTATTGTAGAAAGAAAATAAGATTAAAAGAAAGAGACAGAGAAAGAATGAATGAAAGAAAGAGTACAGAAAAGAAAGAAAGTGTGGTATTTAATAAAACACCGAAAACCATGTGAAAGAGACTATTAGTTAGAAAAAAGGAAGGAAAGAAAGAAGCAAAGAAAAAAAAGAGTATGGTATTTGTAGAAGAACAAGAGAAAGTGAGAAAAGTGTACTATTAATAGAAATAATAAATGAATGAATTAAGAAGAAAAAGAAAAAGGAATGTGTAAAGGACATTTGAAAGAAAAGGTAATATATTTCTAGAAAGAAAGAAAGAAAAGAAGAAAGAAAGAAAGAAAGAAGAAAGAATAGACATAAAAGTAGGCTGAAAGAAAAAGAAAGAGAAACAGAAAGAAAGAAATAAAGAAAGAAAGAAGGAATAGGAACAGAAAAAGTAAACCAAAGAAAGTAATGGCAAGAAGAAAGAAGAAAGAAAGAAAGAAAGAAAGAAAAGAAAGAGAAAATATAGAAAGAAAAAGAAAAAAAGAGAAATACGAAGATCTTGTAGAGTCTTGTATTCTTCAAGATCGATATCAGTCAGATGATTGGAATTGATTGCTGTTGTTCAAAGACAAATAAGAACAGAACAGAAATTCCGAACGAACAGACACACAGACAGACCGACAGACAGACAGACAGACTGAGGTTGCAATTCTTTACAAAAAATAATAGACAAAGGAAGAAAATTCATAAAATAGCTTTTTTTGGCCAGCAACATTTGTTTTTTTTTTCTCCTCTGTCTCGATTCTTTTTCATGTTCTCCCAAAACGACATCAAGTTTTTGCTTGATTTCATACTTATTTTCCTTCCAGAATCCGCAGCCTACCAACCCGACTGACCCATCCCTTTACCTGTTCAAATTTCGTCTTTGTTCAATATCCAGGTTTTCCAATTCAATGTGTCTTCTATGGTTATTACATTTTAGCAAAGTTCTTTTTTTTTTTATTCATCTATTCTTTTTTTGCGTGGTTTTTTCGTTTTTCTTCTCTTCTTCTTATTTCTGTGTCAGAAGAACTTCTCGATTTTCAGTTTGTTCTTCTTGAAAACTTGTCACACGCACAGAAATAAGAAGAAAGAAAGAAAACGAAAAATACACGCAGTAGATGAATAAGTTTATAAATGTAATCCCATAGAACGACACATTGAGTTAGGAAATGGTATTGGAACGGTATTGGCGCGGTAGGGGGTGGTGTACCGGTCGAGACGGGACTGACGATTTGGGATATATGAAATAAGCAATGATAGTACGCTTGTGGGAGAACAATTAAACCAGACTCGGACGGGAAAACTGATTCTGGCACAAACCGCCCATCCTTATCTGATTTCTTCCTTTATTTTTATTAGTATGACCTCGTTGTTGTTGTTTCGTCGGTCATGATCTGTGTGTCTGTTGTTCGGGATTTCTGTCTGTTTATATTTGTCTTTGAACAACAGCATCAATTCCAATCATCTGTGTATGTTGAGAATACTTGATCTTCGTAATTTCTCTTTTTTTCATTTTTCTTTTATATTTTTCTTCTTTCTTATCCTTTCTTCTTCTCTTTCTTTCTTTCTTTCTGTGCATCTATTATTTATTTTGACGATTTATTATTCTAGATTTATATTTCTTCCTTTATTTCTTTCTTTAATGATTCATCTTTCTTATTTTCTTTCAATTTCCTTAACTTTTTATGTTTCTATTCTTTCTTATTTATTTTTATACTTATATTATCTTATTATTATATATTCTCTTTCTAGAAATGTATTAGCTCTTTTTCTTTAATGTTATATACATATTTCTTTCTTTTTTCTTTCTTAATTTTTTTTTTTTACTAGTAATAGTTTTAATCACTTTCCTGTCTTCTACAAATACCATACTCTTTTTTTTCTTTGCTTCTTTCTTTCGCTTCCTTTTTTCTTACTAATAGTTCTCTTTCACATGTGGTTTTCGGTGTTTTATAAATACCACACTTTCTTTCTTTCTGTATCTCCTTTCTTTCATTCATTCTTTCTCTTCTCTTTCTTTAATTCTTTTTTTTTCTTTCTACCAATATTCCTTTCTTTCTCTCTGCCTGTCTTTGAGAAATAGCCCCCCCTCTCTCTCTCTCGTCTCTCTCTCATCTATCTCTCTCTCTCTTCTCTCTCTTCTCTCTCTCTTCTCCTGCAATCTCACAATCTCTTTTTCACTTTTACACGTCTCTGTGTCATATATATATATATATATATAATATATATAATATTATAATGTATATATATATATATATATATATATATAATTAATCGATCATTATATACTTATACATATATACTTATATATATAAATTACCATATGTAATATCATACTTTATATATATATATATTATATTATATATATATATAATATATATATATATATATATATATATATACGAAAGAGAGAGAGGAAGAGGGGGGGAGCGGAATAGTTATGTCGTTTGAACTTTTCAGTTTTTCTAACAATCTTTTGCCAATCATTTTGCTTGCAAGATTATGAGTGATGTAAAGTATCAACACACCATTTATATATAAGTAATTATATTATATACTATATATATATATATATATAATATATATAATTATATATTATATAATATTTTGTTTGTGTGAAAGGTCTTAATATATATATATATCGCATATAAATAAATCGACAACATTGTATATATATAATATATATATATCATATATATATATAACATTAATATGTATGGATATATCACATTTAAAATAATTCATATATAATATATGCATATACATATGTATGTACAAATATATAAATAATTCATTTATTTATATATAATGTCTGTGTGAATGTATGTACTAATATATCACATATAATAATCGATACTATTACACACAACAGAACACACTCTCCCCACAGACACACACAATACTTTAATATATATATATAATTATAAATATTATATATATATATAATATATATATATATATATAAAGTATTGATTTATATTCAATTTCTAGCCTTTAAAAAAATATCGTTTCTCTATTGCAACGAGCTCATAAAAACAAACTGATACACAAAATATGGAATCGTTATTCTTACATTAATAAGATTTTTTTTTTTTTTGAAAACTTTTCTTAATTTTCGCTTAGCAACGAAAGGTGGCGACAATAAAATAGAATTATGACTCAAACTTTTGTTGGATTTTATTCGCTTCTTTCTTTTCTTTTCTTTTCTTTATTTTTTTATTAATTTATCTTTTATTTATTTATTTCATTTTTTTTTTGTCCAAGTACTTTTTTCGATAAAGCACGTTGCTGTAATCCCTTTTACTTGAATATCATGAAATTTAACACAAAAATGAAATGCGTCCTGCATTATCACAACAAATAATGCTGTTTAGGTGTTGTTAGTAAAACTAACCTAAGAGACCAACTGTTGGTTGGTTGGTTTGGTTGGTGGTTTTGCGTCTGACAGGAACTACATGGTTTCCTGATTCGATAACGGTCCTCTGCGTATAATACGCATTGGGATCAGTGCGCAATAAAGTGAGGAGATATGGTAGGTGTGGCGCTCCACTTTAGATACCAAAGAATATCCTTGGGCTGTAGCGCTTGTTAAAAGGGGATAGACTCTCTTGATGTTTATCTGGTTTGATACGACTTTTAGAACCAACCCGATGACTTTATAACCTTGTTGGGTTAATTTAATGCCAATTCATGCTTGTTGGTTACTCAATGTTTTTAAACACATTTTTTGAACTCAAGGTTTTTCTTTTAACCAATATGGAAGTAAACATTTGAAATTCGCGTGGTGGTAATGGTTAAAGTCGTAGGAAATGGACCTCAGCAATCCGTGTTTCAAATCTTGGACAAGGCTGTTTGCTTTTCTGATGGCAAATAATCCCCTTGGGAAATGTATGATCCAACATACTCTCCTCAAATATGGTAATATGTAGGACTCTTTAACCTTGGATAGGTTATCCAGTCTAGGAGAAGGAAACTATAAATTAAAACTCCTTAACTCCGCTCAAGAAATCGTGCGGGGGGGGTAGTAAATATATATACCTACATATTTACCAATCGCCTCCGCATGAAGCAGGATATGACAACAATGTCAACTTTTTAGGCGGAGTTTTAGCAAGGTTGAATTCAGAGTTTTCCTTCTCTTGACTGGTTTGCTTAACCAAAAAAGGTTTTTAAAAGAAATTTCCCCCAAAGTCCGCTCCTGCTATTTACCCATAGCTGAAAGGAAATATTGGATGCATACCTTTCCAGGGTATTAGCGCTACTGTAGAAATGTAGACAGGTCAGGTCTAGGATTGAAACTCGGGTCAACGAGTCCAAATGTCCTAGCAAACTCTAAATTACACCACAGCCTCCAGCAAATAACTAATATATGGGACCCTAACAGGTACTTCCACTGCGAGTTCGATAGTAAATGTAGTACCTTTTCTTTTTCTTCTTGTGGCCCCTTCTGTTTTTGTGAGTCGCAGCTGATACGTAGCAGACATATTTGGTCGTTACATGTCCGTCGTGAACAAGACTGAGAATTGAAAAGACAGTAGAACATTTCTTTCAAATAAACACCACGAAATCTATTTGCAGTTCGATTTGAGAAAATAATTTCATTGATTCATTCATTGATTTTATCTACATAAACATGATTTGCGCACAGTTTTTTGGTTTAAAGAATTCCGAATTAATTCAAATAATTGCACACAGCTGTACGGTTTTCAAAAATAGTTTTGTTTTGGTTTGGTTGGTTTTGTTTTAGCGCATATCAACCTCGCGGGTCAATTTAAATGCGACAAAATGTTGTGAAATAAATTCAGTCTTAATGCGTAATCATTTGTTTATAAACTCATGTTTTCTATTTACCCATAGATAGGACCCAACAACGTAATACCACTGCCGGGTAGAGTTACCAGGGAGCAATGGTGTGAAGGGTGTCCCTTCCACAAACGCTCCAAAACTGGAACTCCCATCAGATTGAGTTTAACGTCAATTCCCAGGACATGTAGACCCCCAGTCCACGCCTTCTGCACCAGATGATAAAAAGGGGTTGGGGCTTGCCATAAGGGCAATAGGGTTGGAAATCTTAGGTGGCTAGGGCTTTTCACGTGACCAGCCGATTGATCGGAGGGGGCCTCTCCGACCGCCGTCTAGCCCAACGTAGGGCCAGAAGTGGAAATATTGCAGGTCATGAAGCTCATCCACCTGGCCTATCCTTAAGCATCACGGATCGCCCACCCACGGCCAAACAGGTGGCCCCATTGGTGGAGTCTTACTCCTCTAAGAGGTGGCAGTCGGTGCAATTCTAACATCCAACGATAGGGAGGGTTTAAATAGACTATCCTGATAATGATAATTGTTAGAAGCAATTATTGGTTCATTAATTAATTTCTATCTAATAATAATAACTCGATTCAACACAATTATATGGTTTCATAGGGCTGCCTTTAACTCAGTCGGCAGAAGCACCCACCAAGGTAATCACAAACGGTTTCGGGTTTGATACCGTCCTCGCCAACTAAGCTTATGAAGTGACACAGCTCTCTCTCCTCTCTCTCTCTTCTCTCTCTCTCTCTCTCTCTCTCTCTCTATCTTCTCTCTCTCTCTCAATCTTTTTCTTTCACTCTTTCATTTTCTTACCGTTCGGATGCCTCACCTCCTCTTTCTAATCTTTGGCCCACTGTCTTTTTTTCCTTATTTCTTATTATACTTTTTCCTGTGTAGGCATATCTTTTTCCTTTTATTTTCTTTATTATAAAAAGGGGTGTCCATTACCTACCTTAGATGAGCGACACTCGTAAAAATAATGAATTCGGCAAGATAAGTGAAAAATCCAGATAATCAGGATTTACATTTTTGTACTTTCATCTTGGACGATTTGGTCCGTTAACTTTTTAAAACCGATTGTGTTGCAAGATGATAACGGTTCGAAGGATTAAAGTAAGATAGAGTAATTAATATATATAGACACAGATTATTATTATCATTTTCACTCCTTTTGAGTTTTTTCACATCGCGTAGTGATGGTGCCTTTCCTGAGTCTGAGTGACAAACAAGTCTTCTCAGGTCTCAAGACTCTCTGAGTAATTTTCACCGATTGCAGCAACTGCAGCAGTCAGGATAGTTTCAATTCTTCTCTGATTTCACACTTCCTCCCAGTCTTTTTCCAAGCTTTTGGAACTGTTTCCTAGTGCACGCCAACTATAATTGGTATCACTTTGAACCTCATATTCCCATTTTATACTCAACTTCAACTAATACTACTACTGAGTAGTATAGTTGTTGAAAGAAGAAGAAGAAAAGAAGAATAAGAAGAAGAAGAAGAATTAACTAGATGCAGGAAGAGATGTATTGTATAGGATTTTATTATTATTATTATTATTATTAATTATTATTATTATATTATATTATTATTAGAGTTTTCACATCAGCGTTAGTTGTGGTATTCCCTGGAGTCTGGGGTCAACAAGTTCTTCTCAGATCACCAGGAACTCTTCTGAGTATTCTAGCGATTGTAGCAGTTCAGTAGGCTGGGATGGTCTCAAATTCTTCCTCTGATTCAGATCATCCAGTTCTTTTTTTCCAAGCTTTTGGAACTGTTCTAGTGCACCAACTACAATTGGTATCACTTTGACCCTCATATTTCACTATGCTTTTTCAATCTCTGCAAAGTCCAGTTATTTTGTTTTATCTCATTATCTTCCTTCTCCTCATCATTGAGCCACTGGAATACATTATCATTATTACTATAAATATGCTCCGAATTGTTTTTCAACCAAATAAGCATATATTAGGGAAATAACATTCTTTGCGGTGGCATGTGTATAGATGATAGAAATTGTTGTGATTTTTTCCTCTGCGCGGGTAAATCTAAGATATTAGAAGGTCTGGACTCATCATTCTTTAGTTATTAGCTTATTGATATATCGTGAACAACTGGCCGAAAATATTGAATCTATCCACCTGTATAATCTATGAATCATAAATAATCCTCAATAAAAATGTCAAACAGGTGGCCAAATGCTTGGAAATGGAAATATGTTCTGGGAAATTATAAATTATTCGCAGATTTTTCCCCGCCAGAAACACCCACCCACACCACACCTCTTCCATAAAAAACCCATAACTACTATTGGCTGGCGATATAATACTCACTATCAATAAAACACAACATAATTAACTTATGACACGGCAGTTATACTGTCTTATTAAAATGAATATATATATATTAATATATATATATTATATAGTATATAATATATATATATATATATATACATTAGTATTATATATAATATACTCGCCTGTCGCTGTTTGCAGAGTTGAGGTTATCTGGTGATTGTAAAAAAAATATCGTAAATATGTATAACATTATTGTTACCTAGGCTGACGAGCCGCTGATGCGCAAGGGTAAGGAAACTTGGGCTAGACGAAGATTGTGTCGGGTTCGAAATACCCGTCTAGCGGTAGCTGTTAAAAAGTGAGCTGTACTGATAAGTAAATTTCAAAATACGTGTCCTGTGGATGAAATATAATATATATACTATATATATAATATATATATATATATATTATATTCATATTCACCAGTCATCACCTGTGGTATCAACATTTTTATATTATATAATATATATTTAGCAATTATGTATTTAAAGTTTTTTATTAATTGAATATTATATTGTGGGTGGAGGCCCACATAAAATGTCCCTTGTGTCACACCCTCATAAGTGGGTGAGAGGCAAATACTTAATAATATGGATGTTTTGTGGGTAAATGTATCCAAGATAGATCTAATATAAGACATTATTAATAATTAAGATGTTAATTAAATATCCTTATTATATATGAGATTGTTGTTTTTTTCTGTCTGTAACCGAAACTATATTACTAATCGAGTACATTAACATTAGTTAATTGCATCACATTCTCCATGAGTTTTATTTTTATCTAAAACCTCAATTTTAATAAATTGTTCTTACATTATTAATACTTGTTTAACTATGTTACATACTGACAAACATGCAATTATATTTATAACATACAACAAAATAGCGGTTTAACAGTGTGAATAAAGGTTAATTTGCATATTGATATCAAAAAGTCGAAATTTAATAAATATGTGCTTAGTATTATGATTTCTAACTGTTTGGTTTATTTTAATGAATATAACAAAATTCTCTTCATGAATCTTAAAATGAATCCATTAACAGATAAAATAACTGTCATTTTATTCTTTACTTCCTCTTATAACTAAATACGTTAAATTACGAATAAATAAAATGAAGACGAGAGTGATGGAAGAGTAAGTTTCAGTGTTTCGCATTTTTATTATACTCCCTCTGTTTCAAATCTTTTATTATACTCCCTCTTTTCAAATCTTTATCTGGTATTCTATTTAGTTATTTATGCTTTCTAATTTAATACATATTATTGATTATTACATTAAAATTTAAAATACTTGCACCTAGGAGGGTGCCATATATGTTGCTAGTATATATAATGATTATTTTCATAGACATTGAGATATATTACGTTTATGCCAATATGTTATATGTTAATATAATTTTCTCGTCTCGGTCCTTTCCCTTTCATTCGACGGTAACCATTACAACATGATCCTTACATATGGCAACTGTATATATGTGTATCGGGAGCATGTGCTGATGGCAGGTGTAGCGGGCTTCCACATCAAAAGAAAACAATCCCCTTGGTCTAGCGCTAGTGGAAAGGGATAGACTCCCTGCGCTGATTAGGCTGTAGCGACTTTAGGCCACCCCACGACTTTACTATTTATGCAAACAACAACTGGTGCTATGAATATATATATATATATATACTATGATATATATTATATATATATATATTGGTAGATAGTTATGTGACCAAAAACCCAGAAGGTATAAGAGCGCACCATTGAGAATCGAACTCCGCTAACAGTAATCTGCAAATCTACGCTTGCCTAACCATTACACCACGCAGGTTACTTCAGTTATCATTAAGCTTTGCTTAATGTGGCACATAGGCCAGAAGTTACGGGGTTGTCCAGAGAAATCGAACTATTTACAATGGTGTTGCAAATCTAGCTTGTTAACCATTACACCACATGAGGTGCTCATAGGGTTGGTATAAATAGTGGCATTTCAGTCTCGGAAAAGACTAATAATAAAGTTTTTGTGCACTCTGAAGTTGCAGCGCCTCCTTGGACTATGAAGTCGCGATGTTTAAAAACATTCTCGACCACAGATGTCACATTTGAAGGCTGTCTGAAGATGTTGTGTGTCGGGCTTTGTTGCCGCTGCTTTTCTAGACCTCTTAGCTTATGGTGTTGCGTCAGGGCCAACTTCTGACAGGACAGTCTCTACGGAGAGTCCTGCCACCACCGAGGGCGTCCTGAAGCCAATTTTCCCAGCTGCAAGGGACAATGGCAAAAGCACTGAGATCATTCTTTCAGACATCCTTGAATCGCAAGTTGGGGCGAACAGATCTGTCTCTTCCAGACGAGCTCTGTGTAGAGGACTGTCTTTCCGGTATGTCGATCATATCATATCGGGTACATACCCAACCAGTGGAGACATCGAGTAATATATTTGGCTTATTATATATACTTCCCAGTTTGTTTCTTCTTGTTTTTTTTTTTTAATTAATTTGTGGTGGCTTTATTCATGTTTCTTGCCTTATTTGTCAATTCTTGCATCAAGCCCACAATATGTTTTGAAGAAAACCCCCCCAACAAGATTATAACAGATTCCTTTTTTTCTACAGTCCAACACAGGATGTGACTTATTTCTCTGCAGAACATAATAGGCCGAGTTATCGATAAATTACAAATCGATGTCAAATGGCGGCTGTTAGTTTAAGATGCTGACAATATTTAGAGAAAAATTGCCAAAGGCCACGTTTTTCTCGGGGCAAATATTCGCTTTTTAAGCCTCGAAAGTTCGGTGCTTTTGATCAGAAATATTTTCTTCAACTGAATTCATTTTCCATCTTTTTATTACTGCTATACTAGACATAGTTTGTCGTATTGGTACAATTGACAACAGAGACAAAAGATTCAGAAGAATCGCATTTTCGTATAAATACC
>CM042147.1:13813827-13831327 GCA_023376005.1 Doryteuthis pealeii
GGATGGAGAGTAACGATAAGGAGAAAGAGGGGGGGGCGAAAGAAGAGGAACGGGAATAAGAGAAAAAGGAAGTGATGAGAAGGGAGAGGAGAAAGTTAAAAGAAAAGTAAGGAGAAGGAAGAGGGAAATGAAGAGAGGAATGAGGTAGAAGGAAAGAGAGAATGAAAAAAGTAAGAAGAAAATAAAGAAGTATAGGATGTCTATGTATATATATTATATATATATATTATTATATATATATTTATATATTATATATATATATATATATGAATGAATGAACAAATAAAAGGTTTAGCTTTTATTTGTTTACATGGGGAAATATTTACAACAAGGGTTTCCTAGTAACACATTATTCGAAATAGTTTATATATATATATATATATATATATATATATATATTATATTATATCAATCTTGTGTTAGAGGTTGCAGAGAGAGTGGTAAGTAATATTAGTAGTGGCTATGTCAGCAATATGATTATAATATATATATATATATATATATCTATATATATATATATATAATATATATATATATATATACAGAGAGAGAGAGAGAGAGATCTCAGTATGGAGTAATGCTGTAATAATTAAATTATCATACTGGGTGTGTATCACAGGTCCCTAGTATAAAATAACGCATAGATAAATTGACAGTTTTCCTAGAATTCCAAGAAATGAGATCACACATAATCCTTAATGAAGATTCCAACCAGGAAAAATATAAAAGTAAAGGAAAGAGAAAGGTTTTGGTTGTTTTTTTATGGCATAGCCAACGATTTCGGGTAATTTAATGCGAATCAAGATAAACAAAGGACCAGGTTGCTTACAATACATGCTATTGCTCAAGTGATCACAAATTAGATATACAACAGGCTCATCGCTGCTTAAGTGGGTGGTTATATATATATATATATATATATATATATATATATATATTATATAATATATATATATAAAGATAAATCTAATGAGTCAGACGAACCTACTACCTGAACCTGAAGAGGTTTATGCGAACTAATAATTGGACTCATCGTTTGACTCATTAGATTTATCTTTATTATTGGCTCTACTTAGGTATCGAGCACTTTTTACTTATTAGCTTTCTCCTAGAGGTTATATGAAATATATATATATATATATATTATATATATATATATCTTATATACAATATATACATATAAATTGTTTTTTTCTTTTGGCCAAAATATTGTACACAATACACACACACACCGCCACATATATATATATATATATATATATATATATATATATATATATATATATAATATATGTGTGTGTGTGTTTAATATTATGAAAAATTGAAAAAACACAAAGTTCATAAGCGAGTAATGTTTATTTCGCCTACGCTGCTGTGGTTCGAGCTGTTTCAATAGATCATCGTCAGTGCTTTCGTTAGTTTGAGGAAAAATAAATGTAAATTTTTTTTTTCAAAAATCCATGAACGCTAGAGTTTCATTTCAACAATTTTAAATAGACTGACCGACCAAATGAGTCTTGCAGATTTCTTATTTTCAGTGATACATTTATTTTTTCCTCAAATTTACGAAAGCCCTGATGAAGATCTATTGAAACAGATCGAAACACTGCAGCGTAGGCGAAATAAACATTACTCGTTTATGAACTTTGTGTTTTGTCAATTTTTCATAATATTACATACTGTTGGATTCACTTCCAAATTTTTGTTCACACACACACACACACACACACACACACACACACACATATATATATATATATATAATATATATATATATATATATATATATATATAATATATTATATTTATAGAGTGGGATTGGCACTGTTTTCAGATTTTACTGGAACGGTATGCCAAAGTGTGGTATTATGGAAGAGTGCTCAATATAATATAGAGCTATTATATAATATAATAATATATTTTTTTATATATTTAATGACATAGAAACAATCACGACTATTGGTTTCATGCATGCGTAACCGTAAACATTCGTCAGGTGACGATTGGGTTTTGCGTTTACGCATGCATGAAACCAATGGTCGTGACTGTTCCTATGTCATTAAATATATAAAACCTTTATATATTTATTATATAAATATACATATACATATACATATATATATATATATATATATGTGTGTGTGTGTGTGTGTGTGTATGCGCGCGCGCGTGTGTGTGTAACATTTTTATTAAAAAAATTCAATTGGTCTGATGGCAATTGAAAATGATGTGTCCCGAAGATCTTACAATTTCCATATGTGTTGGGGTTGTAGTTGGCCTAACAGTGAATATAACAGCAAATTGAATCAACCAGACAAGTTCAAATTGCGGGTTTATGTTTACGTCTCAATAATTCCTTTGAAAAAGGCATGGACGCAACTCTTCCCTCTTCTTTTTTCACGACAAGTTACAGGTTAAATACCGAGTTAGATTGGGCTCTCTAGCCATTTTAGTAAACAAAGAATCAAGGTTGCGTACAGTACCTGCTTCTGGTTAAGTGGTCACCCAATTAATTATTGAACAGGCTCATCTCTGCTTAACTTCAGTGATATGGCGTGACTTGATTGTAATGCAAAGAGAAAAGGAGAAAGTGATAAACATGGTAAAAGAAAAAGAAGGGGAAAGAAACAAAGAAAAATAAAATACATAATCAGGGGCTGAAGGCATATGAGATGAAAAAAAAAAAGGAATAAAGAAGTACGTAAAATAGTAATTACGAAGAAATAAAAAATAAAGTATTATTAGTAATAGTGGGTTGAGAAAACAGATGCTACTATTATTATTATTATTATTATTATTATTATTATTATTATAAGTAGTAGTAGGAGTAGGAGAAGTAGTAGTAGAAATAGTTGCAGTAGAAATAGTAGTAGTAATTGGTGTAGAAATATTTAGAAGTATTAGTAGTATACGTAATGATAGTAGTACTAGTTGAGGAGGTGGTAATAAAGGAAATGGTAATAATGAGTAGTAGTAGTAGAAAAGTAGTAATAGTAGTAGTAATAGTAAAAAAGGTAGAATTAGTAATACTAGTAGTAGAAACACAAGACGAACTATGAAAGGTAGTAGAAGTAGTAGTAGTAGTAGTGTTAGAAGAAGAAGAAGAAGAAGAAGAAGAAGAAGAAGAAGAATTACTACTACTGCTTACTACTAGAAAGAAGAGAAGAGAAAAAGAAGAAGAAGAAGAAGAAGAAGAATTACTATACTACTGCTACTACTACTACGACAAGAAGAAGAAGAAGAAGAAGAAAGAAGAAGAAGATGAATTACTACTACTACTGCTACTACTACTACGACAAGAAGAAGAAGAAGAAGAAGAAGAAGAAGAAGAAGAAGAAGAAGAATTACTACTACTGCTACTACTACTACGACAAGAAGAAGAAGAAGAAGAAGAAGAAGAAGAAGAAGAAGAAGAAGAAGAGAAAAAGAAGAAGAAAAGAAGAAGAAGAATACTACTACTACTACTACTACAAGAAGAAGAAGAAGAGAAGAAGAAGAAGAAGAAGAAGAAGAAGAAGAAGAAGAAGAATTACTACTACTACTACTACTACTTGAGAAAAGAAGAAGAAGAAGAAGAAGAATTACTACTACTGCTACTACTACTACGACAAGAAGAAGAAGAAGAAGAAAAGAGAATTACTACTACTACT
Organism: Doryteuthis pealeii; assembly: GCA_023376005.1. Classification (NCBI taxonomy): domain Eukaryota; kingdom Metazoa; phylum Mollusca; class Cephalopoda; order Myopsida; family Loliginidae; genus Doryteuthis; species Doryteuthis pealeii. Next base: position 13,817,478 of record CM042147.1, read on the forward strand.
ACTACTGAGAAGAAGAAGAAGAAGAGAAGAAGAAGAAGAAGAATTACTACTACTGCTACTACTACTACGACAAGAAGAAGAAGAAGAAAAGAAGAAGAAGAAGAAGAAGAAAAAGAAGAAGAAGAATTACTACTACTGCTACTACTACGAAGAAGAAGAAGAAAAGAAGAAGAAGAAGAAGCTACTACTACTACTACAAGAAGAAGAAGAAGAAGAAGAAGAATTACTACTACTGCTACTACTACAAGAAGAAGAAGAAGAAGAAGAAGAAGAAGAAGAAGAAGAAGAAGAAGAAGAAGAGAAGAATACTACTACTGCTACTACGACAAGAAGAAGAAGAAGAAGAGAGAAAAGAAGAAGAAGAAGAAGATTACTACTACTACTGAAGAAGAAGAAAGAAGAAGAAGAAGAAGAAGAAGAAGAAGAAGAAGAAGAAGAAGAAGAAGAAGAAGAAGAAAAGAAGAAGAAGAAACTACTACTGCTACTAAGAAGAAGAAGAAGAAGAAGAAGAAGAAGAAGAAGAAGAAGAAGAAGAAGAAAAGAAAAGAATTACTACTACTGCTACTACTACTACTACAAGAAGAAAAGAAGAAGAAGAAGAAGAAGAAGAAAGAAGAAGAAGAATTACTACTACTACTACTACTAGAAGAAGAAGAAGAAGAAGAAGAAGAAGAAGAAGAAGAAGAACTACTACTGCTACTACTACTACGACAAGAAGAAAGAAGAAGAAGAAGAAGAAGAAGAAGAAGAAGAAGCTACTAACTACAACAAGAAGAAGAAGAAGAAGAAGAAGAAAAAGAAGAAGAAGAAGAAGATAATTACTACTACTGCTACTACTACTACAAGAAGAAGAAGAAGATTTAGTAATAGAAGATGATGAAGAAGAAGACGAGAAGAATGCAGCTTCAAACACACTTTTAGTAGTGAAACAGAATTATCTTGTTAATGGTGTTGATGTGCTCAAGAAGGCAGTAGAATGCCACCCACCACTAAAATAGATAAAAATGATAAATATAAAGAAGAAAAAAAAAACGGTACAAAAGTCTAAGTTAGCAGACATTAAAATCATTAGGCACACAACATTAAACTTCCTACCGTGAAAACCTCAGAGAACAAATTGTTTTTTCGTTTAGGGGTAAAAATATCCTGATTCTTGGGAAAATAATGGAATCCAAGAAGAAGAAAAACAATTATTTTTTACAAGAGTCTTAAAAATAAACTTGGGAACCAGATTTATTCCATCGTTGTAACTGCGGTCCCTGATCATGTTGATGCTTCTATTTAGGGAGATTGATTGGTTGGTTGATTGATTTGTTTTTTTACGGCATGTCAACCTCTGTTGAGTTATTTTATGCCGAAGAGATTTTGTTTTATTCATTCTTGATGGGTACTCAATTAAAAAAAAAATTCTTTTTTAAACACATCATTTTAAAACTCATGTTTTTCTATTTAACCAATAGGTGGGACCTTAACAGATACTACCACTCCGGGTCATTCGCTCTGGATTTCTTTTTATAATATCCAAATTCAAAGAAAACTATTAAATGCTAATAAGAATTCTTTTCTCCTCTCTAAATACCGCCCTGTCGACTGGGGCTGTAGAATACACCGACTACACCTCTGCAGAGGGGTAAAATCCCCCCCCCAGTGGGACACATGTTGGCCGTGGGTGGCGACCCGTAATGCTTAAGGGTTGAACCCTGAGTTGGATTTTCCTCAAAACAGCCCGTGTTATTAGTGCATTTAAACCCTGACAAGCAACACTCCACTTTGGCCCTTACTTAGGATAGACGGACGGTCAGAGAGGCTCCCCTTCGATTAATCGGTTGGTCATGTCAAGACCTTGTACCTATAGTATTGTCAAGAAACCTATTGCCCTTATTGAAAGCTCAATCCTTTTTGTCATGTGGCTAAGGGTATTAATGTCCTGAGTATGACGCTAAACTATATCTGATATTGAAGTTCCAATTCTGGCGCTCTGGGAAATGTGGAGAACAACTTCTTCGTCTTTACTCTCCGGTCCACCCTGACCCGGAGTGGTAGTACCTGTAAAGATTCCATCTATGGGTTAAATAGACAAAATAAGTTTTAAAAATGTGTTTAAAAAATTGAGTTAAAAAAAGTTGAGTACCCATCAAGAATTAATAAAACAAAACGTCTTCAGCATAAAATAACCCAACAGGGTTGTCATGCTGTGAAACCCAAACCAACCAACCAACCAACCAACCAACCAACCAACCAACCAAAAATGTGAGCTCGTAGACTTGTACCCCAAAACAAACAAGTGTTAAATATTAAAGATGCTAAAAAAATGAAGTAATTTGTTATTGTTTTGGGCGAAAAGGGTTTATATGCCGTAAAACAAAACAATCTACCAACAGAGAAATCTAAACTCGTAGACTTGTGCCAAACACGTGTTAAATATTAAAAACGAACAACAACAACAACAACAACAAAAGAAGCAATGAAATAATTTGTTTTTGTTTTGGCCGAATTGTTTATGTTGTTTTTATCCGAATGTTTTTCGCCGGAAGATCAGATTCAACTAAAATGTTATGAGAAAAATAAAGAAAAGAAAAGAAAAGAAACAATGAAAAGAAAAAAAAGAAGAGAATAATAAAATAAAAAGAAAAGAGAAAGCTAGACAAAAATTTATTCGTAATAATGAAAAATCGTTCTTTTCAGAATCTGAATCTGACTAAAGATGATTACAACCTGCAATGTAATCAATAAGACAAAATGGAAAGAAAAAGTCAGAAAGAATAGAAATAATAGTAAATCAGAGATGTGGTTTCTTTATACGAGTCAAAAGTTTTGCAATATCTTGGTAACGTATAATACAATTGCTACTTAATAAATTGGGTTGCCTCTTCATTTTGTAATATGGTGTACAAGTATGTGAATTTGAAAATAGTGTACAAATATAGTTTGGAAAAGGTCAGGAAGAATGAAAAAAGAATAAGAGTAACTCAGAGATGTGGTTTCTTTATACGAGTCAAAAGTTTTGCAATATCTTGGTAACGTATAATACAATTGCTACTTAATAAATGGGGTTGCCTCTTCATTTTGTAATATGGTGTACAAGTATGTGAATTTGAAAATAGTGTACAAATATAGATTGGAAAAAGGTCAGGAAGAATGAAAAAAGAATAAGAGTAAATCAGAGATGTGGTTTCTTTATACGAGTCAAAAGTTTTGCAATATCTTGGTAACGTTTAATACAATTGCTACTTAATAAATGGGGTAGCCTCTTAATTTTGTAATGACTGTCCGTTACTCGGCTTTGCATAGGTATGTAACTGACAGTCACCAAGAGCTATTGAATGTGTCTACACTATTCTGACTTAAATCTACATATCTTATTGTAGTGGAGGTTCTGTGTCTGTCCGTAACTGAAACTATATTACTGCTTAAGTCACAATAAACTCAGGAATTGTGTAAGTTCATCAATGAGTATTTAATTCATAGTCAAAATCCTTAATACATAGAATAAATTAAATCTTATTCATTAACGACGTTTCTATGAAAACCTGAGTTAGATTTTCCTCAAAACAGCCCATGTTATTAGTGCATTTAAAATTCTGGAATGTGTCTTGTATATCACTAAGACATAAATGTTTACATAATCTATGGTGTGAATAATTTGCATACTGGTGTTAACAAAACCGGGTTTAATAAAAATTACTTGCTGTTATTTATGCCTTTTTATTATTGTTTTATTCACCAACGTATCATAATCTATCTTATGAATGATTTTATATAGAAACCAATTAGAATATAATTAAAAGTGTAATCGTTTTATATGCGTTCTTATTGAATTTCGTTAGTCTTTCTGATTTAATATATTTTATCACATTAAAACTTAAATACTTACACATGGAAGGCGCATATTTTTGCTAGTATTATATGATAATATATTATTAGCAGGACCTGCGAATATATCATGGTATTTAATTATTACAACTTTTGATATATTTACTTTAGAGCTATTGAAATATTTCAATATGTAACAAGTATAATAATCTTGATTTAACTCTCTATCACTCTTTTTTCTTCTTTTCATTTTATCATTATGTTTAATTGAAACAGATTAGCGTTATCACTTCAACGTGCTTACCCCTCTCTCTATCTTTCCTCTACTCTTTTTTTTTCTTTCTTATATTTTTTCAGTGTAATACTTTTTTTTCTTCATAATAAAAACAGAATGCTCCATTATTTAGTTGAAGTGAAGACAATAAAAAAATATTAATTCGTCGGATAATCAATACCAGATAATTCGGATTTACATTTTTGCATTTCAGCTCGGACAATTTGGACGGTCTGATTTTTAACTAGAAGGTTTTACAATATGATAACGGTCGGAAGATTAAGGAACAAGAGTAGTAATATATAGATAGTATCAAAAGTATCCGGTCCATGACCGGACTATAAAAATATAAATTTATAAAATCATTAAAAAATTAGGTTTATTTTATTTTAATTAATCAATTAATTATATACCTTAATCAGAAAAATCAATAACCAAATTTAGTGTGTTTCTTAGTTAGAAGGATATTAAGGTGTATGCAAGAGTTCGAATCTGTGTGACGTCTCTTTTTGAAGTTATACATTGACACGTACATACCAAACTTCCTATTATATACATATTATATAAAACTGCAATATTAGCGGAACATTTACAGACTTTTTTTTTAGTAACTAAAACAATTGACAAAAGAGGACTGAACTTTTTAAAAATGTTTGAGGTTGAGTTTGAATTTTACTTAACGGCATATCAACCTCTGTGGGCCATTTAATGCCAGAAAGGGTTATATAGAATGTTGTTTTTTATATGGATTTCAGTCTTTAGAGTAGCGGTTTTATCTCTTTTAAAATGCACTCACATTAGAAGAATTAAGTTCATTAACGGTTTTCTTACCCAATTTCAAAATTTACCCTGAAGGGAGGCATATGATGAGTGATGAAAAATATCTTCGCTATTTTATAATCATTTTTGAAGTTTAGTGTTGACAAAAAATCACGAGAGTAAAGGAAACCAAATCGAGACTAATTATTCCTTTGAAAATAATTATAAAGTTAAAAAGATGATGATTATTTTTTCCTTTTTTAAAATTTCTTGTCTAATTTTAATTACACGAATTTTTTAAATGACTTTAATAAGGGTAACGTACATTTACCTTTGAGCTATTATTGTTAAAACTTCTAAAACTTTTAAAATATTTTTTATTCTGTTTACGATTTTCAGTGCATTTTCAAATTATAATTTTGATTTTCAATTTGCCGCTGAAATAGAAATTTGAAATTGAGAAAATATTTCGAAAATAAGGAAATTGAAGCATTATTAAGATGAGAGGGAACGCAGACCCCATACACTACTAATAGGATTAAGTTGAAAATTGGATTTGAGTTGCTTTATTCTGTAAGTAAGAGCATTTTATTATTTATTATGAACATGAAAATCTCGTGACAATGGAACATTTTTGTTGAATTATTCTTGAAATATACAACAATCGGATTATTAGTATTATCTACATTATTCGAACTATTGTCCCCATCTTCATTGTTATTTGTTTAACATTTCAGCCGATATGCCTCCGGCCTTCTTCAGGTATTTCTGGTCGGACTCGGGAACCTTCTCGGACTCGGAAACTTCTCGGACTCGGGAACCTTCTTTTCAAACTCGGGAACTTTCTTCTCGTAATCGTACAAATAACAATAAAGATGTGGACAATAGTCCGAATAATGCAGTTAATACTAATCATCAAGCCTCATCTCAAAACATTCAGAGAAATAATTGGATTATTATACTTACCTTGTTTTGGGGTATCGGCTTCTTTGTCTGGTAGTTTCGACCATTGGACCGATAAAATATATAATAACAGCGTAAATCCCAGGGGACCATCTCTCTGATCCCCCACTGGTAACATCTGCCTCTTGATTTAAAGGGACATGGCTGGTTTATTGCCCAATGCCCAGTGCCTGAGGTGTTTTCAAAGAAGAATGCCGAAGGGATACACGCAATCTTTAACATGAGCTTCGGTTTGTGCGTGACTCAACTGACATAGTATTATTATGATAGAGATAGAATTTATTTATTTACCCGATCCGTTCACCACGTGACACAGTGTCGCAAGTATGGCGTATCCATCGAGGTTCGAACTCGCTATTCAGCATCTGCGAGACAGTATCATTACTGTACGGTGGGACGCATAATATCCAACCCTGTCACCACGCCTAGGATGTGACACAAGGTCACAAGTATGAGCATGCACCAAGAATCGATTTCGTTATTGAGTAGCAATGGATCTGCGAAACTAGCTTGCTAACCATCGCACCACGATGGGACACCGTATATATTAAATCCGTTCATCACGCCTAGGATGTGACACAAGGCCGCAAGAAGGGATCATCCAGCGAGGATCGAACTCGTTATTTAGTAGTAAAGGGTCTGCCGACTAGCTTGCTAACCAGTACACTATGATGGGACATCGTACATATCCAACCCGTTCACCATGTTAAGTTTTTAAATGCCATCCTTGGCCAGTTGAAAAGGGCTTAAAGTAAGTAAGTTCTAAGTTATAGAATCCTTTGGTAAGCGAATGTCCTATCCTGCATATTTTTAAAGGTCCAGTGATTTAAACTTATGTCCGTCGTCCACGAAAGTCGAAGTAGTTATGGCCAGCACTGTCGGTTTAAGTATTGTATCAGCAGCAGAGTACTGCCAGCGATTGGCCAAGAGTTTGATCACATAGTTTTCGCCGAGTCTATAAGTAGGAGCAGGCGTCTAGCACACACCTTATATCCCAAAATTCTCAACACACCACGCCTGGGATGGGCACAAGGTCACAAGTATGGGGCATTCATAGAGGATCGAACTCATTATTTAGTTGTAATGGGTCTGTCAGAGCACGCAGCATGCTTGTGTAGCTTCATCTTAACTTTTTATCAAAGTAATTCGAGTCCAAGTGGTGCAGCCCTACAGTAGCACTGCTACTGCTACAGCTTGGAAGATTTCTCACTTTATCTTATACGAAAGATCAGATTTCTATATAATTGATAATCTGTATATAGCTGTTCGTGCATTTCCTATGCGTACACGCCTTCTGTAGATGAGATACTACTACTGTGAACTGGTTCATTAATTTACGTCTCGCCATTTGTGTTTAACACACATAAACGAAGTTTTAAAGGTCAGTGCTTCTTGTAATCTTCTCTAGGCCAAACAGCAGAAATTTAGCTTGTGCAGGTGTATTTGAAAGAAGCATTAGATAGTCTGTGTAGTTTGTTGAAACTTTGAAACGTTTTTATTGCCTGAAGATCACTTTTTAGCGTGAAACTGATAGTAGCAAGCCATTTGCAGGTTTGTAATTGTCTGTTATTTTTGCCATCTAACTGAATATTTGCACACACTAGTGTATCCACAAAGTTAAACCAGCCCTGTCGACAACGGCTTAAGTACACCGACTTTACCTCTGTAGAGGAAGAAGATCACCCCAATGGGATTACCTGCTTGTCGTGGGTGGCGACCCGTGATGCTTAAAAAAGAAACCCTGGTAGCTTAGTATGCAACACTTTACTTTGACTCTTACTTAGGCTAGACGGTTGTTCATATCAAGCCCTAGCACCTATATGATTGTACAACCCCTTTGCCATTATGGCAAACCTCCAACCCTTTTTATCATATATATTCTAGGGGTTGGCTGAGGGTCTTAATGTCCTGGGTATGACGTTAAACTCAGTTTGATAGTGAAGTTCCAATTCTGGAGCTCTGGGGAACGTGGAGTATACCTTCATCATCGTTACTCCCAGGTCAACTCTGACCCGGAGTGGTAGTACTTGATAGTGTTTCATTATTGGTTAAATAAGAAAATCGAATTTTAAAAAATGTGTTTAAAAAATTGAGTTTAAAAAAAAAACTGAGAACCCAACAGCAATGAATAAAACAAAACGTCTTGGCATAAAATAACCCAACATGGGTTGAGATACCATAAAATCTAACCAACCAACCAACGAACCAACCAACCAACCAAACAAAGTTAAACTTTCTTCCTATATCATTTTACACCAACATATGTGTCTTAAGTGATAGGAATAGTAATTCTAGTCATATGTGTTGATACAGAATTACCAAATTTCTGTCTGTGTGTCGTTCTGCTAATATTTGCAATTAATTAGGCGTGTAGTTGTGTGTGTGTAGCTGTGTATATATTTCCTTGTGTAACTGCCTGTGTACCAGTACACGTTTCTGTGTTTGTGTGTTTGTGTGTGCGTTCGAAACGACCCTCTATTGATTTGCAATATTAACTATATTTGTATTATTGCCTAAAAGCTAATCAAATAAATATTATCAGTAGAGACTTCCCTCCAGAACGAATACATATATTTAATATTCGCCACGAATAAATAGTAGAGAGGCAGATAAGGCCTCCCTAAAGAGGAAAACTAAAACGAATCGATCCAATGAAGATAGAGAAATAACGTCGAGACTAAAATAACAAAAATATGATGATATAATAATAATAATAATAATAATAATAATAATAATAATAATAATAACAGGGTGAAGTTAAAGGAAAATGAAAATTGACAAATATCTGGACCTTGCCAGAGAACTGAAAAAGTTATGGAATATGAAAGTGAAAGTTATACCAATTGTAGTTGGTGCACTTGGAACAGTCCCAAAAGCATTAGAAAAGGGTTTGGAAAGTTTGGATATCAGAGGAAGGATTGAAACCATTCAGAACACTGCACTGCTGCAATCTGCCAGAATACTCAGAAGAGTCCTGGAGACCTGAGGAGACTTGCTGTCACTCAGACTCCAGTGAAAGACCATCAGCTAACACTGATGTGAAAACTCAAATAATAATAATAATAATAATAATACCTAGTGTTGATTAACAAAAAAAAAAAAAAGAAAACATACCAACAGCAGATCTCAGGGTGAAGCTGAAGGAAAATGAGAAGATGGATAAATACCTGGACCTTGCCAGAGAATTGAAAAAGATATAGTATATGAAAGTCAAAGTAATATCAATTGTAGTTGGTGCACTTGGAACGGTCCCAAAAAAGCTTGGGAAAAAGACTGGAAAATCTGGAAATCAGAGGAAGGATTGAGACCATCCAGACTACTGCACTGTTGCAATCGGCTAGAATACTCAGAAGAGTCATGGAGACCTGAGCAGATTGTTGTCACACAGTTCTTCTTCTTCTTCTTCTTCTTCTTCTTCTTCTAGTAGTAGTAGTAGTAGTAGTAGTAGTAGTAGTAGTAATAAAGTTGAGTATAAAATGTATAAACACGTATACACGCGGGTACCTACTTTTCCGAATAGTAACTTTTTATTATTGTAGTACCCTCCTCCAAGATTCAGATTCACGTCATACACTGGACGCTAAGACCCTCAATCATAGCCTTCGAATACATACATGATAAGAGGGTTAGTATTTACCATAAGGGCATATAACTTGCGGAACTTGAGGAATTTTCACGAAACGAAACAAAAATCAAAAGGAGCTATATAAGCTAGAAATGTTGATTTAAAATTTAATCTATACATATATAAATGACAGTTTGTGTGTATGTATGTATGTCCGGAGGAAACAAAGAAAATAAAACCATTAATGACAAAGTATATATATATGTATACACATTCACTATCACCAGATCTTGCTTTTTGAACAAAAATAATGAAGATTTGATTTATATTCATGAAGATAATTAACAAACAAAATTTAAATGATAACAGCCTGGAATTCTTTCATTTAGTATTCTAAAAAAAGACATTAATGTTTTATTAAACTGTCTGGATAAACACAAGGTCTTTTTTTTTACATAGGGATTTTAAAGAGGCATCTTGCGAAGATCCAACTTGTGATACAACAATAATGGATCTACCTTTTTTTTACCCCACACTCTACTAGGGTGACGCCGGGTAGCCGCGTCTAGTTACATATAAATCCTACTGTGGGTTTTTTAATCAGTAATTTAAAAATATACAATAAAAGGGCTGATTCTGTGGGTTGTTTTTCCGTGTTGATTCTTACTTCTTGTTTGGGCTGGTCATCTCTTGCTGAAATCGAACCCAGAACCTTGTGGTTCCTAGATAGATAAATTATTGATAGTTAATTTATTTATTGTAAAACTCATTTCCAATGCATTTTTATAGTAAAAATCATTTCCAGTGCATTTTTATAGTAAAATAATTCCCAATGCATTTAATCAGGGCTAAAATCTTTTCCAATGTATCTTTATAGTAAAAATCATTTCCAATGTATTTTTGAAGTAAAAATCATTCCCAATGCATTTTATACTAAAATCATTTCCAATGTATTTTTGATATCAGTAATACTTAATACACATATCATTTCTATTTCTTTCTTTCTACAGAAACTTCAAGATCAATAGAGTTGCATATTCTACTTTGTTGAAAACGGTATGGCTGGTTCAAGGATGACATAAGATCAAAATTGGACGGTCTCATTTTTAACTAGGGTGGGTTGCAGTATGATAACTAACCGAGGATTTAGGTACACGCGTATTAATATATAGATAACTAGCAGCGGCTACCTGGCCTCGCCTGGGTAGAGGTGATCTTTTTAAAGTTAGTCCCGCAGACCCATAATTACGAAATCGTGAGTTGAATCCTCGTGGGAGGCCCCATTTATATCCCTATGTAAAAAAAAAAAAAAAAATAGACCTTGCATTGATCCAGCTATTCTGAAAAGAAATGTTAGTGTCTACTATCTAAAATATTAAATTAAAAAAAAACAAACCATGCTGTTATCATTTAAATTTTATTGTTCAATTATCTTCACGAACATAAATCAAATCTCTTATTTTTACTCAAAAACCAAGCCCTGGTGATATTTAATGTGTATATCTATTTACTTTATCGTTTATTGTTTTATTTTGGAAGTTTCCTCCGAACATACAGATACACACAACTGCCCTTTATATATGTACTAGAAGTGGCTACCCGGCGTCGCCTGGGGATTTTTAAAAAGTTAGTATTGCAGATCCATTATTACTTATCACATGTTAGATCCTCACTGGATGCCCCATAAAATCCCTACATAAATATATAACAATATAGTAAGATATTTTAATTCAATAATTTACAATAAAAAAACCCAAAAAACAATATAAATGAGACGATTAATTCAATCAATCAGCATCATATTTCTGTTACTTCTGTTACTATACAAATTCAAATTTTTAAATATCTTCCCAAATATAAAATAAAATCATTATTTTTGCTCAAAAACCAAGCCCTGGTGATAGTGAATGTATATATACATTTACTTTGGTATTGATTGTTTTATTTTCGAAGTTTCCTCTGGACATACACATATACACAACTGCTCTTTATATATGTATAGATAGATAGATAGATAGATAGATAGATAGATAATAATAAACTATTTGAAAAGAGAATTTGATTTTGAGTATAACATATATAAACACTCATGCACATGGGAACTCACTTTCCCGAAAAGTAAAGTTTCTATTATTGCAGCCCCCCCCCCAAGGGAATTATGATTGCCTTTATAAATAAACTGTTTTTTCAGATGCGTTTTATATGAAGTTTATTAGAAAAAGGAAAGCAAAAACGAACAGGCGAATGTGTTCTTACTACCCTTACACAGCTCATTATAAAATATAATAAGGCCTACATATCGTTACACTCAATAGGATTCTATGTCATGTTCGTAAATATATTTATTTCATATCTTCGTAATTATTAATTTCTAGCTTGTCATCTATCTTAATATATCTAATATCTATATATTAATATTCGTGTCCCTTAATTGTACGACAGTTATCCTTTTGCAAACACCCTCTGGTTAAAAATTGGAGACCGTCCAAATCGTTCAAGACGAAATGCAAAAATCTAAATCCTGATTATTTGGTGTCGCTTATCCACCGAATTCTTAGTTCTCATGGGTGTCATCACACCAGTTAAATAATTGATTATTCCGTTTTTACTATAAAGCAAGAAAGGGGGCAAAAGGATATGCTACACAGAAAAAATTTAAGAAAGAATGAAAGAAAGAGAGTTGGGAAAGACAGAGAGAGGTATAATGCAAATAAGTTTCAATTGAACATCAGGAAATCGGAAAAAGAAAGAAGAGAGAGAGAGAGAGAGAGAGAGAGAGAGAGAGAGAGAGAGAGAGAGAGAGAGAGAGAGAGAGAATTAAATCAAGATTATTATAATTTTTACATATTGAACTATTTCGTTGCTCTTAAATAAACATATTAAACGTTGTGATAATTGAATAATCAAACTGTGGCGTATCCACAGGTCCTGCTAGTTATTGATAAAACTGTGATTTTGAATTACTCTGTCAGTTAGTGCTGTGCAATACGCTTACTGCACCTCTAAAGAAGGGTAAGACTCCTCCTCCCAAGGGGATCATGATTTGCCATAGGTGGTGATACGTAATGTCTGAGGACAGAATCTAGGTCGCTGATAAGATAATAAAACACACACACACACACACACACACACACCACACACACATACATACATACATATATATATATATATACATAATTTTATTAATCTATGTATAGATATAGATATAAGATTAATTTTTAACTTTTAAAACCCCTTGCAACACCGGGTAGTGCTACTAGTATACATATGATCTCAGAGTTGTAAAAGGAACTAATTTCCTTAGATTTTAGGTAACATATTCAAGTTAGTTTTATCCACCACCAAGAGATGCTTATTTTCAATCACATTGCGGTATATCTTCACTGAAATTCACACCCTATCATTCTCATAATATAACTCTTCTATTTTACTTTGACTGTGCAAAAAGTTAAGTGAAAATGCTAGTAATGTTTTCAGAAAGCTTTTAAAAGGGTGACATGGATCTTTCTCCTAAGTGGGCATACTACATACATTACATAAACTAGCAACAATATGCGCCCTACGGACGTATTTAAGTTTTAATGTAACGAAATATATTAATATGCAAATAATAATAATAATAATAATAATAATAATAATAATAATAATAATAATAATAATAATAATTTCCGGCCGACCACCGAGTGAAAATGAACGAAAACGAAAAGATCGACAAATACTTGGACCTTACCAGAGAACTGAGAAAGCTGTGGAACATGAGGGTGAAGGTCGTGCCGATCGTTATTGGGACCCTTGGAACAATCCCCAAGGGGTTGGAAAGGAGTCTGGATGAATTAAAAATCGGAGGAAGAATCGAGACCATCAAGTCTACAGCATTATTGAGATCGGCTGGAATACTCAGATGAGTCCTGGAGACCTGAGGAGACTTGCTGTCACTCATCTTCCAGTGAACCACCTGCTTCTGCAGGTGTGAAAAACCCGAATGGAGTGAAATAATAATAATAATAATAATAATAATAATAATAATAATAATAATAATAATAATAATAATAATGATGATGATGATGATGATGATGATGATGATAATAACAACAGAAAAGAATAAAGGATGTTCAAACAAATATATTTAAAAAAAAGCTTTGCTTTGAAATCGATTAGACATATAAAAATCTTTTTGTCTTTATTTTTTACGCATTGTATTGCCTTCGAATTTTATTATTTTATAAAAAAAAAGAATTTTTGTTAATCTATATATAAATATAGATATGAGATTAATTTTAACTTTTAAAATCCCAGATAACACCGATTAGATTTTCTAGTTTATTTAGCTTTTAAGTAAACATATCAAACGTTGTGATAATTAAATGATCATAATCTGGTATATCCACAGGTCCTGCTGGGTTATAAGTAACTATAACTTTTAAAATCCCTGGCAACACCGGGTAGCTCTTCTAGTTTATATATGATTCAAGGATT
>CM042147.1:13836327-13881327 GCA_023376005.1 Doryteuthis pealeii
ATAAAGTTCAAATTAAAAATATGCCTCTCTATTGTTGCAAAACCGAATATTTTCAGTCCAACAGGGTGCTGTTGGACTTTCATGGTATATATATATTTACCAACCCCTCCGTCACGAGTAGGATGCGATACAAGGTCAATTTCTTAAGCGGAATTTAACAGGTTTCAATTAAGAGTTTTCCTTCTCCTAGACTGGTTACCTAGCCATGGTTAAAGAGCCCAGTCTGCCCTGCTATTTACTCATAGCTGGAGAGAGAATTGGATTCATACCTTTCCCAAGGGTAGTAGCGCCATTTTGAAATGCCAACAGTTTCATCCAGGAATTGAACTCGGATCGACGAGTCCACTTCTTACGACTCTAACCATTAGACCACGCGTCTCCATGGTATACATATATTTACCAACTCCTCCGCACGAGCAGTATATGACACAAGGTCAATTTCTTAAGCGGAGTTCAACAGGTTTGAATTCAGAGGTTTCCTTCTAGACCGGTTGCCTAACCAAGGTTAAAGAGCACAGTCTGCCCTAATATTTATCCATAGCTGGAGGGAGAGTAGGATTCATACGTTTCCCAAGGGTATTAGCGCATAGTGAAATTACCACATCCAGGATTTGAACTCGGGCAACGAGTCCATTTCCCATGACTTTAACCATTACACCACGTGCTTCATGGTATAAGATGTACGCAAAATCGCCGCTTCTATTTATGAACTTTTCCAACATTGACAGCCATATCTGATAAAAATTGACCAATGAGAAACGAGACAAGAAAGCATTTAAGATCCCTTGCGACTGTCCTCAAATCTAGTTATAAGTTGAACTTTCTGCAAGGAAGAACCATCTCTTGGATTAACACCAGAGGAAATCACTATGAGAACTGAACCCTAACTCACTACACACTTGGATTTACATATTTACGAAACCTACAGACCAGGATTTACCAACTGAATTCTGTGAACAACTGAACCCCCACAATGACGACAAGGATTTTAACAGACGCTACGGGAATTGGTGCTAGGGACGCAATATACGATATTGTTTTTCTGGAAGATTTCTCCATCAAAGCATTAGACACTGGTGAAAATATTACTAGAGTTAAATAAAAATACTTTGTTCACAGTTTCAAAACTTCACATTACACCACCGTAGAAACATTCTTATTGTACAATTATATTCAATTATGCGTATTAGAATAAGTTTACAAATGTGTTGTTTGTGGTTGTTCAACAACCGTTCTAATGTTCGTTGTTTGAAAGCCAGAAAGTTAACAAGCCAGTCAAGAATGAAAAGAAAAGGGTGTAAAAGTAGAGAAAATAAAGATAAGAATGAAATCAAACAAAGATGAAAAAGAGAGGGCAAAAACAACGAGAAAGCGGTGATGAAGAGAACCAGTAATTGATTTGAGAACACTTGCAAACCATCTTAAATGCTTTCTGTTCTCGTCTCTCATTGGCCAATTTTAATTGAAAGTGTCTGCATTTGTTGGGAAAGTTCAACAACTCTCCTGATATCCGTTGTTTGAAAGCCTGAGAGTTAACAAGCTAACCAAAAATGAAAAAAAGGTTAGAGTAATAACAGAAAAATTAAAGATAAGAATAAAATAAAACCAAAACGCAAAAGAGAGAAAATGAAAAACAAACAAAAAAATAAAACAAAACAAAAACGGTTTATCGGAAAGAGAAAGCGTTGATGAGAAGAACAACCTAGGAGAATGAAAAACGAACACAAAATAAAATAAATCAGATGTAGACATCTGAATGAAGACAGAGACATTAATAACTACTTGTTCTAAAAACAGTTAACATTTTTTTCAGCCAAAGTCACAACCTATTAATTTCAAGTCAGCAATTTTGGTTTACATTTAGGAATAAGTCTGAAAATTGACAAAAAACAAAAATAACAATATTCAACATCAAATTCTAAAATTTAATTTAAGAGAAAAGAATATTTCAGAAAATAACACGACACATTTCATTCTTATTTTAGTCTTATTTTCTATATCAAACATACACAAGCGTGTATTTATTCTACGCATATATATATACATTATATATATATATATATATATATATATATATATATATATATATGGCATATAGAAAAATAAACTAGGTTTATGAAAGCACAGAAAAATTACATTTAACATGATGTTAGGCACCTCATTTACTTAACCCGATCGTTTTCATCAGATTTTGAACATGAACTGATGAGGCCTTAAAATGTAGCAATTGTATCTTACAATTTCAGTATATATATATATATATATATATATATATATATATATATATATATATATATATGTGTGTGTGTGTGTGTGTGTGTATAGGTGAGAATATATAAGTAAGAATATTTTATGGACGCTAACTCTTAAAAAGTTAATATGCTTAAAAACGTAAACTATATTTTAAAATCTTATATATACGTATATAAAAAGTAAAGTAAAGTCGTCGGGGCGGCCTAAGTCAGCGAGGGAGTCTATCCCCTTTTCAATAGCGCTCGACCAAGGAGATTGTTTTGGTGTCTGAGGTGGAGCGCCACACCTACCATCAGCTCCTTACTTTACCGCACAGATCCCTGTGCTACTCATGCGCTGAGTTGGCGAGTACCGATATCGAACTAGGAACCTTGTGGTTTCTAGCCAAACGCTCTACCGACTTAGCTAACCCGGCTCCTATGGGAGAAACATCTAATCTTTTAGACTGATATTAAATAACCACAAATTCACAATAAAACTCAAATCCCGCATAGTACGATAGCACTTCACCTTAACACCCCACCACACAACCTTACACACCTCAAATGTATTTTAATAGACCACGCATTTCCAACAACGCAATCTCGAAAACAAGCAGAAACCAAATGGATTTTAAAACTACGAACTCACGTAAGGGGACTGAACGCCGATATCGGAATACTTCGTTATTACAAATATTTTACAGACTGTCAATAACAACAAAGACAAAGGATCTGTTGAACAGGAGCGATGTTCATTTGAAGAAGGGAATCTAACGATCCCGAAAATTTATGATAACAAATAATAAAAAATAAGTGAATCTAATTCTCCATAACATCGAGTTCCTTCATTTATTTTTTTTGCTTCATAATAACGTCCAACTTCAACATAAAAAAACATAAAGATATATACAGAGAAGCGTATATCTTCATATATATATATATATATATATATATATATATATATATATATAATATATATATATATGAAGATAGGATGGATATATTAGAATCCGACAGTATTAGGTGGGTAAAAGGATAGTGAACAAGAAATGATAACTCAAAACAAATCTAAGAGTTGAAACGTTTCGTCCGATTTATACGGACATCCTCAGTCGAAAGATTTTTATTGAAAGCAAAATTACGTGCATATGATTTGGTGAGGGGGTGAGTTAGTAGCGGAAGTGAAGGGTAGGGAGGATAGGGGCTGACATGAATGAAGTGTGGGGATAGTTTACAGGAAGTAGAGAGTAGTTTAGGAGTAGATAGGCACAGGGGAAGTCAACGGAGGAGGGTAAAGTTCTTGGTAGTGGTGTGTTTGATGTCAGGGGAAAATAAGGAGAAGGGAAGAGTTGAGTGATATTAGGTCACTAGTTCAGTTTAGGGAAGGAGTAAGGGGGAGAATTTTTTTTGATTCCTGAAGTGTAGGTGGCGGAATGGAACAGAGTAGGTAGTGAGAGTCTATATGTGGACATTCTTTTTTTAATTTATTTAATTATTTATTTAATATATTATTCCTATTCATAGTGGGTAAGTTTGCTTTCAATAAAAATCTTTGACTCAGGGTGTCCGTATAAATCGGACGAAACCTTTCAACTCTTAGATTTGTTTTGAGTTATCATTTCTTGTTCACACACACACACACACACACACACACACACACACATATATATATATATATATATATATATATATATATATATGGTATTGTCTCAGAGTTTCCATATGCTTCTAGTAAGTGTATATATATGAGATTATTTGGTATATGTATCCGTTTGATGGAGGTACATGTATCAGGTTTGGGAATTTGTATGAAGCATTCAAGAAATAAATATTCAAGAAATAAATATCAGAAACTCGGTTGTTTTTGTGTAGAGTTTCGTTTATTTAGTAGTTTTAAAATTTTCAGGATTATAATGTCTCCCTTCTTCAGACTGTCTAAGGACAGTAATATTCCCGCGCAGTAGTGTTCCTGGTTGCTGGTTCATTCTAGTGGGAGTATCCGCTTCTATTGGTAGTGTAGTTGTCATCTTTGTGTGTGTGTGCTTGGTGCTGATTGATCAGTGTGTACTTTATGAGTTTGTACTCTGTGTCCCTTGTGTTCCGGTGGGGATTCATGGAGTGATCGCACATCACTTTAGCACCCCATCACACAATCTAGATAATCTCAAATGTGTCTTGATCGAACATGGTTTTCCATCCACTCAATCAAGAAAACTAGCTGAACTAAAATGGATAATTAGATTAAACACCCACACCAAAGGTCTCAGCAGTGATACAGGAACATTAAAAGCTTACAAATATTTCCAAAATATCCCACCACCACAACTCCATGACACCCAGGGACACAGAGTACAAACTCATAAAGTACCTACTTGGGGGTGGTTGGGGTATTTTGGAAATATTTGTAAGTGTTCCTGTATCACTGTTAAGACCTTTGGTGTGGGTGTTTAATCTAATTATCCATTATAGTTCTACTAGTTCTTGATTGAATGGATGGAAAACCATGTTCAATCAAGACACATTTGAGATTATCTAGACTGTGTGGTGGGGTGCTAAAGTGATGTGCGATCACTCCATGACCCCCAGCAGAACACAAGGGACACAGAGTACAAACTCAAATTGTAGTAGTGGTCGCTGTTAGTAGTAGTAATAGTCGTTAGTTCAGAAACAACATATACGCAAGTTGTATAGTCACAAGTGGATGTGTATTTATTTCTAGAAGGAAACATAGAGAGAAAGAGAGAGAGAGGACACGGTCAAATAATTCAGTCGTAAATCCTGTTCGCTAATACTGTATGAAACCCATAGGAGGTACCAGAAAGGCCCCGTCTGCCTTCCACCATCCCTGGCCAAAAAAGATCGATTTTCTCCTCTCCCACTTCTCGTTCCGGCGTCACACCCGTTTTCGGTCATAACCCGGAACTTCCGTTTTTTTTAATCTATTTCCGGGGTCATTCTACCGATGTGCTTTTACCCCGTTGTGTGTTTCTTCTTCCAAATTTTAATCTTTGTTTGTTCATATTTCTTCTTCCCCTCTTTCTCCGTAGACCATAATTATTATGCTACAGTGGCTGAGAGTCAACCACTAGCTTATTGATACACATGAAGTGATTTTTTCTGATTTATTAATAAACATGAAGTTAATAAAAATTTGTACCAATTTATTACAACACTTGAAGTAAATGAAAAGTCTAGCATATAAATTATTTCTAGTAATTTATCAATACATATGAAGTTAAACAAATCATATAAAAAACAGGATTTGGCATAAAATAACCCACAAGGGTTGATATACCATTAAACACCAACTAACCAACCAACCATAATCCTAACCGAATGGCAGTACCTGTTAAGCTCTATCTATGGGTAAATGATAAAAAATGTGGTTTTCAAAAGGTGTTTAAAAAGTTGATTTTAAAAGAAATTTTGAATACCCACCAAGAATGAATAAAAATGTCTTTAGCAGAAAAATAAACAAGGGTTGACATGCCGTAAAATCTAACCAACCAACCAACCATCCTTCTAATATTGTTTCCTGTGTTTATCCCTTAGTGTCGAACTACGATATAAGTGATTCGATCTCATCCTCAACACCAATATGTTATATGGTATATATGTCCGACAGTAAAGAATAAAAAAAAACTCAGAAAAACAAAAAAACAAACAAAACAAAATAAAATAAAATGCAGGAGACGATATTAGAAGTCACCTATATGTATTTTGTTTATGTTTAAAATATATACACTATTTATATTCTTTTCAGACTAGTCCATTATATCAGTGCGGGATGTTTTATCACTCTACAACAGTTCTGGTATGAAAAAGAAGAACAAATAAAATCTATTGTCCTTATAAGACACGTTGAAATATAAGATGAAAATCAGCACACACACACACACACACACACACACACACACATATATATATATATATATGTGTGTGTGTGTGTGTGTGTGTGTGCGTGTGTGCACAAATATACATATACAGGGAGAGATAGTGGGAAGAGAGGAGAAGAAATTATGGTAGCTCTAAGTGCTATTTTGTGTCAAAGAAGATGAAGGAAGAAGCTTTTTTTTCTTTCTATTGATAAGAATAAAAAGAAAAATATCCAAGAAAGAGACAACTAATCCCTCTTTTATGTTTTCTCAAAAAGTAACTGTTGTGTTTCCCTTAACTTGGTCAGAAACTTTTTTTGGAATGAATCTTTTTGCTATTGATACACAACGCACGCCAAGGAGAGTCGTGTCTAATCGTTAGAGTCTGAAAAATACCCGCTTCACTGACTAACGAAATAAAAACAATGTCTCTTTCTTTTGTTTACCAATTTGCTTTCTTCAATAATATAAACAAAAACAAATAGAAAAAAAATGAAATTTCAATAAATTATGCAAGTTATGGCGAACTTATTTTCTTGGTGTTTGTTTTAAAAGAAACACTATTAATATTCACCAAGCACTGGTTAGTCTGGTTGAGGAGTAAATTAAGAAAATGGGAAGATTGCCTTTTGTTGAACATAGTTACGTATTACAAATACTAGCAAAAAAATAAAACGCACCCACCGGGCTGTGTAAAAATTAACTTTTGAAAGATATTGCCTGAGGAAGAATTTAAAATTCATGTTAAAGGGTTTGTATCATAAGTAAGTAAAATAATCTAATTTATCAAAGGAGTAAAAATGAAAAAAAAGAAAAAAAAAAGAAAACTATTTGAAATGTAAACTTTTTTTTGTCCCCCTGAAATAAAATGTTGCGTACATCTATTATTTTTAATTAAAAAAATATTTTGAATAACTTGCACATGAATTTTACACAAAATCGTGGGCATTAATTTATTTTAAAACTTTTTAGTTAATTTTTTGTAACTGAAAAAAAAAATGGCGAGAGTAGAAAATGATTTTAATACCGGACAATGTGGACCGTTTAATGTTGCATACTCAAATTGTATGTATTAAGGATTTTGAATGTAAATCAAATACTTATTGATAAACTTAGTCAAATCCTGAGTATTTTTGACGTAAGCAGTGACGTAGTTTTGGTTACAGACAGAGAGACAATAAATCTCCATTATTAATATATATATATATATATATATATATATATATATATATATATATATATATATTAATTGCCTAAGTTTATCAATGAGTATTTGATTTACATTCAAAATCCTTAATACATAGAATTTATATATATATATATATATATTATATATATATATATATATATATATATATATATATATATATATATTGTAAGATGCTAACGGTGAGTAGATTAAGGAACACGAGTATTAATACATAGATTCGTCTTTAGTCATCCATAGACACCGTATTTCGTTGTATCACGTTTCTTCAGTGTGGCTAGACATTAGCAGGCTACCTCAGACCGGGATGGACACCTGATCTATTTATCATCAGTCAGACTTCTGACTGTCCGCCAAAAGCACTCACAGACTGGAACGAAGATTTTAATTAATAAATGCATACATATGTATGGAAAGTATAAAAAACGGAATAAATCCGACTGTGAAGTATAGAAAAAAGAAAAACTATTAAATATTATGCTAACAATATCTGTTTCAATCTGTGGAGTTTACGAAGTATACCCGTTTGAAATATTTAAAATTAAAATGAAGACAATTGTAAAAGACACTTTGTAAATACTGGTCTTCATTAGAGCACATATTTTTGTTGAATTCAAATACATCTATACATATATAAAGGGCAGTTGTGTGTATGTGTATCTCCGAAGAACATTTCGAAAATAAAACAATTAACGAGAAAGTAGATATATATACACATTACATATCACCAGGGCTTGGTTTTTGAGCAAAATAATAGAAATTTTTTTATATTCGTGAAGATAATTAAAAAAAAATTTAAATGATAACAGCATGGAATTTTTTTTCATATAATATTTTAGATAGAGACATTAACATTTCTTTTCAGAGTAGCTGGATCAATGCAAGGTCTATTTTTTTAATAGGGAGCATCCCACAAGGATTCAACTCACGATTCAGTAATAATGGATCTGCGGGACTAACTTAAAAAAATCCCCAGATAGCCGCTGCTTGTATATGTATATATGTAAAGGCCGCCAGAGAGCGTTCCATCCGTTTTTATAGATTCGTTCTAATTTAGTTTCGTTAGTCTTTCTGATTTAATATCATATTTTATAACATCGAAACTTAAATACTTGCGCATATTTTTGCTAGTACCAATAAATGAATAAATAAATAAATAAATGCTGGCTGTAAATTGAGACAAGGAATGTTATAAAAGTTTTTTTTGTTTTTGCAGTGACGTGGGCAAATGATTATTTTTCTTGCAAAAACAAAACAATGAATTTACGATTTTAAAAGGCAAACTTTCACCGCGTTTATATTCCCCAAAATGGAAAACTCATTTTCAAGATGAACGCAATGAAATGATTTTAATCACTTATAATCTGATAAAAGTGGATTATATTTCCCGCCACGGAAGATAGATTATCAAACAATGACATCTCTACACATTCCGCCATTACTTATTGCCAGTCTCGACATTTTCATTCCAACCTGGTGAAAAGAATTCGCTTGAATCGCCAAGAGGAAAGGAAATAAATATAAGTCAGACGATTTTCATTTGTCTATAAAATACAGAAACATCTTATCGATTTAAATATATCTATATGATGAAAGTGCGTGGTATAATGGTTAGAGTCGCAGGATGTGGACTCGTCGACCCGAGTTCAATTCCTGGACGAAGCTGTTTGCATTTCACATGGCGCTAATACCCTTGGGAAAGGTATGAATCAAATTCTCTCTCCAGCTATGGGCAAATAGCAGGGCAGACTGTGGTCTTTAACCTTGGCTAGGTAACCAGTATAGGATAAGGAAAACTGAATTCAAAACACTTAAACTCCGCTTAAGAAATTGACCCTGTGTCGCATCCTGCTCGTGCGGAAGGGTTGATATATATATATATATATATATATATATATATATATATATATAATGGACTCTCTAAAAGTAATGCCGACAATTCTTCCTTTCTTTCTTTATTATAAAAATGGAATGATCCATTATTTAGCTGAGGTGACGACACTAATAAGAAATAAGAATTCAGCGGATAAGCAACACCAGGTGAGCAGGATTTATTTTGCATTTAATTTCGGACGATTTGGACGGTCTTATTTCTAACCAGAGGGTGTTCCAAGATGTTAACGGTCGGAAGATTAAGGAACACAAGAATAAATGTATAGATTCGTTCTTAGTCCTCCACCTACACCGTGTTCCGACGTATCCCGTCTCTTCAGTGTGATTCAGGTTACCTCTAGCTGGGGTGGAAACCCGATCAATTTATCATCAGTCAGACTTCTTAACCATAGTCAGCAGATTTTCATTTGTCTATAAAATACAGAATATATAATCAATTCTAATATATCTATATGATGGACGCTCTAAAAGTAATGGCCCCAAATGATTTCAGTGGAAATGGCAATGTATAGGATGAGCAAAATAACACCATTGAATAGAGCAGGTTTGGTTTGGTTTGGTCTGTTTTACGGCATATCAGCCTCGGTGGGTTATTTAATGTCGACAAAGTTTGAAATAAATTCATTCTTAATGGATAATCAAATTTTGTTTATAAACTCATGTTTTTATATTTAACCCATTGATGGGACCCTAACAGGTACTACCACTTCGAGTCAGAGTGGACCAGGGAGCAATTAGGATGAAGGGGTGCTCCACATTCCCCAAACCTCAAAAACTGGAACCCCACCATCAGATAGAGTTTAACGTCATTCCCAGGACATGTAGACACTCAGCCACCGCCTTCTAGTACCCATATGATAAAAAGGGTTGGGGTGCCATAACGGCAATAGGGTTGGGAAAATCATATACGTGCTAGTGTTTGACATGACCAGCCGATTGATCTAGCCAAGAAAGGGTTAACGTGGAGTATTGAAGTCATGGACTGCTCAACGACCTGGGTTCTATCCTTAAGCATCACGGGTCGTCACCCACTGCCAACAGCTTGCCTCATTCGGGAGTCTTACCCCTCTGCAGAGGTGCAGTCGGTGCATTCTAACGCCCCAGACGACAGGGCGGGCATAGAGCAAGTGCGTGGTCTAATGGTCATTGTCGTATGTAAATGCCTTGGTGCTACTTTGTGTCACATCCTGTTGGTTAATTTAAAAGGCGTCATCTTGTGGTATAATGATTAGCAAGTTAGTCTCACAGATCCGTTACTACAGAATAGTGAGTTCATTCCTCGCTGAATACTACATACTTGCGACCTTGTGTCGTATCCAACCCGTGGAGAAAGGGTTGGGTAATACCTACATTTCCCACACCCAATAGTTAGAAAACTAGTCTCGCAGATCCTTTACTTATGAATAATGAGTTCGATTATTCCCCATACTTCCACCTTTGTGTCACATCCTACCCATGTTAAACGGGTTGGGTAAATGCGCACCTTTTTATGTGCCAAACACTTCTTTCTATAAACACAGTGACAAACTAAAAACTGACTGAATTTTGATTTTTAAAATAGAATGCGTGGGAAGATTACTAAGATAAAAAAAATCAATTGTAAAGATGTTGCACACCAGGGGTTCGAGGATACGTCAAGCTGCGAACTTAAAAAAAACTGTAATTGATTTCTGCTTCGTTGCACTGATTAGTTTTTATTTCTGATCTATTAGTTCCAATTGTTTGGTGATTGGTGAGTGGTGGCCTAACAGTTAAAAGCTCAATAAATTAAAGGCGTGAAAAATTGAATCGGCGAAGCGAGTTCGATTCCATGAGTAATATCGACACAAGTTCATTTTTTAAGCGGAGGACAAGTTGTTTGAATTCAGAGGTTTTTCTTCTTCTAGACCGGTTGCCATACCAAGGTTAAAGAGGTCAGTCTGCCCTATTATTTACCGACGTCAAAGTACAGTAGAATAGTTGTATTCATACCTATTACACACGTATTAGCGCTGTGTGAGATTTAATTTTTTTCTTTCATGCTTTCTAACAATTTTTAAAAATTATCATTTCTAAAGGCGTCACTCATTTGTCCAAAAGAGTTATTATTGTTAAACCAAGTACTGTCGGTTCCTTTTCTAGACCACTATCAAGACTTTTTATATATGTCTAAATTAATATTACCAAGACTTTATTATTTAACTAAACTATTGTTTTGTTTTTATAACTAAGGCGACACTAAATAACAATGGAAGTTAATTTTTTTAAATGTTTCTAACGCGTTAGGAAAACAATATATTCTGATTTCTGAATATCTTCAAATATAAATCAAATCTTCATATTTTTTTAATCAAAAAGCAAGCTGGGGATAGTGAACGAGTATATATATATATATATATATACGCAGTTTCCTCTGGATATAGATACATACATACACACTATCTGTCCTTTCTGTATAGGTTATTTCTTGTTGCTAGCTGGTTGGTTGGTGTAGCATAACGATGATCACGGTACAAGAACGGTGTTTGTTGTATAGGCCAACTCAAGTAGTTGTAGTCACCGTTAGTAGTAGCCATTAGTCAGAAACAACATACACGCAAGTTGTATAGTCACAAGGGGCTTTGTATTTATTTCTAGGCTCGTGGGCTCTTCCACAGAGAGAAAGAAAAGACAGAGAGAAAGAGAGGGAGTATCGTCAAATTATTCTATCTTCATATTATCATACTTTGTACCGCTGTCCCACACCCACACGAGGGACCGGGACCAACGTCTGACTCCTACTAGCACTGAAAGGAAAAGAGAGCGATCTCCTTCTTCCGTTTCTTGTCCCTGCGTCACATCCGTTTCCGGTCAAAACCAGGAACGTCCGTTTTTCTTTTCAAATCTATTTCCGGGGTAATTCTTCGGTCAAATTACTGGCACCCCGTTGTGAGTTAACTCTTCTAAATTTTAACCGTTGTTTGTTTTTATTTCTTCTTCCCCCTCTCTCTCTAGAAATTCGAATACAGTTTTATTTTTAATCCCACATTCCCGGTAGACCCTAATAATTGGTTGCTGCGTGGATTTTACGGGATGTCGACCCATTGGGTCATTTTATGCCAAAGATGTTTTTGCTTTATTCATTCTTAATAGATAATCAATTTGTTTCTTTAATATTTAACCCATCAACACGCCATCGCTCCATTCCGATATGAGAGCTATAACGTTACAATGGGAGGTAAGTGGCCGTACAGATGTTTTTTTTGCTATTTTTATTTTGTTAGTACTTTAACAGGTACTACCACCAGGTCAGAGTGAACCTGGGAGTAATGACGATGAAGGGGTGCTCCACATTTCCCAAGGTCCAAGCTGGAACCTCACCATCAGATAGAGTTTAACATCATAACCAGGACACGAAGACCTTCAGCCACCTTTATGATAAAAGGTTTGGGGTTTTCCATAAGCGCAATAGGGTTGGGACAATCATATAGCTGCTAGGGATTGACATGAGAAGCTGATTGATGGGAAGGAGCCTCTTTGACTGCTCGTTTAGGCTAAGTAAGAACCAAAAGGGAATGTTGGATGTCAGGAACTTCTTAGCTACCAGGGTTCCATCCTTCAGGGTCACGGGTCACCACCCACGGCCAACAGGTAACCCCCCATTATGGAGCGGTCTTACCCCTCTGCAGAAGTGCAGTCGGTGTATTCTAAAGCTCCAGGCGACAGGGCTGTTGTTGTTGGTGCCATGTAAACTATTAGAATGTTTTGCTTGTTACTTGGGGTGGGGTGGTGACCTCTGCGAAATAATTCTCATTTTCCTGGGAAATGTTGTAAAGAGGAATTACATCACGTGACACGCCTTTGATCTCGTCCTGAATTGAATAGAATCTATAAGTTCTAATTTTCCATTAGGGGGTGGGGGGTCGGGATGGGGTCGGGGAATGTTCCTATTTGATTCTCGCTATTGGTTATTGAAATTTATCGGCTTTTTCCTATTCACAGACAGGAAGAAACTCTTCACTGCTAAGATAAGAACGAAAACTTGCGGGTCGATAATGAATAATGAACATCTCTCGGGCTTTCATATAAATTGCATCAAATATATATCAAATCGATTTCCTAATATATATATATATATATATATATATATATATAGCACTAAGTGTTTATGTAACTTGTGAAGTCATGAAAACTGCTTCACCAAATCTTTCACAGCCCTGTTGGCTGTGGCTTTAGAATACACCGACTGCCCCTCTGCTGAGAGGTAAGGCCCCTCTCCAATGGGGACACCTGTTGGTCGTGGCTGGAGACCCATGATGATTAAGGATGGAATCCAAGTGTCTACACAGTCCGTGCCATGCAACACTCTATTTTGGTCCTTACTTAGTCTAGACGGTCGGTCAGAGAGTCCCCCTTCCAATAGGTCACGTTAAGCCTGTTTATTAAGCATGGGTTCAGGACGCACCCAGTAGGTTTGTTGAACATTTTGCTACAGTCAGTCGGATTGTCGACCAGTTTATCATTATTGAGAAAAGTGAGACTGAGATAGAGAAAATAATTAAGAGAGAGAGATAGTGTGACAGCCGATAATGTGATGGATAGAGAGAGAGAGAGAGAGAGAGAGAGAGAGGAGGGAGGAGAGGAGGGAGGGGGATACACAGAAATAAAAGAATGATATATAAATAAATAAGATATACAGGAATTAAATAGAAAAGTAAAGAAATTGAAGAATAGATAGATAGATAGATAGATAGATAGAGAGAGAGAGAGAGAGAGAGGGAGAGAGAGAGAGAGAGAGAGAGAGAGAGAAATAAATGAGTGATACATTGAAAAGTGCGGAAATAAAAACGGAATGAGAGAGAGGGTGAATATATACAGAATTAAATAGAAAAGTAAGAAATCGAAGAAGAATAAAAGATGAGAGAGAGAGAGAGAGAGAGAGAGAGAGAGAGAGAGAGAGAGAGAGAGAGAGAGAGAGAGAGAGAGAGAGAGAGCATAAATATGAATATATCTCATTTGTTTTAACTGTTCAATCATTTAATTCAATTTAAACTACTCAAAATCTGCGCGTGTTTAGTTGTAATTACTTTTGGTCCATAAAAAAAAGATTTGCTTTTAAAACTTTCTCTTCACCAATATAAATTCTTGCAAATGTCTGCGACGACACTTAGAGCAGATCGTCAAATCATAAATTATAGATTATAATCGGCAGATTTTGTCAATAAGAAATTATGGACACATTCTAGACGAGGCAAATAGGCCATAAAGTGATCTTTTGTTCTAAACGAACACTTCTCAAATAGCAAAGATCGCCTATCAAGTCTTTTATTTGGGACTTTTGCAAGAATATGTACATGTAGACGAAGAGTATGAAGAGGTAATCTGTCATCTTGAAATATCATATGTTATATTTTAATATAACCATTATATATTGGGAGCAGCCATTTTATTGGAGTCAATGGCGATTCGTGAATGAATCATTTTATTTTCATCAATACATCGTCTACATTCTATCTATATATCATTTTCTTTCCATTTAGAAGTCCGTCGCAGATGTCTTCAACATTTCTGGGCCCTCTGGTGGCTAGTTAGTCCAATTCTAGACTTGCAGATGCGGTCATACATTGCAAAGGAAATTCCCATCTGCATTTGGTGGTTCATGACGGCGAAGACGTAACCGCTCCGCAGCCCTGTTAATCTCGATATTGAACAGCTCAGCTCCTGTGCGGCACGCATCTCGCCAACCCTGTCTGTTGGAGGCCAGGTGTAACGTGATTACGAACGTCCAGAGTTTTGGGTGGACTGCTATAGAAAGAGAGGAAGAAGAAATAAGAGAAAGTAAAAGTTTAAAAAAAATGTTAGTAATGGGCACAAAACGGGTGGTCGGGAATTTGACCGAGGCATGACCCCCGAATGGAGAATTGAAAGCCAACCGGAAGTTTCGGGTGTTAACCGGAACCGGAAGTCACGTGATGACGAGGAACGACAAACAACAAGATCGTCCTCTTTTTGATTTCCGACAGCGTAGGATTCGGACGGACCTCTGGTTCCCTATTGTGGGATCACAGTAATTTAACAGTGTCCTCTCTTTCTCTTTCTCTCCCTGCCTTTCTCCTCTCCGAAAAAACCCACGAGACGAGCACGAAAATAAAAGCTAAGCCCTGGGGAAGATATATCTCAAGCGTTGTATCTTTTTTTTATCGACAAGACAAATACTTTTTTAGTGCTGTGAATTAGGAGGCACGTTCACAAGACCCGCTATACAACATATATCGCTTTTGGTACTGTGACCATATCGCCACGTTACACATGTCTTCAACGCCTGAATGTGTGATGGTGCATCTCTTCAGCGTCTTTGAACCGCTTTTGGGGGGCTTCCTGTCCTCTGCGTGCTATCTGCGAGTTCAATATCTATATATATTTATAAATAAATATCTATATGTATTTATTTAGCGTAGCTTAGATGTGGATCAAGACCAGATATATGGGCAACCAGTGAGAATTGAACCTTGTGTCGATCCCGGCAAGGTCGAGGTCAGAAAATATCTGACTTTTGAACAATTTTAGTTTCTCTGATTAATCGAGGTAATTAATTTGAATATTCAAATTTAAAAGTCAATTTGTGACAAACATGTGTGTTTAGTTATTTATTAGGTTTTAGTTTGCTTTTTATGTGAAGTTTTTTAAATCGTTCTAAATAAAATAAAATTATTTTGGTGTTTTATAATCAAATTGCTTAATTATTCAAATAAAATCATTTTATGCTCAGAAAGTGATAAAAAAACAAACCAGTAAGATATGTTCTGATATTTTCATCAGTCTATTTTGAAAATTAGAAAACCAAATCAAACTTAATTGTTTTATTTTTGATTAATTTATTTAAAAAATAAAAACACTTGTATAAGTTGACTCACTGCAGAATAGCATAGATAAGACAGCAAGAGTCGTTGGCCTCTGTATAAACTCAGATAAAACGGAATTCAGGTATTTCAACCAAATTTATGATTATTTTAAATAAGTTGATGGTTGTTTGGTTAGTTGGTTGATTGATATGTTTGGTTTTATGGCATGTCAACCCCTGTTGGGTTATTTTATGCTGAAGGTGTTTTGTTCTTGATGGATATTCAACATTTTTTTCAAACTCAATTTTTTTCTATTAAACTCATCAGTTAATACCACTCCGGATCAGAGTGGACCTGGAAGTAAAGGTCTGAAGGGTACACCACCTTCCCCAGAGCTCCAGAATAGGAATACTGTCATCAGATAGAGTTTAACGCCATACTCAAGACAACAAGAACCTCAGTCACTGCCTTAACGTGACCAACTGATTGGTCGAAGGAGGTCTCTTTTACTGCTCGTCTAGCCTAAGTAAAGACCAAAGTGGAGTGTTGCATGTCATGGACTGGTCAGCCCCAGGATTCAATCCGTATATATATATATATATATATATATAATATATATATATATATATAATCCTGTAGTGTGAGATGGTCATGTTTCAGCTTTTGCTGGAATGGTGTACCAAAGGCAGTATTAATTGGTAAAGTGTTCAATATAAAATAGAGCTGTTTAATCATAAATAAGATAAATATATAGGTTTTACATATCTATTTATGGGGAAAAGGAACATTCACAACCATATTGGTTTCATGCGATGCATTCATCAGGTGAAGATGTTTCAAAATGTATATTTACTATATATATATATATATATATATATATTATATATACTTTGTGGGTACCACGTTCTTTGGTATTAGGATGATTCTAAGCTGGTCCTTACTTCCAACTGTATGATGTTGTAAAGTTCAAGTCGATACCATCACTGGAAGGAGTTAATGCATAAATATAAGCTGAATTTATTTGTTTACCAGTTTCAATAAAGAAAGTGATCTAATGAAACTCGGAAGGGTTCTCAGATACCCACGAGTTGAAATGGACCATAATCGCTTTATACCCGGTCGCTAAGCCTTTTTTCTTTACACACACACACACACACACACACACACACATATATATATATATATATATATATATATATATATATATATATATATATATATCCAAAGATCGAGTCAAGAAATCTTCTTTACGACGTAGTAGTTTTTAAATAGTCGTAATTTGCAGAACTCAATGTGTGCTATTATTGTCAGTCACAGAGCAATATTTTACAAAGAAAATAACAAAGATTTGGGTTAGTAGCATTATAGACTATTTCAGGGAACCCAGAGGAATCATCTAGTCGTTCCCATCATCAGATGCAAAATGAGGATTTCTTTATTATTCTTAATCAGTTGAAAACACATATTGTCTTTTTTTAAAATTATTATATACAGTGTAGCCAAATTAAAACCAATTACTACAAAAGTGTAAATATAGATGCACAACATATATTACTGCCTAACCACTAAGAATAACATAACCCTATACGGGTTGATATGCCGTTAAAATCAACCAATCCAGCAACCAACTTTGTAGTCACTTCTGAAGGTAATTTAACAGCCGGTCATGAATTTCGTATACACTCTGTATATATATATATATATATATATATATATATATGTATATATATATATATGTTGTATTTTAGGAGGTCTCCGTATGCTTCTCTCTGTATATATATATATATATATATATACATATATATATATATATATATATATATATGTATATATACACACTGTATAGGCATATATATATATATATTACACTCTGTATATTATAATATATATATATATATATATATATATATATATTAACCCTGAGTTGTTCATCCAATTGATTGCACACAACATACAACAACATTATGCATGTGCCCCAAGCGTTCCTTATGAAGTTGTTTACAAGAAAGACAACGCTTCAGGAAAAAGATCTTTAATCAAGGATTCTGGAATCGATTTTTTTACCCATTGTACCCGAAATGTCAAATACCCCAAATTAATGTAATTAAAATAACACCTGTTGGTGTAAATAACACGCCAAATAAGTTTAAAGAATCTATTAATAATGGAGATTCGCTTCCGGTTTTTGTCTGTAACAAAGATTACGTCACTGCTTACGTCATATTACCTAAAATCGTCATAACATAGAATAAATACACTCAAAATTTGAACATGCAACATTAGACAGTCTTCATTGTTTTTTAAAACAAGTTTTAATAAATACATGACTGGTATTATATATCTATATATAGTTTGTTTTATTTTAATACATATTTAAAGTTTACATTTCAAATTGTTTTATTTTTTTAATCCTTTAATGAATTTGATGATTTTACTTACTTAGGGTACAAACTCGCTGACATTGAATTTTTTACTCCCACCCCACAGGCAATATGTTTCAAAAGTCTATTTTTACATCGCCCGGTGGGTGTTTTTTTAATTTTGTACTAGTAATAATAAAAAAGATGACTTAATCATAATGACTTGATATAATTCTCAATATCTAGATTCGGTTTAGCTCAGTCGGTAGAGCATCGATCTCAGAACCACAAGATTCCTGGTTCGATACCAGCCCTCACCAACACAGCGTATGGGTTGCGATAAAGTGGGGCGCTGATGGTAGGTGTGGCGCTCCACCTCGGAGGCCAGAACGAACTCCTTGGTCTAGCACTTGTGAAAAGGGGATAGACTCCCTCGCTGTCCTGCTGATACCGACTTTAGACCACCCCAACGACTTTCCTTACTTTACTATGTATTAATACTGGTGTTTCTTAAAAGTACGACCGTTATCATCTCGCAACACCCTCTGGTACAAAATGAAACCGTCCAAATAGTCCGAGATGAAATGCAAAAATATAAATCCTGATTATCTGGTGATGCTTATCCGGGTGGGAAGTAACAAAATATCATGGGTGGGAAGTAACAAAAATTGCGTCGATTCCTTCGGTATTCCGTTTTTATTATAAAGAAAGAGAGGAAAGAAAAAGGACATGCCACACAGAAAAATATAATAAGAGAGACGGAAAGATTGAGAGAGGGGTGAAGGCACAGAAGCGATAACTTTAATAAATTAATCTATCACTAAACAAAACAAAAACAACTAACTTGGATTAGCTTGTTTTGTTTAAGCCAATGGTTCTCAACCTTTTTTTTTTAAATCCATGGACCCCTTTTAACCCTATTTTACTCTGGTGGACCCTCCCATAGCCATTCGATGTTTAATATCCCATTGTAATTTTATAGTTAAATACATTTTGCTTGCCTGGGTCCCAACATATTTGATATGGTTCCCGGGGGTCCACATGAACCCCGGTTGAAAACCACTGGTTTAAGCGCATATCAATCCTTGTCAGGCAATTTAATGTCAGACAACGCCTTCTAGCACTTATATGATAAAAGGGGTGGGGCTTTTCCATGAATGCAATTGGGTCGGGACAATCATATACGTGCTAGGGATCGATGTGACCAGCCGATTGATCGGAACGGACCTCTTCAACCAACCGTCTAGCTAAGTTAGGGTTAAAGTGGAGTGTTGCATATAATGGACTTCTTAGGATTCTGTCCTTAAGCATCAGGCCTTATTACAGGAATTTTACCCCTGTAGAGTATTCTACAGCCCCAGCCGACAGGGCGGTTGAAAAGTTCAATATCTTAAAAATATGGTTAGTTTGTGCGTACATATATATATATATATATATATATATATATATATAATATATATATATGTGTGTGTGTGTGTGTGTGGTGTGTGTCTGTGTATGTGTGTGTGTGTGTGTGTGTATGTGTTTATATCTCAAGCACTTTGTAAAAGTCAGAGAACTATTGCTAATAGAAAATAAAGACAGATTTATGAGAAGATTGTTTCAAATATTCGACGCTTTTTTGCTACTCAAATTCAAGGAAAAAGGAACGTAAATTATGAGTTGTATTTTTCATATAATATTAAAATCTAATAAACTACTTTCCCGCATATTTTGTTTTAAATTTAATCTAAGTTACTTGTTTTCTTTCAGAATAGATTAATTTATCTAAAAAAAAATAATAAATAAATAAAAGTAATGATTTTATTGTTAAAAATGAATAAAACTGCTTTGAAAAGTTCAATGGCGTTGTAAAAAATCTCTATAGGTTTGCATAAGAGCAATGCTTATGTGTCGAGTCTTTTGTTAAAGGCAAAGCCATTGTTAATAGTAAATAAATATATTTATGACGAGACTGGCTCAAATATTCAACACTTTATCGCAACTCAAATTCACAAGAAGACACATAAATTACGCGTTACATTTTTTTTCGATGACGTCAAAATGTAATAAACTATTTTCGCACTGATTTTGTTTTAAATAATATTGGCGGGAGATTATAACCGCTTCGATTTTGATTTTTTTTAAAAACTAAATTTCCGTTCAATTCTTTTATTACATTTTAACTCGACAGCTGTCAGTTTAAAATTCTTTGAAGCTTTTATTTCTATTACTAAATCAAACTTTTAATCAGTCGATTAGTTGAATTAATAATCAACTAGCAGGACCTGTGGATATACCACAGTAGGATAGTTCAATTATTATACTTTCTTTTATTTGAAGTGAGCTCACTTGTGCACTCACTCCAAAATTTTTCATTGATTCTGAAGCGAGATACAAAAGAATATGCACACAACTCGGCATATAGCCGGAAGTTTGGAGTTGGGGGGGGGGGGGCGTGATAAAACTGGTCATAACACTACACGGATCTAGCTAGCTAGGTTCACTCGCCGACCGATTCATTCAAAATAAAATAAAATCTTGCATTCTCTCCTTGCGCAGCCACTTTCACCAACATACCCCATTCGCTCTATGCCTCTATCCTACTTAAAAAATTCCCAATATTATTATACTTTCTGT
This sequence comes from Doryteuthis pealeii, assembly GCA_023376005.1. NCBI lineage: Eukaryota > Metazoa > Mollusca > Cephalopoda > Myopsida > Loliginidae > Doryteuthis > Doryteuthis pealeii. The sequence continues at coordinate 13,857,316 of CM042147.1, forward strand.
CTGTCTGTGTATAACTAATACGTGTTGTATTATTGTGGAAATCTCTCAGCCTTCTTAATTCTAATATCTCATACCACAGAAGGATGTGTTGCTTTTATTTGGGTTTCGTCCCTTTGCCATGTCAGGTCGGCAAAAGAGTCCTTAAACAAATATAGGTTTTATTTGACCCGGTGTGAGTAATGTTCACTCGGCTAGGTCAACGCAATCGTCAATATATATATATATATTTTTACGACATGTGTTATTGAATAACACGGAGTACTTCTTCTTCATTATTTGGATCTGTGTCTTTTCCAGTCGTCTGGTGATCTTTCTGGTGTTAGGATCCAATTGAAATAGAATATTTCCTATACTGTTAACCCGAGCGCTTTCGACTGCTTCTTCAGTCGTCATCATGGGGTATATCGGTTTTAGGTCTTTTATCTATGTTTTTTTTTAAATTTAAAGAGTCCATTATTTTTAGAGGGAGATTTTAAAAACCAGTAGTTTTTTTAGTGAAAAATATAGTGAAAACGCTTCACGTTTATATAAACGCTAAAAAACTACTGGTTTTAAAAATCTCAACCATTTGACTCATCTGAAGATTGCGTAAGCATGAAACTTATGAAGTTATGAGTTTAAATGATCCATAATATCATTACTATTGATTGTATATATATATATATATATATTATGTGTGTGTGTGTGTGTGAGTGTGTGTGTGTGTGTGTGTGTGTGTATAATATTATGAAAAATTGAAAAAACACGCAAGTTCATAAACGAGTAATATTTATTTCGTCTAAGCTGCAGTGTTTCGATCTGTTTTAATAGATCTTCATCAGGGCTTTTGAGGAAAAAATAAATGTATCACAGAAAATAAGAAATCTGTGAGACTCTTTTGCTTTGTGGGTGAGTCTATTTAAAATTGTTGAATGAAACGCTAGCGTTCGTGGATGTTTAAAACGTATAACAGACGCTGAAAACGGTTGCCATAGATTTAAAAAAATGGAAACAAGCGCTGAACAGACGATTGATTCACTTGCAGCGTAGGCGAAATAAAAATTACTCGTTTAAGAACTTGTGTGTTTTTTCAATTTTTCATAATATTACATACTGTCGGATTCATTTCCACTTTTTCTTCACACACACACACACACACACACACACACACACACATATATATATATATATAATATAATATAATAAATATATAAATGTTTTACATATCTATTTATTAGGTGACAAAGGAACAGTCACGACCATATTGGTTTCATTCGATGCAATCATCAGGTGAAGATATTTCAAATTTCAAATTTCTGATCATTGCATCGCATGAAATCAAGATGGTCGTGAATATTCCTTTGTCATCTAATAAATAGATATGTAAAACCTTTTTATATTTATCTTATTATATTATATAACAGCTCTATTTTATATTGAGCACTCTACAATAATACTGCCTTTGGTACGCCATTCCAGCAAAAGCTGAAACAATGACATCTCACACTATATATATATATATATATATATATATATATATATATGTGTGTGTGTGTGTGTGTGTGTGTGCGTGTATGTGTGTATATGTGTGTGTGTATTTGTGTGTGTACGTGTGTGGGTGTGTGTGTGTGTAGTTCCCTCTATATTGATATGTAGAAGAATATTACATTTGTTACATCATTTGGCCCTATTCTTACTAGTACATATAAATCTTAGTGTATGTGCATATTATCATATATAAAGAGTATGTATATAAAAAGTTTCATTATGAGATCAGACTTGAAGAGGCAAAGGTAGCCGAAATAAATTCATTTCTGATAAATAAAAGTTTTCATTTATATACATATATATATATATATATATATATATGAGTACTTCACTCTATATAGTTATGTAGATAGATATTCCATTTGTTACTTAGTTAATGTTATCCTCTAATGTTTGCCGATCTACGGAAGGTTTGAATGGCCCGATCGACGCCTGGTGTATGGCGAATATCTTGATGGTGCTTAATCTTATAATTGATTTGGATGTTCACCTCGAAATCTTCACTGGAGAAATCTACTTGAAATTGGCAATGACGTTTGCGCACGATCACCTGCCCCTTTACAGGCCCGACTGCCAGCAATTCTGACATGAGCACTTTGTGGACGCCACAAAGAAAGAGAGAGAGAGAGAGAGAGAGAGAGAGAGAGAGAGAGAGAGAGAGAGAGAGGGTGGAGGGGGAGAGAAAGGTTGATCAAGTAACAGAGATAGATAGAGAGAGATATGGAGAGATGGGGTAGGAAGAGAGAGAAGGATTGACAGAGGAGCAGAGAGAGAGAGAGGGAGAGAGAGAGAGAAAGAGGGAGAGAGAGAGAGAGAGAGAGAGAGGGAGAGAGAGAGGTGGAGGGGGAGAGAAAGGTTGCCACATATAGATATAGAGAGAGATGGAGAGAGGGGATAGGAAGAGAGAGAAGGATTGACAGAGGAGCAGAGAGAGAGAGAGAGAGAGAGGGGAGGGAGAGAGAAACATTGACATAGGGCAAAGAGAGAGAGGGGGGGGAGAGGGGGTCGAGGGGAGAGGTAGATCGACAAAGAAACATATATATATATATATATAGAGAGAGAGGGATTGACAGAGGAGCAGAGAGAGAGAGAGAGTTAGAGAGAGAGAGAGAGAGAGAGATACAGATAGAGAGAGGGAGAACAAATATTGACAGAGGAGGAAAGAGAGAGATAGTGAGGTTACAGAGGAGCAGAGAGAGAGAGAGAGAGAGAGAGAGAGAGAGAGAGAGGGAGAGAGAGAGAGAGAGAGAGAGAGAGAGAGAGAGAGAGAGAGTCTGAGTTCAGGATACCTCGACCAGTTATTGATGCATGTGAAAATCTCCGAGGGTATGAAACACGTGCGCTGAATGTGGAGAGCGGAAGTGTGAGGGGGGGGAGGATGGGCAATTGTCAGCGGGGTGGTGGGGTGGGTGGTGGAATGGGCGGTGGGGTGTGGGATTCACCCAGCTTGGTGCCAGCACACTGGCAAGGAGGCAAGATAATATTAATCCGGGTTGAGTTAGGTCAGAGAGAGAGAGAGAGAGAGAGAGAGAGAGAGAGAGAGAGAGAGAGAGAGGAGGAGGACATAATAAAGAGAAAAAATCCATAGAAAACGGCGTAGAGAAAAAAAGATAGGTAGAGCGAGAAATAGAGAAACAGAGAATTATATATATATATATATATATATATATATATATATATAGTGGTGTGGAAAGGAAGAGAATAATATATTATGTATGCATAATAGAGAAAATATAAATGGTGATATACTTGAAGGGTTGATGATACAGGTATTAGAGAGAGAGAGAGAGAGAGAGAGAGAGAGAGAGAGAGAGATTGTGTGCGTATGTGTGTGTGTGCATTTTCCGATATCCCAACTCCTCGTTGACGATTTCATGGATTCACAAAAACAGTCACTTTCCAGGAACTATTTACTCATTATGCTGTTTGCCAATGCTGGTACAAGGCCGTGACAGTTGAGCACCTAATGAGGATCATATCGACTAACAATAATTTAATGAAGTAACTTAGTAATTACAATTCTATTGCAATCGTATTATATACATTTCTTTTACTATAGTCTGGCACAAGGACATTATATCAGAGCAACTAATGAGAATCGAACTCACCATCAGTGTTCTTTGCTGGCATAATAGTCATTTCTCTTGGTCATTTAGTTATCGTTTAGTAATGTTATTTTATTTAGTTTGGCACAAGGTTAAAATAATGGATCACTCACAATGAACGACAAAACGTAAACAGTCTTAAGTCTGATGCAAGAAAAAGGAGAAGGACACCCGTGAACCTCTAACACTGATGAGAAGTTTCATTGATGATATAGCTTGTTCTCTGCAGATTAGTCGTGATTCTGCCTATCAAATCATCTACGATGAGCTCGGCTTCCATAAAACAAGATTACGGATAATTTTTTAGCCTCCCTCGGACCTTACAGCTATCAACAAATAATTTGGCTGTTGTACATTTTGATACTAATAAAATTCTCAACATATAATTCCAAGGCGTTCTTGTTTTTTTCTTTGATCTCGTTAATTTATTTATTTTTCACTAACCGAAGTACAGAGCTGGGGGGGGGGGAGCAGACCCCCTCTTCCGTCTGTCCTCCTCAAACACTCAGACCTAGACTAACCCTGTCCGCCCAACAGAATCTCTCCTCTCTGTATCTCCCTTTCCCTCCTTGAATTGTTGGCACTCATCAATCAATCAGAACACAACAGGTCAGCATTTCACACGTCATCCCAAATTCTAGTTAATTTCCACTATTACATAATGTATAACTAAAATCTTGCGTTTTTCCACATCTCATTATTTTAGAATATGATAATTTTGTCGAAGTTAAGGCAAATGTATTTTTTAAAAGTTTCTTGCAAAATTATTTTTGTCGAAGAATTCTGGATGAGAACCGAAAAAAAAATACTAAGTGTAACGTTATAAAATTACGCCAAAAACAAAACTGAAATATAAAAGTGAATTTTCAAAAAATGTTTTATCAGAAATAAACAATAAGAATTGAACTGACCAAAAATACATTTCCATAAATAATTATTGAAAAAAAGAAAGAAAAAAGCCAAAAACAATGGACACATGAAAACAAAAATGATGGACAGAATTTTACTTACAAGAAAATTTATTTTAAGAAATATCTACAACCTTAGATTTGGGCTATTTTTGGAGAGACACCAGACAAAAGTGAAATAATTTAGGCTTCAATACAGAACGAGTTACGGCAGCTAATCGTGATCCGATTACAGGAAAAATTTATAGTGAGTGAAAAGTTTTGCAATATTATGGTAATGGCCGTTTCTGACCCATTTGCCGAGGACATGAAGGTGACGAGACAGAGAGAGAGAGAGAGAGAGAGAGAGAGAGAGAGAGAGAGAGAAGAGAGAGAGAGAGAGAGAGAGAGATGGGTGGAGAAATCCTTTGCCTATAGTGGCCAAATAATCCTGTTTGAAGTGACTTGGAGGTATTGTGGGATTGGATCTGAAACTTTTCTATGTACTGTACTTTTTCTTGGTGCTTCATTGAAATGTAATTGGAAATGCTGTGGATTTTATATTCATATATATATATATTTATGGGGTGTATATATATATATATATATATATATATATATATATATATATATATATATACGGAGAAGGGTGAAGCAGAGAGGAAAGTAGCCTCGACAGCAAAGAGAGCCAGAAAAAGAGAAAAAAGCCATCAGCCCCAGAAAGCATAACAGTTTGTGTGCATTTAGTGCACCAAAGACTGTCACTCAAGAATTGGCCTGCAAAGTCACTTGCGCAGATGCAGATAAAATTTTTATTTTTTATTTTTCATTTTTTCATTTTTATTTATTTATTCATTTTTTTCTGGACACTACGCAATCGTCCTTAGTGGACAGAAATGACCCAATAACTAAATAATATATATATATATATATATATATATATATATATATATATATATAATATGGGGGGGGGAGAGGGTGTGTGTCTGTCTGTCTGTCTGTGTGTGTGTGTCTGTATGTTTATTTCTGTGCTGTTCTTTTGTATCTACTTTTTATACAAAGTAATTCATTTAATGCAATGCTGCAACAGGAAAAAGTGAATATATCTTTTTTACTTCAACATCATAGTACTAAATTGCAGAACATCATTAGATTACGCCAAAAAAGGATTAAATTCCATTATATTTCACGGAAATACCCCAAATCTTTTAGCATTAAGGTTAGGGTTAGGGTTAGGGTAAGGGTTGGGGTTAGACTTAGACCACCTCAGGAGTTTCCGTAATCTAATGCTATTTATACGTAAAATCCAATTTTATTGATATTATCACATAAATGCTATTCTGCATTTATACCAACTCCATATATGAATTAGAATGCGTGTGGTGTAATGGTTAAAGTCATGGGAAATGGACTCGTCCCCCCCGAGTTCAAATCCTGGATGTGGTAATTACATTTCACTTAGCGCTAATACCCTTGGGAAAGGTATGAATCCTACTCTCCCTCCAGCTATGCATAAATAGTAGGACAGACTGGGTTCTTTAACCATGGTTAGGTAACCGTTCTAGGAGAAGAAAAACTCTGAATTCAAACCTGTTGAACTCGGCGTAAGAAATTGACCTTGTGTCACATCCTGCTCGTGCGGAGGGGTTGGTAAATATATATATGAATTAGAAATAATACGGACACAAACGATTTTTTTTAAAGAAAGGGACTCCTGGTGAACAATAGATCATAAAGTTGTGTCATTAAAGACACCTATTTATTCTTGGGGAATTACGTCATTGATTTTAATCGTTAATTTTTTTTAACAACGATAACCAGCAAATTGCTTCGAGATTTTTTTTCTACTGGTGACCTTTGACCTTTGGAAGTGAGCTGTTGTCTTTGTCTAGATCAAAGGAAATATACGACGTTCATTAACGATCGTTTGCAGACATTATATTTAATAATCTCGTGGGCTGATCCGCCCCCGGGGGTGCCATTATCAAGGTTTCTATCGATGTAACACAAGAGTTAACATTCAATCAACTGATCGAAAACTTCGATAGAGATCGATAATGGAACAATTAATTATTCGCTTTTTTATCGATGGATGTAAAAAGAAAGAAGAAAAAAAAAAAAGAAGATATTTATGTATTTAGAAAAATAGGAAGTTTAATGTTAGTGTTGTAAAGATGTGAATTTCCGAGCAAAAATAATCGAGAAACAAAAAAAAAACAGCGACGTCCTTACCTCCGAGTCAGAAACCCTCTGGGTAACACAAATGAACGCTAATTTGAATTCGTTAGTGAAAATAATTTTCACTAATCATCTAATGTAATTTGAAAGACAAAGCTCTTCTAATCAAATTATCCAATAAAAGTATCAAAATATTGTAAAGTCTTTTTTTATTATTATTATGGGGTGAAATTCTATCGAAAAAAAACAAAAAACAGGGAAGACTTTTATCATCTCAGCCTTTTACAAAACGCTTTGTGCTTTTGATCTTTTGTCATCTGGATTTTGTTTGGTTTTGTTTGGCGATAACTTGTCATTATTTTAATTTCTGTTGTGTATATTTATTCAAGGAATAATGGCATGGGGATAATTGAGAACGTATGGAAAAGCACAAAACTTGTATATTAATTGTTTGAACACGTTATCAAAATATTATGGCTAAAATTATCAAATTAGATCGTTTTCGTAACAAGATTCATAGATGCGAAAAGAAAAATCCATACACTTCAAATGTGAGGCCTATTATCTAACCTTCTGTTATCATTGCATTTTGTCTCACTCTCTCTCTCTCTCGCTCTCTCTTTCTCTCTTTCACTCTTTCACACACATACCCTCCCCCCCTCTCTCTCTCTCTCTCTCTCTCTCTCTATATATATATATATATATATATATTATATATATATAATATATATATATGTATAAGTTGAACAAAAAGTGCTAAGATCAACAGAAATATATCTTTTATGTTATTTATTTTTATATTGTTCTCAACTAGTTTCGACCTTAGGTCGTTGTCAAGAGAAAATTTCTTGTTAAAGAAATTGTTTTTAGAAAGTTTTAAAAGGTTTTCTAAGTGCCTGGCAAACTCTTCCCATATATATATATATATATATATATATATATGTGTGTGTGTGTGTGTGTGTTGTAAAAATGAAACTGGAAGTGAATCCGACGGTATGTTGGAAAAAAGAATAAAGGAGTAAAAGTATAGAATGGATAATATGGGATATTTATTATATATATATATATATATATATATATATATATATATATATATATATATATATATATATATATATATATATTATATATATATATATATATATTATATATATATATATATATATATATATATATATATACCGACATTAGGCCGCCCGTCGACTTTACTTATATATATATATAAGATACAGAAATGCAAATACGAAAAGTTTGCATGAAAAGTGACGATGCTACCACAGCAGAGTTTGTATAAAACCTAAAAAGTGTTATATTCATGAACAATAGAAGTGTACATACCTACATACACACACACACACACACACACACACACACACATATATATATATATATATATATATATATATATATATATATATATATATATATAATATAAAAGTGAAGTCGATGTTTAATCTTTTCAGTTTATATCAAACCTTCCTCGGGACAGTACAAATGAATGGAACGTTAATTCTTTTCAGAATCCAATGTGTGTTAACAAGTACAAAAATTCTCGCTACTTATTTGACAAACCTTGGATGCATGTATGAAGATATTAGCGCCATGTAAAAACATTTTATTACAAAACATAGCATAACACTGACAAACTCACATCCTTCGACATAGGGAAGATTCTCACAGACAACACCAAAATACTCAATAAAAACAATAATGAAAACACCTACAAATTCTCGAGACAATTTGCATAAAAATACTGTCAAAAATAAAATAGCACGTAACACCGGCAATAATATACTAAACATCTTTAATAACTAACGCACCAATCTTGGCAACCCTCCAACAATAGACTCTCCTAACTGAATAAACCATAAAAACAATAACAAAAAACAACCCCACCCCCCTAAAAAAAGAAGAAGAAAAAAAGAACAATACCTACGACTAGTTCTCTATTCACATTCTCACTTATTCTCAAGACGCTTTGTTAGGGTCCAGGTGGTGCAGCCATACAGCAGCACCGACACAACCACAGCCTGGAAGAACTGTCGCTTCAGCTTGCCAGGGAGATCGAACCTCCATATGACTGATAAACTATTTGTGGCTGACCATGCCTTTGCTATCTGTGTATTAACATCGCTCTCTGTGGAGGAGATATTGCCACCTAGGTACGTGAATTGTTCTACTGGCTTAAGAGGCTTGCCGTTGAGTGTGGAGATGTTTCCTTTATTTTTGAAACTCATGAACTCTGTTTTACCGGAGTTCACTGGGAGCTGCACAAGTATGCTGCGTGCAGTCTTGAATAAGTCGTGGAAACAGCACCCCACAAGGAAACAGCTGTACGGTCACCTTCCCCCTTCTCACAAACTATCTGAGTGAGACGGACAAGGTATGCAGGACACTGCTGGAGAAGCAAGGGTGAACTCATAAGCGACGTTCTCCTGTGGAAGCCAACACATGGACATGCAAGTGTGGGGCGCCCAGCAAGGACCTACATTGACCAGCTATGTGAGGATGCTGGCTGCTCCGCAGAGGAGCTCCCAGGTGCAATGAATGATAGGCATGGTTGGCGAAAGATTGTCATGGATACCCGTGCTGCAGGCGCGACATGATGATGATGATGAGTTGTCTATTGCACCATTATCGGGGGAATTAAATCATGTTATTATTTGTTATTTGTCTAAATCATGTTTTTGTTTTTGTCACTAAGGTGATGCTAAATAATATTAGCAGTTTATTTTGGAAGACTTAAAGGTGTATATCACATAAATGCATTCTGGCCTCCAGCCCTAAAAAAACGCTAAACGGTGCCTGCTCAAAATCCAACCCGTTCTACTATCCGAACTAAGAAATCACCCACCACACAAACAATCACTACAATCAACAATCCCCCTGTGGCCGACCACCGAAATGGTTGTAAGTGCTTAGGTAAAAAATATGGGACTATTTCTCTACCCTCTAGATCCCGATGTACGGAAAATAACAAGAAGACTTGAACAGCTGAAAATCATAAAGAAAAATATTCCGGGGTCTATCTATCTATCTATTTATCCATCTCTCTCTCTCCTCTCTTTCCACACACACACACACACACACACACACATATATATATATATATATATATATATATAGTATTACGGAATTTACAGACATAACCTACTCAAGTTTCCCCATAAGGATTTTCAGGGTTTATTCCAATGAATTAATCAAGATATTGATTAATTATAAGCAATTAAAATGAATCACCTTTAATTAATTAGAGGCAATTAGAATTATTCGCCTGTAATTAATCAATATCTTGATTAATTAATTGGAATTAAACCTGAAGATCCTTATGGTGAAAATTGAGTAGATTATTTCTATAAACACCGTAATACTAAATCCGCTCTATGTATAGAGCACTTTATGCTCGTTATAACACTGACTTATTCGGTTAATACTTGTATCGACCATCAATATTGCGATTAACTCAACATTTTATTTACCCGTAAGTCATGTCCTTTATCATATATATATATATATATATATATATATATATATATATATATATATATGTTGTGTGGTGTGTGTGTGTGTGTGTGTGTGTGAATGACGTCAAATATTCTATTTTATGGCGTGAATATGGAACGCTGTATTCTGATGACAATTGTGTGCTTGTGAATGTTTATGCAAATAGTGTTAGTGTGGTTATAATTATGTGAAAATAATTATTGGTTAATAAGGATGTATGTTTTTGATTATTATTTTTATCAGTAGTTATATTGTAATTGTGCATATATAATTTTCTGGTATGCATTTACATAAAAATCCACATACATGTTTATTGTGGAGGTTTTTCTGGAAAAATATCAACAATACCAACAAATGCCCTGAAGATGATCTAATTAATAGATCGAAACACTGCAGCGTCGGCCAATAAACTCACCACTTAACCCATTTAAACTTGTGTTTTTTCATTTTTCTCAATATACTTACACACACACACACACACACACAACACACACACACACATATATATATATATATATATATATATATATATATATATATAGTCATCCACAGACATGTGTTTCGACTTATCAAGTATCTTCAGTTGTGGCTAGACATTTGTGAGCTACCTACAGCCGGTATAGAATTCCGATCGATTCAGCATCAATCGCACAGCTTAACCGCTTGGCTATCGTCACCCACAGAATGCGAAGGAGATTTTAACTGTTTTAATAAACACATCTGTATGTATATAAAGGCCGTCATAGAGTGCTCCACCCTTTTTAAAGGAGAGCGTTGCGTTTAAGCTTTAGTTGGCGGTCATCAGCGAAATTCCCTCCAAAGTGCTCAACCCCAGGGGGATGGGGAGCATAAACAGATTTCACCTAGAAGGGTCTACAGAATAATTCTGAGAGCTGTCTGAACTACCCCGAAGATCCTTGTCGGTGAAACCTAAGTAATTAACTTCTGTCACTGCTTCGATTCCCCAAACATGATTCTACAAGAAAATATTCAGTATTTTTCTGTGTTATTTTATAATCTCAACTCATTCGGTTACTTTATCTATTTTTTTTCCGACAGTCAAAATTGTGACTTATTCGTTTTTGTTTTCCGTTGAGTCTTTCTCTCTTTCTCTTGGAGATGAGCAAAAAGAGATAAGTCAAACAGGAATATTTCATGCTATTTATTTTTTATTTGTTCTTAACAAGTTTCGACATAAGATAATCGTCTGGAGATAAAGTTTTTTTGTGAAAGAAAAGTTTTCAAAGTTTTTCATAAGCCACAAAACAAAGGACGGAAATGTAAGGCTGAAGCGGCATATCCATTTTTTGAGTGAAGACAAATTTTGGTTACATTTTCTAATATATCTATAATATTAAGTAAAATTGAAAAAACACAAGTTTCATAAACGAGTAATGTTCATTTCGCCTACGCTGCAGGGTTTCGATCTGTTTCAATAGATCTTCATCAGAGCTTTCGCTAGTTTGAGGAAAATAAATGTATCACAGAAAATGAAAAAATCTGCAAGACTCTTTTGCTTTGTTGGTCAATCTATTTTAAACAGATCGAAATTCTTTTTTCTTCTTCTATTACATTTCGAGTTGTTTTGTTGTTGTTTTTTTTTTTTTTTTTCTTTTCTTCTTTTCTTCTTCTTCTTCTTCTTCTTCTTCTTCTTCTTCTTCTTCTTATTATTATTATTATTTTATTATTATTATTATTATTATTTATTATTATTATTATTATTATTATCCATTTTTCTTCTTCCACGTCTTCTTGTTCTTGTCCTTGTTATTCTTTTTCCTATTAAATTTCGTGTTGTGTTCTTCTTCTTCTTCTTCTTCTTCTTCTTCTTCTTCTTCTTCTTCTTCTTCTTCTTCTTCTTCTCTTCTTCTTCTTTCTCTCTTCTTCTTCTTCTTCTTCTTCCTTCTTCTTCTTCTTCTTCTTCTTCTTTCTTCGCTTCTTCTTCTTCTTCTTCTTCTATCTTTTCTTCTTCTTTGCTCGGCTTCTTCTTCTTGTTATTCTTCTTCTTCTTTTCTTTCTTCTTCTCTTTCTCTTCTTCTTCTTCTTCTTCTTCTTGTGTGTTGGAATGATTTTTCTTTCTTCTTCTTGTTAATATATTTCTTACTTCCTTCTTCATTCTTGCTTCTTCATTTCTTCTTTCATTCTTTCTTCTTTCATTGTCCTCGCTTCTTCTTGCTTCTTCTTCTTCTTCTTCGTTCTTTCTCGCTTCTTCTTCTTGCTGTTACTTTTTCTAATCTTCCCTTCTTCTTCCTTCTTCATTCTACTTACTATTTACTACATGATGAATCCCTCTTGGAAATGACGGCTTGTCTGTATACGCGGTTCACTAATCTTTCGACAAATTTACAATATCATAAGAAATAAGAGATATCCCCCCCGCTTAACGCTGTATGTGAATGTCATAATTTACTTAATTCTTCATTTAAAAACTCGCAATAGTCTTTTCATATGAAATTCCCGCTCGTGTTTTGTGGCTGAGGCGTTTTTTAGTTCTCTAACAGGTCGAGTCTATAATCAATTCAGCAAACGTCAATATAGTTTTTACTTTTTTCTTCAATCAAATTTTCACTTGTTCCTTCCTCCGGATTTTTATTTTCAATTCAACCGAATTTAAATGGGCTGTAGCATCCTAATACTACCGTAAGGCTATTCATCGACAAAAACCAGCATCAGGTTTTTTTCGTGGAATTGTTTAGATTGGGCGTTTAACGAAATTGGGTAGATAAATGTAGACTTGTGCTCGATCCGTCTCATTAATTCAGCCTGATGACACACATTTCAAAATATTCATAAATATTCTTTTAGATTTAATACTCTTGTTATTAACTCTTCCGACCGTTAATCATCACTACAGCACAGGTGTTGTTCTTGTTTGGTACTTGTTCTTCTCTTGACGCTTATCCTTGTTCTTTGTTCTCTTGTCATCTTTGTTTTCTTGTTATTTTTCATCTTCTTCTATGTTAATATTCTTCTTACTTCTCTACTTCTTCTTGTTTCTTCTTTCCCTTCTTTCTTACTTCTTCTTCATTTCTTGTTAATCTTTCCTTCTTTCTTCTTCTTCTTCTTCTTGACTTCTTTTCTTCTTCACTTCTTTATTATTATGTAGGTTATTTATTTTATCTATTTGATCTCATTATATCAGATGTATTCTCTGTTTCTCTGGGCTTGTATGTTCGTCTAATATTCTTCTTTCTTCTTCTTCTTTCCTTCTTCTTCTTCTTTCTTCTTCGTTCACTTCTTCTTACTTTATTACTTATTATTTAATATTAGGATTATTATATACCTATGATTCTTTATCTTCTTAAAGTTGTTTAAATATTTCATTCTTATTTCTTCATCTTCTTCTTGTTTCTTTCTTCTTTATTCCTTGTGTTCAATATCTTGATTCCGGCACTTATTTGGGTTTTGGCACTTTTCTTTTTCTTCTTATTATCTGCTCTAGCTGTCTTCAATTTTTCCTTTTACTTTGATGTTTTGCATCTACTCCTCTCTTGTTAATGTGTTGACATTATCATTTCTATCTACATCACACTATTCGGTTTTATCTTGTTTCCTTTTTCTTTTTATCTGTCCTTCTATCTTCTTCTTCCTCCTACTTGTCGGTTGCTTGTGTAAGAGTCATTCTATTTTTTCTTTTCATTCTTTCTTTCCTTTCTTACTTTGGTCCTTCTCTCTTCTTGTTCTGCTGTAATACCAGCATGCGTTTCTTATTCTTTCTTCTTGTTCCTCTCATACTTGTCTATTCTCATCTCTCCTCTCGTTTCCTTTCCTTGTACTTGATTCATAATTTCTTTCTTCTTTTCTTCTTACTTCTTTCTTCATTCTTCTTCTTTACTTCTAAAAACACTAGAATATTAAAAAAAGTCAATAATTTGTTATTTACGGAATTTAAATATTACATTATTTCATTTAAGTTTTCTTAATCTTCTTGATTTCAAGTGTTTGCTTTATACCGTTGAATTACTTATTTCGATTATGAGTGTGTCTTACACTCAGCTATAAATAATGGTATCACCATTCCGTTATTTTTATTATAAAATGAAACAAAGGGACGAATAACACCGCACATATAGAGAACTACAAGATAAAGTAATTTTAAAAAAAAAAATAAAAAAAAGTAGAGTTAGGGAAAAGTATAAAGAGAAAGGCGAAAACACGAGGCATAGTATCCACGCAATTCAGATCATTTCACGATAGAGAAGCTCACTCTCAAAAACAGAATCGAACAAGTATAATATAACAAAAGATAGATCATGGAAAGAGAAAGTAAGAGGGTTTCAGAGGGGATACGCCAAATACCCTACAGTAAGCATAGCCAATATCCACGATTCTAGATAAACCAGAGGATTATTTGCCACTATGGCAAATAGGATTTCGTCCATACGCCAATAGACTAGTACGATGTACGATGATGAATCGTAGAGAGAGCAGAGAGGTAGAGAGAGAGAGAGAGAGACGAGAGAGAGAGAAGGTTGTAGATTACAGATTTATCTCATCCTTTACTTATCTAAACACACTGCATAGCTCTTCTAATGTAACATCCATACCACAACTAATTGTACTGTTACTTATTAGATTTTTCTCAATTCCTATCATCATTTCCCTCTCGCTGTTCTCTATCTTACTCTCTACAGGGTCATGCTCTACGCTCTTGCTTATGTATCCTAACTCGTCTTTTTCATTTGATGACTCGGGTAGGTCTTCACAAATATCGGTCGCGGTTCAGTAAAGAAGACGGGAGGCCAAAATAGTAACTCTCCGTACAAGGAACGAGTTAATTATAATTTCTGGGCAGACACTATCCTTTGTAATAATTCTTTCAAAAGAAGGTTGTTTTTGTACAACTTTCAAAATTGTGGAGTCAATGCATATATTTTAAAAGACAGGATTCCTTTACCTATCCTATAATGGAAAGTTTTTCATTAATATATATTACAGGCTTGCTAAGTCTTGTAATTATGTATCTGTAGACATATCTTACACTCCTTGAAGAAATAGACCTTTCCAATTGTTATCACTGCAATGTTTCACCTTGCTATACCTTTATAAAAGGAATTTAGGGTTTCTTACTCCTTTATGGCTGTTTAAAATATTCGGGAATGTGTAGAACTATGGTCTCTGTCCGAATCAGGTACCGAAACTTATGCCTTTAAGCTTTCGTCACATCCTATTCCGTCCATAATCCGTGCAAATTTATCAAACCTCACTTACTTATATATCTACAGGATTTATTTATGGAATTGGAGTCCATTTTGACAAAAATTTATCTTAGTTGTTTTTTCTTTTGATTTGTTGCGAGACTATCTTTTTATTCAGAGGGCACATACTTGAGTTCTTTTCACCCGATAGATACAACAACATCTCATATATGTCGGATAGAATTATAATTTATCAAGTTATCCCTTTCTTTCGTTTATCTTGCTTCTTTTGCAAATATACATTAGTACGGTAGGACTTAATGTGAGATATTTCCGTTGATTATTTAACGTATATTTTATTATTATTATTTTACTCATGGATATATTATGTTATTATTAGCTTTATTATTACTTTATCTTTATTTATATATTATATTATTTAAATTTATATATTAGGTGAATATGTATATGCTTTATTTTGGTTATAACTATAATTTTTATCATGGTATATCACTATGGGGCAGCTAATTAAATTCCCTTGGGAGGGCTCGATAAGTTACTGCTATCTTTATTCTTCATGCGTTATAGAAGTTGCCACAACTCTTTTTTATTATTATTCCCAGTTTTTATTTTGGTGGCCTGTATAAAATAAATCGCTTTTGTCTTTATTATTCTACTGTGTGATAACTTCGCTTTAGGTTGTACTCATTTTTCTTATCACCTTGGTATTAGTTCGGTTCTCATAGGAATTTCACCTTTCGGGAATTAATCACACATAATATTTTGGCGACCATATTTATATTTAAATATTAATTATATATATGTACCCTTTAAAATATTCTATAGTGACTAAATTATAATTTAATTATCAGAGATAATTTTTGTCTTGTAGAAATTATTGGTTAGTTGTTGTAAAAAAAAGAACAAAACCCAGCCACAGGGAAAGTTTCTCTCTAGGCAATGGAACTTATTTTAAGCTATTAACCTATTACATTTACACAGCCTAGTATAACATAAGCTTACAGTCATCTTTTTGTCGGTTAATTAGTAAGAAAATTTTGTGGATTTGATTCAGATGGATTTCCCTTCTTTGTCTTAAAATCCGCGTTGTTGGGAACATTATATAGGTAGACTTTGTGAATTGTAAGAGGGATGGTGTATATATAATCCACTTGGAATAATAAAGTGGAAAGATGGGTGGGAAATTGTTGAAGAGTTACTTAAAACATAATAAAAAAGGCGTTTCTCCAAATTGGTTAGTGGAATGAATAGACGACGGGGTAAGCTAGATTTATCATGGAGGGAAAAGCTGTAAAGAGTCCTGGTTATTTCTTTACAAACTTATTGTTTATTCAGTTTTTTGAGATGTGTATTTTTTGACTGATCGGTAATACTTCGTGTTAAGTGAGTGGTTGTTAGATTGCTTCACTATATTCGGAGAAGAAAAACGGTTGATTGGGGAAAGATTTGTTCTTTTTGAATGTGAGACAGGCTAGGAAAAGAGGGGAGTTTTGCTGACGTCCCATTGTGCCGGCTCCAAGCTTTCTTTGTCTTTGATTCTGTGGAACCGTGGATTAACTGAAAATAAATTTATAAACTTAAAATTAACGAAGTATTCACAAAAAAAAAAACAAGAAATCACGCTCCTTTGGAATTTACATTCATGCTTTTTTGTTTAGATGACATGATTACGCTATATCAACAACTCCGTCAACTAAATCTAGCCTCAATCATGATTATTTTTGTATTTTTGATAGTGATTTTGTAAAGGTCTCCGGAGAGGAGAGCCCTAAGAATATCAATTTTATCACGTGTTACAATCTTGTTTTTTAGGAAGCCGGCTCAAATCAGTAGAAATGAATTTGTGATAAGGCATGAATCCGATCTAAATCTGCAGAGAACAACTTAAATAATCATTATTTTATACTGTTAACATATCTACATAATATTTTCAACAACCATGCATTATATTTTATATATACAACAAATAGCGGTTTACAGTGTGAATGGGAAGGCTAATTTGCATATTGATATTAAAAAATCGAATTTTAATATATGTGCTTAGTATTATTGATTTCTAACTGTTTGTTTTTATTTAATGAATATAAGCAAAAATCTCTTCAATGAATCTTAAATAAAATCCATTAACAAGAAAAATAACTGTCATTTTATTCTTTACTTCTCTTTTAACTAAATACTTAGATTAGAAAAGATAACAATGAAAGATGGGAGTGATGGAAGTGTAAGTTTCACTTGTTCTAATTTTCGATTATACCCTCTCTGTTTCAAAATCATTTTATTTGCATTCTTATTTAAGTTTCATTAGCCTTTCTAATTTAATACAATATTTTTATTACATTAAAAACTGAAATACTTGCACCCGGAGGGTGCATATATTTTGCTAGTGATGATAATGTAGATTTTAATAAATAAATAAGTTCAGATTAAACTGAACCCAAAATATTTGAAATTTGATATTCTTGTATTATTATCTGTTAACTTTTCTTACATTCATAGAAATCTAAAGAATTGCAGAAGGAACGTATTTTATTTCATCTGTTATATACTTTCAATAGTTGCATGATACAACTTTCAGATTGTAGAGTGAATTTTAAAGGAAAGGATTCTTACTATCTATTAATAATGGAGATTAGGTTTCTATTTGTCTGTAACCGAATATACGTCACTACTTACGTCACATTACCCAAAACCCTCAATACATAGAATAAAGGACAACCTTATATTATACTAGCTAAAGTACCTGGTCCATGACCGGACTAAAATGAAATTTGGATCACCAGGGAGTGAGAGAGAAAGTGGAAGACAGTAGCAATGGATTTGGGAGATTATCTTAGTAAGTGTTACACCACGACAGATAAAAGATACACACATTTTTTGTCGGTAGTATTATATTTTCAAATATCCCTTCTTTTCTATCTGCTTGGAATTCTATAGAGACTTTGTGGAATTGTAATACGAATTGAATATAACATAGAATATAAAGATGTTATTTTAAGGATTGTATGATAAAAAAATCCGTCTTCATTTTTTAGCTGACACTAGCTAATGTAAACTTAAGCGTCCTTTTCAAAACATTATCAAGTTTTTTTTTTTATCTTTACTGATTTACTTGTGTTAAATGTGTGAGCTTACAAATTTCAGAAGAAAAAGGTTTGAAAATGATGATAATGATTATAATGTAGATTTTAATAAATAAATAAGTACAGATTAAACTGAACCCAAAATATTTGAAGTTTGATATTCTTGTATTATTATCTGTTAACTTTTCTTACATTCATAGAAATCTAAAGAATTGCAGAAGGAACGTATTTTATTTCATCTGTTATATACATTCAATAGCTGCATGATACAACTTTCAGATTGTAGAGTGAATGCACATATTTTAAAGAAAGGATTTTTTTACTATCCTTATATTAGAAAGTTTTTTCTTTTTTTAAATAAAGAACAGACATTTAGAATTTCTTTATCATTAATAGAAGCTTTCATGCCTTCATTGTGTTCCTTTCGTAACTTCTTGACACGTCAACCGCCAAAGGAAGAATAGAAAAACAAAGATGAATTCTCTTTTCAGTTATGAACCTCCGGTTGTATTTTAACACTCACGTTTATCGGTAATGTTGTGCCTTCTGGGTGACGGATTCGGAAAACATTGGGGAAAAATCGTGTGCTGATAGCTTTTTTTAAAAAAAGGATATGATGCATCAGTTCTGATGCTAAACTCAAAAAGAGACCTGCATATTCCACTTGTTTTCAACTTTCCTCCTCAAAGGAGTTAATTTACCTGTTTTAATAATTCAACTTATTTATTATTTGACTACAACACGAAAGTCTCATAAAGTTATACATTTAAACAAGTAGTATGTTATTTCTCTGAATGTTTGAGATGAGGGTTGATTATTTGTATTATCAGCGTTATTCGGACTATTGTCCGCATCTTCATTGGACACATGACCTAGTGGATAAAGAAGTTAGATTAAGACAGTTACACTGCAGGTGCAATCCAGGTCAAGGAAGCAGTAATATAGAATAATAATTAATACAGCTTGACGCCTCTACCCAGCTATTGTTATAGAATGAGAACAGGATACCCCATGGACTAAATAAAGAGTTAGGTTCAAAATTCGTGATGGTTCCCGATTACGACAAGAAGGTTCCCGATTACAATAAGAAGGTTCCCGAGTTCGAGAAGGTTCCCGAGTCTGACAATAATACCTGAAGAAGGCTGGAGGGCACATCGGCCGAAACTTTGTACAGATAACCATGAAAATGAGGACAATAGTCCGAATAACGCAGATAATACTAAGTAATATGTCTCCAAATATATTCTCGAATACACTGATCACCCTGTCTTGGGTGGGTGAATAATATATCCCTCTTCAAGACACCTACAAATGGGTTGGTTGAATTTTACGGCATGTCAACTCTTGTTGGGTTATGTTATGCCGAAGATATTTTGCTTTATTTATTCGTGATGGGTGCTCAGTTATTTTAATTCTATTTTTAAACACATTTTTTCAAACTCATTTTTTCTATTCAAACCCATAGATGGGAAAACAGTTACTACCAATCCGGGTCAGAGTGAACCTGGGAATAATAGGGATGAAGGGGTACTCCCCATTCCCCAGAGCTCTAGAACTGGAACTTCACCATCAGATAGAACTTAACGTCATACCCGACATATTAAGACCCTTAGCCACTGCCTTCTAGCACATATATGATAAAAAGGGTTGAGGTTTGCCATAAGGGCATTAGGGTCAGGACAATCATATAGGTGCTAGGGCTTGACATGACCACTCGATTGATCGGAGGGGACGTCTCCGATCCTCCTTCTAGCCCAAGTAAGGGCCAAAGTAGGGTGTTGCATCCTAAAAATGGGTGTCCTTCGATGAGACTAAAGTGCATTTTGTGGCAAAGCTTCAGTTCTGGAAATCTGTAGAATGTGGAGTATTCCGTCATTGCCATTTACTCCTAGTTCACCTCTGATTCGAAATGGTAGTTGTTGGAATATTTTGTATATAAGATGAGCTAAAATTCCCCACCTGCATTTATAGACTAACCGTGGTCACATGGTTTATTCCTTCACCAATCACTAGCCATACTGCGTGGCTGATATACTACTTAAACACTGATAATGGCCATAGTTATACTAGCACTCATTGAGGAGGGACTTACAAAACTCAGGATTCTTTACCTGAAGAACCAAAGGATTCTTTATCAGAAGATTACGAAGGATCAAGATGCTTTACTAGAGGATTACCAAGGATCCAATTCCACTGGACAAGCGCTCTTGCTTAAAGACTACAGGATGGCCCATATGATTGTAACATTAGTATCGTGAGTCAAATAGATATGTTTAAATATTAATCGTATGCGATAGGACCGTGTGCAAAAACATAAAAAGGAAAAGAATAAAAAAAGTAAGAAACAATTGCGGAAAAATGTAAATAGACACGTAAAATGAATGCGATTCCTTAACGTCTAAGCGTAAAATAACCCTATACAGGTCCTCAACCCATTGAAAACAATCTATCTCACCATCTATCGGTGTCTGTCTGTCTGTCTGTCTCAATATGTCCGACCGCCCATCTAGCCTAAGTTAGTATCAAAGTGAAGTGTTGTATGTCATGGACTGCTCAGCTACCAGGGTTCTATCCTTAAGCATTACGGGTCACCACCAAGGTGGCCCCATTGTGTGGGAATCTAACTCCTCTGAAGAGGTGCAGTCAGTGTATTCTAAAGCGCTAATCTACGGGGCTAGCATTTTTCTGGATTTAGTGCTGAACTGTATCGAGTAAGTTTTATAGACTCAAGACTTAGTACCAATTATGAGTTCACAAGTATACTCGCTGTATTAACATTTTGCCTCTTCCACCAACCTGTCTGCAAACAATCTACCTGTCTCCCCCCCCCCACAAAAAGTTAAACACCTCATCATTAATTTTCGTCTATACGATTCATATTCGAAAATTGGTTCTCAAGAACATGCGGGTGACTGTATATTGTTTGAGCTGTAGTTACGATACTGCAGGCTATGAACTTTAAATCAAACAGTGGGGTGTTGTTATCGTTTTCGCGAACCAATCTATCATATTCGGAATTAACCGTACAAGAATATCAATAATAAAAATTCTTCACAAATGTCTGCGAGAATTTTGAAAGCGAGTAACATCTGATTATTCAACGTGTAAATGTTATTAAGTTAGTTCAGCTTAAATGTCATAATTTGATTTTCAATAAATGTGCAAATAATTCTAACTGATTTTTTTTTATTATCTTTTGTCAGCGGCTTAGACGGCGATTCTTCGAAATTACTGTTCTCTCCGAAGAAATCCGAGGAATAGAGAGAAGTTATGAAAACTGGGTGGAGAAGACAGAGCACAATTACCAACAAAAATATTTGGAAACTGATACCATTGCATAAAAAAAGATATCTCGAAGTAATTAAGCATATCAAAAAATTATGGCAGACCGGCCTTCCGTATTTCTAATTGTTCATATTATCATACAGGGTGTTTCAGAAAAAATGATATAATTTCGCACTCTGATAACTTGACCAATTCTAATTGAAATAATCGCAAATTTAAACAGTGGCATGTGTAGAAATATCTAAGAATTATGTTTAATGTTTAATAACTTTGTCTTTTCCAGTTAACGGCATCTATCTATACTAGCTACTGGCAAAATGAGCCTAAAATGCGTTTTTGACAAAATGACTTTGCCCCCCCCTACAGAAAATAATTTACCAAAAATCAGGGAATTATCGGATTTTAATGAAATTTTCAGTGTTTATTTATCAATGAATGATCTTTATAATGCATTATTTATTTTATTTCAATCAATACTGAAAATTTCATTAAAATCATATAATTACCTGATTTTTGGTAAAATCTTTGCAATAAAATTGTAAACAAGCGTGTAAAACCATTGAAAAATGGACAGAATGGCGGATCGCGTCGAAATTGACCAAAACAAATAGTCTTAAATCTATTAAAAATAAACTGCTTATGTAAATATATTATGGTTATTATGTTACTACTTATCGATTTAGACAAAGTTTGACCTTAAATAATAAATTTGATTATTCTTAATTCGCTTTTAAAATTCGTAGCAGATGACAAAACTGTCAGTCCCTAATCTATACATATATAAAGGGAAGTTGTGTCTATATGTATGTCCGGAAGAAACTTCGAAAATAAAACAATAAACGACAAAGTAAATATATATACACATTAAATATAGCCAGGGCTTGGTTTTTGAGCAAAATAAAAGATATTTGATCTATATTCGTGAAGATAATTAAAAAATAAAATTTAAATGATAACTATGGATCTTTTTTCATTTAATATTTTAGATAGTAGACATTAACATTTCTTTTCAGAGTAGCTGGATCAATGCAAGGTCTATTTTTTACATAGGGATTTAAATGGGGGCATGCCAAGAGGATTCAACTCACGATTCAGTAATAATAGATCTGCGGGACTAACTAAAGAAAAAACCCTCTACCCAGGTGACGCCGGGTAGCCGCTGCTAGTTTCTATTATAGGATTAACTTCTATATTTGACGAATATTTGGAATAAAATAATTAAGTTTGCTTAAACAATTAATTTAATAGTTATATACCTTGATTTAGATTTTGAATTGTGTTAGCAATAAAAAAAAAAATTAAAAATATTTCAGCAGAACAATTGTAAATAATCCAAAGCCAACGGTTTGTTGAAAAAGAAAGAATTATGTAAGTAATACAAATATTCAGGACCAAGTCACCAATAGGCACCCTGTCGGAGATCATTTTTGAAAGGAAGTGAATTTAGCTTTTCATCTGTTGTTAGTAAACAAAATGAACAGCCGACACAAACCAAACACGTTTTTATACTAAAATAGTTTTTAATTTTAATTAGAAAAAGTAGTTATTTCATGTTGTTAGTGTAGTGAGGTAGCCAATGGCGTGTTATCTCATTTGCAGCGGTAGATGTATAGAGTTAGTTTGGAGGACATAGAAAAAGGAGCTACGATAAGCTAAGAGAATTACTACTACTACTACTACTACTACTACTACGACTACAACAAGAAATACGAAACTACATATCACAACAGTTAGCATATGTGAAAAATTAATTTTGCACTAAAGATAAAGTAATATTGTTATTTTTTTAGTTACTTGGTCCAGTATTCGATATGGGATTGTATTGCAATTAAATCAGCCGATATTAATTTTGATTAACAGATGACGTGTGAATAAAAAAAACAGGATTATAAAAAAGGTCCAGCAATTGAAAGATTTGATAGGATGAGAGTGAGAGAGTCCGGGAAAGATACGGAGAGATCCGTTGCGACAACGCGATCCAGACACTCGAACGCGTATGTCCTCCACAACACACTTTGCCAAGTCGTCAAATATATAAATCCTTCTCTTTTTGCTTCTTTCTCTCATGAAAAAAATTAAACATTTATAATGACAAACGATAACACCAATAGACTTTGGGAATCTTTATTCTACTTAAAATAATTGGTAGACTAATGACATTTTCAGTGTTTATTTATCAATGAATGATCTTTATAATGCACTATTTATTTTATTTCAATCAATACTGAAAATTTCATTAAAATCAGATAATTACCTGAATTTTGGTAAATTTTTTTGTAATCGCGAA
>CM042147.1:13888827-13916327 GCA_023376005.1 Doryteuthis pealeii
TCAATGAGAAATCAAAACAAATAAAAGTTTTTGCTTTTATTTATTTAATTACGGGAACGGTATTACAACCAACGGTTTCTTGCTGAAAGCATTCATCGGGTAAGACGAAAAGTTCCTGTGAAAATGACAGAAATTGTGTAAATGGTCAAATGTGTGCGTTTTTTTTAACTGTATTCTCGTGTTTGCGTGTTTACGTGATGCGGAATGTTTTTTTGCTTCTGCGTGTGCGTATTTTTGTTTGTGCGTATGTCTATGATGTCATGCGCGTGTGCATGGAAATGCGTGAAGGCTGTGATGATATGATTGTGTCCACGCGCGTGTGTGCGTATTTTTGTTTGTGCGTATGTATGTGATTTCGTGCGTGTGCGCGTGGGAATGTATGAAGGCTGTGATGATATAATTGTCTCCACGCGCGTGTGTGCGTATAAATATGCGTATTTGTGTTTGGTATTCTTGGTTACGTATGTTATGTGCAAATTAATATAATGTATTTTTTAAATCTATTTTTAAAATTATGCTGTTAATAATAATGAACATGTTATTTATTGCGTTGGTGGTGCAATGTGGACGTTACATTTGTATGATATTATTGTACAATGTATATAGGTAGAGGGAAAGATACTTACAGTTTGGCGGATCTGTTGTAGTGTTTACAAATTATATTACTATTATATATATATATATATATATATATATAATTGGATAGAAGAGGTGTGTGTGGGTTATGTATATGGATCGAAGTGTGATAGCAGGTGTTTATTTTCATGTCGGCATTTTGATAGGATTTCCGATTTTTTGTTTAGTAGGGTCTGTTGTGATGGATGAGTAATAATATAAAGTTTTTCTTGGAGACAAAGAAGGCATCTTTTAGATGTTTTGCTGTAAGCGGGTGCAACTTTCAGAATCTCCCAGCTCACATCTGGCGAAATGTCCATATCTTTCAATATATATATATATATGTCCATATCTTTCAATATATATATATATATGAAAAGT
Organism: Doryteuthis pealeii; assembly: GCA_023376005.1. Classification (NCBI taxonomy): domain Eukaryota; kingdom Metazoa; phylum Mollusca; class Cephalopoda; order Myopsida; family Loliginidae; genus Doryteuthis; species Doryteuthis pealeii. The sequence goes on from CM042147.1 coordinate 13,889,824, forward strand.
TTCGTAGCAGTACAACATTTTATTAGGACACGTAGAAGCGTATTTATCTTGAAAGAGATGGAAAAAATGTCTAAAAAGAAAGTTAGGGTACCCTTATAATTAAACCCACCCATGTTTTCCATCCTCAGCGGTTCTAGCAGCGAACTTCAGCTAGAGGTACTTGAGTCTCTTTATATCTCTCGTATCCAGCCAGCTCTGTGTATACAAAAACAGTTCCACAAATTGCTTCTCTTTGACACCTCAAGCCTCAACCTTTCGGGTGGTGGAACCAGAAATTTCCGACCCCCCCCGCACGGTTCGTAATTTCTCTTAATTTCTCGTTCCTATTAAAAAAGGGGGAAAAATTAACCTTTTTTTCAACAATTCCAACCTACGTATAACCTGCTATCAATGAATTTCTCTGATGAGAATTGACTGAAAAAAGAATTATTTAGATTATACATCTAATTATAAGGGTACCCTAACTTTCTTTTAAAAATGTTTTCCATCTCTTTCAAGATGAATACGCTTCTACGTGTCCTAATATATATATATATATATATATATATATATATATATATAAGGTGTGTCATAAAAGTATCGAGACTGAAGCTGTATTTACTATAATAATGAAGGGAACATTACATTTTAAAAAATACATTTTGACACACCTTGTATATATAGATCAGTAAAGGAGAGAATAGATTTGGTTTGTTTTATTTTGTTTTACGGCATATCAATCTCAGTGGGTCATTTAATGCCGGCAAAGTTTCAAAAAAATTTCTAAACTCTATTTTATAAACAAATTCATATGTAACCCATAGATAGGACCCTAATAGTTACAACCACTCCGGGTCAGAGTGGATCTGGTAGCAATAGTGAGGAAGGGGTGCTCCACATTCCCCAGACCTCTGGAACTGGAACCTTACCATTACATAGATTTTAACGCCATACCCAGGGTATGAGGACCCTCAGCCACAACGTAGCACATATATGATAAAAAGGGTTGGGGTGAGTGTCCCATCTATGGATTAAATAAAAATTTGTTTATTACAAAATTGAGTGTCCATTAAGGATGAATTTATTTCAAAACTTTGTCGGTCTATGTTGATATGCTGCAAGACACCTACAAATAAATCACTTTGCAAGAGGTGCGTTTAGCGTTATGGTAATAGTCGTAGTAAATGTTATTATTGATCCAATTTCATCTTTTTTTCCAGGTGAAATGGGATTTAACTTCGCACTCTTTACTTAGATTTATTTAAATTGTATTTTTCGTTACACTCTTTCAGTTTTTCAGGGTTTTATAATAACGACTGTTTTCATTGCATATTGCTTAATAGGAAATCTTGTTATATCTAAGTGAGAAGAAAATAAACTTTTTATTTAAAAAGATTATTATTGTTGGAATATTTTGATATATAAGGTGTGCTACAATACACCACTTACATTTATAGACTAGGCGAGATCACATGGTTTAAACCTCAGCCAATTAACAGCCCTAATGCGTGGCTGGTTGACTACTTAATCACTGATACTGAGAGACGTCCATTTGCAATCATTGATGAAGAACTTGCAATACTGAGGAGCACCAATAAACAACTTTTTTAAATGCCAATCATATCATTTCTTTATAAAAAATTTAACGTTTAACTTAACTAATCCAGTCATTTTAGAATCTATAAAGATATACAATTCATTCAACTTTAGCATATGGAAATCTAATAGGTTGCAATGGAGTTATCCATTAGTAATAGTAAAACGTCTGTTAGCGTCTCAGGTTGGTGGGTGGATCATCTCTTATAGGGTCAGCATGGCGAGCGAAGTCTGATGTTAGAAGACTCGAAACTTCCAGTGACCCATGCATACTACATCACTGACGACACATACCAGCGCCCCAAATGTAGGAGCCTATATTTAAAGTATCAAAATTATAATTAATTAAAATGATTTGATTCATTTTGTTATCGTCTTAAAGATCTACAATGGTTAAATTACAAAAAATACTATTTGTACCATGTACTCGCTTAGTTACCCCATTTTAGGAATGATCACCCTCATTAGATGTACCAGGTACTTTTAACAATATTACATTTTTCTTTAAGCCCCCCCCCCCTGACATACATATCCAGTCCCTAAACTTTGACTTCTCTCTGTCTGAAACTATCCTACAAAAATACCACCTACGCCGGGAACGCAAAGGATGAAAGGTCGAAGGATGAAAGATCGGCCTATAAATAATGGTGCTGTTCGGTGAACTGGACACTGGCCAAAATAGCAAAAGGGGTCTTTAAAAAGACGGTCATTGGTTGTGGCATTGATTACCACCTGTGAGCTGCGAAATAGGCTGAAAGAGAAGACGACACCTTCCGATCTATGTATTAATGCACGTATAGGAACGTTATAATCTTGCAACACCCTATGGTTAAAAATGAGACCGTCCGAATCGTCCAAAGAAGAAATGCAAAATGTAAATTCTGATTATCTGGTGTTGCTTCTCCATCTTATTTCTTATAAGTGTGGCCACGTCAGCAAAATAATTGACGATTCCGTATTTATCATGAAGAAAGAAAAGGAAGAAAAAGGACAATGCTACACAGAAAAAATAATAAGAAGAAATAAATAAAGAAAGAGAGTCGGGAAAGATAGAGAGGGGTGAGCGTACGAAGCGATAACGCTAATCTGTTTAAATAAAACATTATGAAAAGCTGAAAAGAAGGAAAAAGCAACAAAAAAAAAAGCGAGAGCGAGTTAAATCAAGATTATTATACTTGTTACATATTGAACTATTACCAATAGCTCTTAAGTAAACATAGTAAACATAGAAATAATTGAAGTATCATACTTTGGTATATCCACAGGTCCCACTAGTCTAAAATAAATCGTTACCCCAGGAATGAGGGAAGAAGCAACTGATGAACCTCGGGTTTTCTCATCGTTAGCAGACTTGCTCCAGCAAAATCTGTTAGGCTTGTGTAAGATTTATAAAAGAAGAACCGAAGATTCGTTCATGAAGCTTGGTCATTTGAACAGACTGTGATAGATAGATATACATATAAATAGATGAAAAGATATATATATATATATATATATATATATATATATATATATAATATATATATAAGTGTGTGTGTAACATTTATGAAAAACCTTGAAAATATGTCAATATTGACATTTTTGACGCCGACACTATAGTGTTTTGGTTTTATTTAGACCACCAACAGGGCCAATATTCATAAAATTGTCAATTTTTGACATGTTTTTTCATATATATATATATATATATATATATATGTATATATATATATATATATATATATATATATGTGTGTGTGTGTGTGTGTGTGTGTGTATGAAGAAAGGAAGTGAATCCGACGGTATGTAGTATATTAAGAAAAATGAAAAAACACAGGTTTAAGTGGGTTAAGTGGTGAGTTTATTGGCCAACGCTGCAGTGTTTCGATCTATTAATTAGATCATCTTCAGAGCATTTGTTGGTATATGGAAGGTGATAAAAAATTATTTATCACAGAATAACGACAAAAGCGAGTGGTAGTCATTGTTATTCAGTTTAAACATTTTTGAGGTTTGAAAAAAGGGACGGTTTGAAATATGACGTCAAATATTCTCTTTTATGGCGTGAGTATGGGACGGTGTAGGTTTGTGTATCGAAAGGAAACATTGTGCATTTTTTAGGTGTGTGGTTGTGTGTGTATAAATTTTTTTGCGCTGAACTGCGGAAATAAACCTTAAGGTAGTGTGTGTGTGTGTATATTTTTTAATTCCGCCCCCCACACACACCCAGATTTCCTTCTCTTCTCTTAATATAAAAAAATATTTTGACGCCCAATGACACCTCTCTTCCCCTACCTCTTACCAATACACACACACACACACACACACACACACACATATATATATATATATTTATTTATTTATTTGATGGCAATAGAACAGTCACAACCTTAGGTTTCATACATGCAAAAATCGCATGCATTCATCAGGTGACGTTGATACGAATACAAGGAAAATCGAAAAAAACCTTTTGAATTTTTCGATTTTTTCGATTTTCCTTGTATTCGTATCAACGTCACCTGATGAATGCGTGCGATTTTTGCATGTATGAAACCTAAGGTTGTGACTGTTCTATTGCCATCAAATAAATAGATATGTAATACCTTCATATATCTATTTTATTATACTATTATATATATATATATATATAATCAATGGTAATATTATGGTTTTACACTCATAACTTGAAGTTTCATGGTAATCCAATCATCAGATGAGTTCAATGGTTGAGATCTTAAAAACTAGTCGTGAAACAACTGGTTTTGAAGATCTCAACCATTGAACTCATCTGATGATTGGATTACCATGAAACTTCAAGTTATGAGTGTAAAACCATAATATTACCATTGATTATAAATCTGCTCTGCTTTATTAGCATTAAGCACCTTTTCATGCCAATACTTTTCTCATTTTTTCATTCACTATTCATTATATACATATATATATATATATATATATATATATATATATATATATATATATATATATATATATATATATATATATATATATATATATAGTATCCAATTGCCGCCTTAACGTTTTCAAAAAAATAGTTAAAAAGAGTTAAATCAAGATTATTATAGTTTTTACATATTGAACTATCTAACAATACCTCTTAGGTGAACGTATCAAACGTTGTAATAATTAAATTATCTTACTGTGGTATATCCACAGGTCCTGCCAGTCATACTTATTTTTGGCTTCCTTTTATTTTGAGATGTTTAAAACGCAGAAATTGAGCTTCTACGGGTTTTTTTTAACGATTTGGATACGAAAATTTATCTGTAAGTAAAAACTGATCATTATTTTCTATAAAATCTGCAACACTTTGCATAAATCTTCAAGTTAATGCGAGTCCCTAAGTGCGAAGATTTATAGAAGAAAGATTTCTTTTTAAAAAAGAAAAACCGAAAAAGTTCAATGTAAATAAAAGTTTTGTGAATGCATTAACGCAATATTCGATGAGGTCGTTTCTCTAACAGAAAAGTGGAATCATTTTTTATACACAAAAGCTTTTTACCGCTTTCTTTGTTGCAGCATCATCGATTCAAATCTTTTTGAAATATTTGCAACTACATAGCTTTGATTTGAGAATCCATATTTCTATATCCCTCTTAATATATATATATATATATATATATATATATATATATATATATATATATATTATATATATCTTAATATGTATACTAGCAAATATATGCACCCTCCGGGTGCAAGTATTTAAGTTTTAATGTAATAAAATATTGTATTAAATTAGAAAGGCTAATGAAACTAAATAAGAATACAGATAAAAGATTTGAAACAGAGGGAGTATAATAAAAGATTTGAACAGAGGGAGTATAATAAAAGATTTGAAACAGAGGGAGTATAATAAAAGATTTGAAACAGAGGGGGTATAATAAAAGATTTGAAACAGAGGAGTATAATAAAAGATTTGAAACAGAGGGAGTATAATAAAAGATTTGAAACAGAGGGGGGTATAATAAAAGATTTGAAACGGAGGGAGTATAATAAAAGATTTGAAACAGAGGGAGTATAATAAAGATTTGAAACAGAGGGGGTATAATAAAAGATTTGAAACAGAGGGGTATAATAAAAGATTTGAAACAGAGGGAGTACAATAAAAGATTTGAAACAGAGGGAGTACAATAAAGATTTGAAACAGAGGGGGTATAATAAAAGATTTGAAACAGAGGGAGTATAATAAAAGATTTGAAACAGAGGAGTATAATAAAAGATTTGAAACAGAGGGAGTATAATAAAAATGGAACAATTGAAATTTACTCCATCACTCTCGTCTTTCTTGTTATTTTCTAATTTAAGTATTTAGTTAAAAGAGGAAGTAAAGAATTAAATGACAGTTATTTTTTCTTGTTAATGGATTTCATTTAAGATTCATTGAAGAGATTTTGGCTTATATTCATTAAAATAAAACCAAACAGTTAGAAATCAATAATACTAAGCATATATTTATTAAATTCGATTTTTTAATATTAATATGCAAATTAGCTTTCCCGTTCACATTGTAAACCGCTATTTTGTTGTATATATAAATATAATTGCAGGTAGTTAGTATGTAGACATAGTTAACAGTATTAAAAATGTAAGACAATTTTATTAATAATTGAGGTTTAGATAAAAATAAAATCATGGAGAATGTGATGTCAATAACTAAGAGAATTGTGACTTGAGCAGGAATATAGTTCGGTTACAGACAGAAAAACACACAATCTCCATTATAATAAGATATATATATATATGTGTGTGTATGTATGTATGTGTGTGTGTGTGAGGAAGCTTTAACAAGAATTGACTTTTTTGTTTTAACAGAGAGTAAATACTGCTTCCAAATATATACACAAGGTGTGTCAAAAAAGTATCGAGATTTTTGTACTTTCTAACACATCTTGTATTCTGAAAAATTATCGTTCCATTCATTGTTCACTTCTATCTTGGTGAATACAGCTTCAAACTCGGGCACTTTTATGAAACACATTGTTTCCTGAAAAAGATTAACGTTCCATTCATTGTTCATTTCTATCTTGGTGAATACAGCTTCAATCTCGATAATTCTATGACACACCTTATATATATATATATATATATATATATATATATGGTTATTTCCTAATTGAGTAGCATGAGTGACCCAGTAAAAACAGAACCCAAATTATTTATTTATTTTCCCATTAAACAAAATCATTCCCAAAATCTCCATAACTGGAACCTCAGCATCATATAGAGTTTAACGTCATTCCCAGTACATGAAGACCCTTGGCAATGATATCTAGCACCCATATGATAAAAAAGGGTTGGGGCTTGCCATAAGGGCAATAGGGTTGGGGAAATCATAAAGGTGCTAGGGCTTGACATGACCAGCCTCTCCGACTGTCCGTCTAGCCTAAATATGGGTCTAAGTGGAGTGTTGCATGACATGGACAACTCATCCACCAGTATTCCGTCCTTAAACATCAGGGATCGGTACCCACAGCCAACAGGTGGCCCGATTTGAGAGATCTTACCCCTCTGCAGAGGTGCAGTCGGTGTATTCTAAATCCCCAGTCGACAGGGTGGGGGTGGGGGCAAAATGAAACCCCTCTATATCTTCGCACTGGATAACTCTATAGTTATGAAACCAATGTCAGACATCACCATGGACCAAAGGCCGACTGATTGGGTGCTGACCCTCTCCGACTGGGAAGCCAGTGCCACGGAATAGCGGTAGCGTAGGGTCGGGGGGAGGGGCAAAAGGAGACACCCTGTCACAAGAAGAAAGAATATCTTGATTTAATCAAATGAATAATCTTCCTCAATTTTATTTCAATTTATTAACATGAATCTCGAATAAATTTATTCGAATTGATGATGACGATTATTTTTAGAAGAAAAAAGTTGATAAATCAATTTGCTGGCAGCAAAGTGAAAATCCAAATAAATGATAAATAATTTAAAGTTTTCAATGTTAAATAATTCACGTTGTTTATGATTGGATAAGATTGAGATGGAAAGGTTTCTAAATATTACATCATGATTATTGCATTGGGATTCTAGATGGAAAACACAGATCAGAGGATCATTCGGTACATTTCTCGAGACGGTACACACACACACACACACACACACACACACACATATATATATATATATATATATATATATTATATATATATATATATATATATATATATATATATATATATATTAGCAAGGTAGAAAGCAATTAAACATGTAATTCAAATATTGAAAATGTCAGATTAATTAGTTTTTCCTCTGATATTTCAGGTTTTGAAATTGAGTTTTGAAGCAAAGATGACATTTTGCTTCAAGAATTTAAATAAAGTTTATATATATATATATATATATATAATATATATATATATATATATATATATATATTATAAAAAAGAAGGTCCGCAAAAATGTATTTTGTTCTCAGAAAATTTTTTAATTCTTTTTGTTTTACATATGCAACACGTGTTTCAGATCTTCTGGTATCTACTTCAGGCTTTGATTGATTATATTATCAATCAAACCTGAAGAAGATACCAGAAGATCTGAAACACGTGTTGCATATGTAAAACAAAAAGAATTAAAAAAATTTTCTGAGAACAAAATACATTTTGCGGACCTTCTTTTTTAATAAAATATTGAATTTTCTCCCGTTGGAACCAGAACACACATTATATATATATATATATATATATATATATATATATATATATATATATATATATATATATATTATTCCTTTTTTCACGTTGGTTGGATCAAGTAAGGTAGGGCCCAAAAGGATTAAAGAATAAAATTGCTTTTGCATGCAAAGCGTAGGACGGAACCTGCTGACGAGGAGGGCCTCGAGCACAGCCAGGTGCAACTCGTTGGTTGAGGATGCCAAGATGCAGAACATTAAGGGCTTATATTTACAAGAATAATTCACCCATCCTACAAGGATTATATATATATATATATTGAGCGGGGGGGGGGGGATATGTGCTTAATTGAGTATACCTAATTTGAAAATTAATTAGTTGACAATTAATGATTAGGTATGATTTCAATTAAGCCCATATTTCCCAAAATTGTTAGACAGCGTGTTTCAACCAAAATTCGCTATCCATCGAAGAGTATTCTATTCAAAATTATTTCAAATATAGAAATGAAGACACACAACATTAAGCATTCAAGCAGGTCATCGTCAGGTCGCAGTATCAGATTGTTATAGTCTACGATATAATTAAAAGGCAATTATTACCATTGGTTTGAAAGCCGCCTACTAGACACTTCTTATCGGTACAATGCGCCTCATGGAAAGTGGCTCGTACGCTGATTTGAAACCAGTGGTAACAATCACCTATTGTACAGTGTAACAAATAAATACAGCTCTTTCACTAATGATAGAGCTCTTTATTTCTATTTCTCCAACACAAAAATTACTACACACGCACGCATATATATATATAATATATATATTATATATATATGGAGAGAGAGAGAGAGAGAGAGAGAGAGAGAGAGAGAGAGAGAGAGAGAGAGAGAGAGAGAGAGAGAGAGAATTATTACAACCGTTCAGTTTCATTTATTATCTATATTATCTATCAATATCTGTGATAGAGCATCACAGATATTGAGCACTCTTCTAATAACACTGTACGTTGGATTACTACCACTTTCAAGCATAATAGTGCAAACCGTACACATTGATATATATATATATATATATATATATATATATATATATATAATATATATATGAAAAAAAAACATAAATCCATCCGATAATAATTTATTTCTACCTTCTAGCGTTTTCAAGTCTAAATTTAAAATCAGATTTGAAAAGTTGATAGGCTAAAATAGATTTTTATATCTGATAAATATAAGTTATTCATTTATTCAAAATAGATAGATAGACATATATATATATATATATATATATATATATAGAGAGAGAGAGAGAGAGAGAGAGCACGTGTGTGTGAAGGAAATCCATGCAATGGGAATGTCTTACTGGCGATTATTATAATGATAATTTTGGTGACGTATTTTATATTTAAAAACGTTAAATGCAATTTAATAATAATAATAATAATAATAATAATAATAATAATAATAATAATAATAATAATATCTTGACCTTGCCAGAGAACTGAAAAAGTTATGGAATATGAAAGTGAAAGTGATACCAATTGTAGTTGGTGCACTTGGAACAGTCCCAAAAGGATTAGAAAAAGGCTTGGAAAGTTTGGATATCAGAGGAAGGATTGAAACTATTCAGAACACTGCACTGCTGCAATCTGCCAGAATACTCAGAAGAGTCCTGGAGACCTGAGGAGACTTGCTGTCACTCAGACTCCAGTGAAAGAACATCAGCTAACACTGATGTGAAAACTCAAAAAGAGTAAATAATAATAATAATAATAATAATAATAATAATAATAATAATAATAATAGAAATTGTATATAAAATAAGAATACACAGCAAGGATATAGGAACGGAATTCGGAATTGAAAAATGTGTCATGCTAGTGACGAAAAAAGGCAGAAAGAAAAACAATGGACGGAATTCAACTACCAAATCATATGTGGATACTAGATGCTGTTTAGAGGACATGTCAAGAACGATGGTTGATAGGGATTGACGGTGAGAGAGACAGAAAGTGATTCAAATGAATCCACTTCGTAATGATGACGATTATTATTATGATGATAATGTTAGTGACGTATGATATATTTAAAAAAACTTTAAAAGCAAGTTTAGATAGTTGCACAGTAGTTTGGATGTTTTCCCCTGTGGACTATTTTTTTAGTCCCCCTTGTGTCATAATTAGTGTGTGAAATGCGCCAAATGTCACCTCCACTTAGATTTCTCAATTCTTCTTCCTCCGTATTTCAATTGCTTTATGAGGACTTGTCAACCGCGATAGTCGATAGGGATGGATGGTGAGAGGGAGAGAGAGCGAGTCAAATGAACCCGTATATATATATATATATATATATATATATATATATATATACCAACCCTTCTGTACGAGCAGGATGTGACACAAGGTCAATTTCTTGAGCGGAGTTCAACAGGTTTGAATTCAGAGTGTTTCTTCTCCTAGACCGGTTGCCTAACCAAGGTTAAAGAGCCCAGTCTTCCCTACTATTTATCCATAGCTGGAGGGAGAGTAGGATACATACCTTTCCCAAGGGTATTAGCGCTAAGTGAAATGCAATTACCACGTCCAGGATTTGAACTCGGGGCGACGAGTCCATTTCCCATGACTTTAACCACTACACCACGCGCTTCCGTGTAGTTGGCATGTCTTAATGATAACCCTTTTTGTTTTATTATTAACCATAGTAGATTGTTTATTCATTTGTGTGTGTGTGTGTGATCTCCAGGCACATCTGTTTTTTTTTTGTTTTTTTTTTCATTTTTTTATTTTATTACTTTTAACTGTTAGCGTCTGTTAAGTTTGAATTGTTGCATAGTAGTTCGGGTGCTATTCACCACGGACTATTTTTTAGTGCCCCTGTGCTATAATTAATGTATGGAATGCACCAAATGTCACCCCTACTTAGATTTCTCAATTCTTCTTCCTCCGCATTTCAGTTGCTTTACGTTAAGGGGTCTCTTCACGTTCTTGTAATATCTTGATTCCCAAAAAGCATCGATCCGCTTTTCCCGATAGTTAAACTTTTGTAAATATTGTTAGTCAGGCAAGGATATGAGTCGAGCAAGTGCACAACACGGCCGCGAATGTATCAATCCGCCAGAGTGCATTGAAAAAAACCATTTGCTATGGATCTGATTTTAATGCACCTAAAATGAAAGAGAGGAAGAAACGTTTGGAAAAGAAGAAAAGATGAAAGAGGAAGGAACATTTGGAAAAGAAAGAAAGAAAATGAAAGAGAGGACATTTGGAAAAGAAAGAAAGAAAGAGAGATGAAAGAGAGGAAGGAACATTTGGAAAAGAAAGAAAAGAAAGATGAAAGAGAGGAAGAACGTTTGGAAAAAAGAAAGATGAAAGAGAGGAAGGAACGTTTGGAAAAGAAAGAAAGAAAGATGAAAGAGAGGAAGGAACATTTGGAAAAGAAAGAAAGAAAGATGAAAGAGAGAAAGAAACGTTTGGAAAAGAAAGAAAGAAAGAATGAAAGAGAGGAAGGAACGTTTGGAAAAGAAAGAAAGAAAGATGAAAGAGAGGAAGGAACGTTTGGAAAAGAAAGAAAGAAAGATGAAGAGAGAAGGAAGTTTTGAAAGAGAGGAAGGAACATTGGGAAAAGAAAGAAAGAAAGATGAAAGAGAGGAAGGAACGTTTGGAAAAGAAAGAAGAAAGATGAAGAGAAGAATAAACATTTGGAAAAGAAAGAAAGAAAGATGAAAGATGAAAGAGAGGAAGAAACGTTTGGAAAATAAAGAAAGATGAAAGATGAAAGAGAGGAAGAAACATTTAGAAAAGAAAGAAAGAAAGAAAGATGAAAGAGAGGAAGAAACATGTAGAAAAGAAAGAAAGAAAGAAAGATGAAAGAAGTAAAAGGAAGGAAGAAAAAAAGAGTAAGACTTCCAAAAGAATGAAATTGAATTGATAAATCGAGTGGGTGGATCGCCTAAGAACACACAAGTGTTGGCCGTTAGTCGAAAGAAGAAAGATGAAAGGAAAGATGGAAGCTATTTGTGATACTTTTGATGGCACCACTCGAAGAATGCTTACCAAAGACAAAACTAAGAACAAATGGAATTACGCTAACAAAAACAACAATATCTTTGATAAACAACAATTAGAGAGAAATAAGAAACCGAAAAAAAAGAGGGGGGGAATGGTTTGGAAATGGAGAAATGATACAAAAGCGCGCTAAAATGTTCTCTGTTCGACCAAGAAGTGAATGGCTCCGGGCCAGAAAGACGACATGATATTATATATATATATATTGATTCTGCTCTTAAACTCCTTGCTACATTGTTTCTTATGTGTTTTTTAACCCTTTCAAAAACACAGAGAGAAAAAAATCGAAAAAAATCGAAGAAAAAAAGACATTTTCTACTTGATTGGGCTGAGACCTTTTCATTATCATCTCGTAATAATAATAATAATAATAATAAGAAGAAGAAGAAGAAGAAGAAGAATCGACACCATCCAAACTACGGCATTGTTGGGATCGGCTAGAATACTCAGAAGAGTCCTGGAGATCTGAGGAGGTGAACCACCAGCTACGTCAGGTGTGAAAAACAAAATAATAATAATAATAAGAAGAAGAATAATAATAATTATTATTATTATTATTATTATTATTATTATTATTATTATTATTATTATTATTATCTGGGACTTTGAGATAAAAACGGATCACCTTATCCCAGCAAGAATACCAGGCCTAGTGTTGATAAAAAAAAGAAAGAACTTGTCAACTGGTGGATTTTGCAGTTCTAGCAGATCACAGGGGATGCTAAAGGAAAATGAAAAAGATGGACAAATATCTGGACCTTGCCAGAGAACTGAAAAAGTTATGGAATATGAAAGTCAAAGTGATACCAATTGTAGTTGGTGCCCTTGGAAATGTCCCCAAAGATGTAGAAAGGAGTCTGGAGGAATTAGAGATTAGAAGAAGAATTGAGACTATCTAAACAACAGCATTGTTAATATCGGCTTGAATAATCAGAAAATTCCTGGAGACATGAGGAGACTTGCTGTCACTCAGACTCCAGTGAAAGACCCTCAGCTTACACGGGTGTGAAGAACTCACAAGGAGTGAAATAATGACCGTGATAATGGTAATTGTGGAGGATCAAGTTAAAGGTCGTACCAATTGTAGTTGGTGCACTTGGAACGGTTCCAAGGGTTTGGGGCATTTGAAATAAGGCATTTGAAATTAGAGACCATCCATCAATGGATGGGTTGGGTAAATACATAATTTGCCACAGACAGGTTTATATGTCTGGGGGTGACCTATTGTTGGTATCAGATGAACAGTGAAGGAGTCTCTCTCTCCTTTGTACTTGACCAGGGAGATTGTTTTTGCTGAGATGAAGTGTCACACCTACCGTCAGCTCTCTGATGTTTTACCGCACAGATAAGATAACCCAAGCTGCACCCCTCGTGCAAAGACTGGTATTGAACCTGGAACCTAACGATTCCTAGACGAATGCTCTACCGACTGAGCTAACCGGTCTTATGCTACATGTTGTAACTTAAGTATTAGAGTTAAAAAAGAAATAATAGGAAGAAACACGATTTAAGACTAGAGGAAATGGTTTACTAAGCAAAGATAAAAGGTGAACAGAGTAATTAGCAATTTCTAGGTTGAATTAATGTTCTGTAATATCTTACTTCCTCATGTATTACTTATTATTACTAAGAAAAACAGAGGATCCCATTATGTCTGCAAGAGAAACATGAGGACATTCCACATTAACACCAACACATGGGAGACTTGTGCAGAAGACCGTACGACCTGGCGACTCCTTGTCAAACAAGGAACGAGAAGGAGTGAAAATGAGAGGAAAGAAGCCGCCACGGAAAAGAGAGCCAAAAGGAAGGAGAGACAACAGCATCTCCAGCAAGCATCGCTGTTTCTTTTGCAGTCACTGCACCAGAGATTGCCATTCAAAAATTGGTTTGTTCAGCCACTCGTTCAATTGCAGATTAAGAATGGACACTACGCCATCGTCTTTAGAAGACGGAAGGATGCCAACACACATTTGAAAACGTTTATTAACATTTTTCTGTCTCTAGAGCATTGGTTCTCAAACTTTATACAATCTGGGTGCACTTACAGTACTACAGATACTTGATAGCGCACTGTATACAAAATAGGACTAATATGTTATTAAACTTTTAAATATATAAACTGTTGAATGTATAAAAATAACACACTTAACAAAAGCAAACTTAACATACGTCTATAAAGTTTATTCATTCCTGTGTTAATGAGAAACATAAGCTTGATGAGACCTTGCGATTTCTTCAATGTTTGGTCTTATGTTTGAGAGACAAACTCTCATTTACTCATCAATGCATTGAAGAGTTCCTCTCTTAATTGTTGCGAGGATTGAAAATCCCATTTCACATAAATATGAGGAAGAAAATTGCAATAAAATATTTTTTCTCAATAAAATTGTTTAAAACCAGTGTTTTTATTTAGTTGCGAGAAAAGTAACTCATAACTATCAATTAATAATGGAGATTCGCTTCCGGTTTTTGTCTGTAAAAAAATTACATCACTGCTTACGTCACATTACCCAAAATCGTCATAATATAGAATAAATACACTCAAAATTTGAACATGCAAAATTAGACAGTCCTCATTGTTTTTTTTTAAAAACAAGTTTTAATAAATACATGACTGGTATTATATATCTATATATAGTTTGTTTTATTTTTAATACATATTTAAAGTCTACATTTCAAATTGTTTTATTTTTTAATCCTTTAATGAATTTGAGGATTTTACTTACTTAGGGTACAAACTCGCTGACATTGAATTTTTTACTCCCACCCCTCAGGCAATATGTTTCAAAAATGTATCTTTACATCGCCCGGAGGGTGTTTTTTTATTTTGTACTAGTCATAATAATGTCGCAATGAAACAAGCAGAGTGTTCGTGAAAAAAAAATGGTATAATATATTAACTTCGTATACATTTGCTTTTCATATCTGGATTTTTCAGGATTACTACGGAGCGCACCTGAAAAAGCTGAGAACCGCTTCTCTAGAGAAATTTATATCTAAAACTTAATTCTTGTCTAAATGAAAAAAAAAAAATTCGTATATTCCTGTCTTTGTTGAATTAAAAAACAAATTCTGATGAAGGGTCGTCCACAAAGCGTTTCTTCACTGACTGCAGTCTCACGTAGACCGAATGCTTGTCCCCGCGCTCCACTCACTTCAGTTATTTATGGGCATATTCCACAAACATCCGGGCACATCAGTCGAACCTCGCGGCCGTGTTACGCACAATTCTCGTGCATTCGGATGCCGCCAACATCCGGGCACCTGAACTTCACCTCGCGTCCATCCAGCGCCTAAATCGTATTTCTTTGTATTCGGGAGGGCGCGGGTTCGACTCCGGCAGCCAAGACAATGTCTTGCTCTTTTTCTAAATGAGTACGGTAGTACCCATTCTCCGTCACAGAAAAAGAACAAAAACTCACTACTTTTTCTTCCCACCTTCTTTACCTTTACTCTCAGTGACGAGAGTATATGTTTTCTGAGCGTCCTGTATATCTGATATTTTCAATAAAAGCCTTTGCCTTTTCATTGAGATATAGAAGCAAACCAAACAACAGATTGGCACTTCCTTCATCATTTTATTGCTATATTATTGTTTGATTAACGGAAACCCTGTGGTTAAATGAAAAGAATAGAAGAATTGTTAGGTGCTTATGTTATAATATAACAAAAAAAAAAAACCTGGATGTAAATTGACTATAGAAAACACATGGATTCTCTGAAGTCAATTTCCATCCGGGTTTTTACAATATATCCATATTCACCACCGAATTAATACTCATTGGATGCGAAATACTAAAAGACATAAACGACAAATAAGAAATCTGCCTTTCCATAGCGATATAGTTGGATCATGAAATTAATCATACATACACATTCAATGAATTACATCTCTCGCTCCCCCTCTCTCTTCTATCTCTCTTTCTGCCCCCCCCCTCTCTCTCTAATGTAGATATGGTTTTGTTAATAAAATCTATTAAATTCTGAATATACCCGACCTCTGGGGCAACATGGGGTTCTGATATTCCAAATTGTCTTCTGATAGAAGCAGAATAGAATCTAGATAAATAGATAGAGAGACATATAGATAGATAGATTGAAGCAGACTAGAACCTAGATAGATATATAGAAAGACAGACAAACAGAAAGACAGACAGACAGACAGACAGACAGATAGGTAGATAGATATATAGGTAGATAGATAGAAACAGACTAGAATCAGGATAGATTGATAGAGAAACAGAACGAAAGATAGATAGAGAGACAGATAGATCGAAGCAGACTAGAATGTAGTTAGTTAGTTAGTTAGATAAATAGATAGATAGATAGATAGATTAGCAGACAAGAATATAGATAGATAGATAGATAGTTAGAGATAATCAGACTAGAATCTAGATAGATAGATAGAAATAAAATGCATGAAAGATAGATAGATAGATAAATAGACACACACACACACACACACACACACACACACACACACACACACACACACACACACATATATATAATATATATATATATATATATATATATATATATATATGATAGATAGATAGATAGATAGATATATATAGAGAGAGATAGATAGATAGGAACAGACTGAAATCTGATTGAATTTAATTTTCCAAATTTGCCCGAGTGAATCATTTGGGAGCATTCCAAGTGCACCAACTACTATTGGTATCACTGTTCACCCACATGTGCCACAGATTTTTAGATCTAGTTATTTATCAATTTTTTAGCTTTCTTGTATTTTTACTCTATTCTGTTGAAACGGTCAAATACTCTACGTTCTTTTATTCTTGTTATTTAGCATTAGGCCAGGTGTCCTGTTCGTGTTGAGTAATCCGGTTGTATCTTGAAGTTCCAGGGAATATTATCCGTTTCATTTCTAGGACCAATTTTGGTTTAGGCATATAGCATTTATCAGGATATTAAAATTTTAATCTCTTGCATAATTCCCAGTGGATCACCTTTCATATCCATTTGTACAGAGTTTTGTACAGTCAAACCTCGGTTTTCGAACTTAATCCATTCTAGAAAAAGATTTAAAAACCGAAAATATTGAAAACCGAAACAATTTCCCCCCATAAGAAATAAAAGGAAAGTAAATAACTGGTTCATAGCCCTAACATTTACTCCCGAAATATTGCACCCCCCACCCCCCTAACACTTTTTTAAACAAAATATTAGACATTATAAATATATAATAAAAGTACATGAATCCACTTGTACTAGACTAAAATAGAGTATATTTGAAAAGCACTTTACCTTTTTGGTGGTGGTGTATTGGCATACATAAGTGGGTGGTAGTGAGCAGAGGCTGGAAGGTTTTATTGCTGAAGAGGGGAGTCCCCTTCCATAGAAGCTTGTGGAAAATGAGTCTCTTCAGGTGGCATTTCTACTTTAATTTAAAATTTTATGACGGGCCGATGAAAAAATGTTCGAAAACCGATACAAAAATTTTCCAAAATTTTAGTTCGAAAACCTAAAAGTTCGAAAATAGAAACGTTTGAAAGCCGAGGTTTTACTGTATTCCTTTTGTGTCAGTTAGTTGTATTCACTTATTATATGATGAACTGGCCAAATATTATACTCTGGTCAAATTTCCACTGAATCGCTTTTCCTAACCAGTCATGCATTATTATTATTATTATTATCATTATTATTATTATTATTATTATCATTATTATTATTATTATTATTATTGATATATCCGGGTTAAGGGATATATTATGAGGTTGGTAGTAAGGTAGTAGCTGGTGCGTCGAATAGCAGTACGTCTTCCGAGCAGTCGTAGTGGTATTCTAACGGGGAGGCGAGTAAGCTTAGGCTGGTAGGCTTAGGCGCTTGTACCACCTCAGTGTCGAATATTTAAAGAGGACAATGACCAATCAGATTATAGTGAGAGGGTACCAAGGTATTTACTATATTTGTAATTGAGAAAGGTATGCATCCTACTCTCCAGCTATGGATGAATAGTATGGCAGACTAGGCTCTTTAACCTTGGTTACGCAACCGGTCTAGGATAAGGAAAACTCAAATTGAATTCAAACCTGTTGAACCCCGCTTTAAAAAATTGACCTTGTGTCATATCCTGCTCGTTAGGAAGGATTGGTATATATATATATATATATATATATATATATATATATATATATATATATATATAGTTTGTTCTAATGGCATCCTCTTGTGCTGCAATTAAAAGGGATTCGGTTTCTTTCTTGAGGTTTCCTTTTTTAGCCATGTTCAGGTCGTCTGATGCGATATCTCTTCCGTTTGACGCTTTAAGTACCCATGTAGTTGTTTTTCTTCCCATTTCAGTTTTTTAGTTTTTGATGTATTTCTGTTTGTCAATGTGTTGCAATTGCTTTTCATGGCTTCTGCAATTAGTCTTATCTTACTGTTATTAGTGTATTCGTCAAAGGCTCGGATTGTCGTATCTACACTATTTTTCAATGTTGGTGCATAGAGTCTGTCTATGTCGTCTGAAATTCTTTGTGCATGGTCATGAGTTTCCTTGTCCTTTGGTACATCTGTCGGAGCTCTCCTCTTGTTCATTTTGGGAATGTTTCCGAGTCTCTTACGAAAGGGACAGCCCATGTGTTTATTCCTTTGATAAGGTTTTTGCTCCATAGCTTGGTTTCTAGGAGCTTTCCTCTTCTTCTGAAGTATTCCTTTCTTACTTTTTCTTTCCTTTCTATTTGTTTGATAGCGTCTGCTTCTAATATACCCAGATATTCATAGTTCTCTTTTTCTCTAAGTGCCTTAATTTCTTCTTGATTCGGTAGAATATTATTATTATTATTATTATTATTATTATTATTATTATTATTATTATCAGCGTTAGCTGATGGTATTTCACCGGAGTCTGAATGACAAGCCTCCTCAGATCTCCAGGTCTCTTCTGAGTATTCTAGCCGATTGTAGCAGTGCAGGAGTCTGGATGGTCTCAATTCTTCCTCTGATTTCTAGATCCTCCAGCCTTTTTTTTTTAGACCGTTCCAAGTGCACCAACTACAATTGGTATCACTTTCACTCTCATGTTCCACGGGTTTTTCAATTTTCTGACAAGGTCCAGGTATTCATCCATCTTTTCATTTTCCTTCAGCTTCACCCTGTGATCTGCTGGAACTGCAAAGTCCACAAGTTGACATGTTTTCTTTTTTTTTGTGGGTTTTTGTTACTCAACACTAGGTCTGGTCTTCTAGCTGGGATAGGATGATCCGTCTTTATCTCGAAGTCCCAGAGAATTTTATGCATTTCATTCTCAAGAACAGATTCTGGTTTATGCCTATACCATTTTTTTGTCTGGTCAAAATTTAATTTTTTGCATAATTCCCAGTGGATCTCTTCCCAACCCAGTCGTGCCTAGCTTTATATTCCCGCTGTGCTAGTTTGCTACATTCACTTAATACATGATTTACAGTCTCATCTCTGTCACGGCTCAGTCTACATTTGCTGTTTAGTTGCGTCTTATATTTCTTTCTTTGTATTATTATTATTATTATTTACAATGTAAATATATTGCTAATGGACTTCACTATAGAAATACATCGAAAGTCAGGAAAAAGGAATATCAGTAGTCAGGACCTAATTGAAGTATTATAATCAAACTCGTAACATTGTACGGGTAACATAATACTCAACACACGTGTACTGGGTAAAACTAATAATTACCGTTGCTGAATATTTGAATATTAGAAAATTACTTCCTAGTTGAAAATGTACAAAAGAAGACAAGAAAAAAAAACTGTTTTATTTGAAAGTGATGTTAGTTTTTTTAAGAATGAGAGAGAGAGAAAGAAAACAATACCGTAGGCTTTATTTGATTATCGTTTTAAAAAAGAGAAGAATGGTGCATCACACATATAAGCGTTTTAAATCTGTCTGCTTCTAAAGGGCCCCATTCTTCATCTTTTTAGTCATTATTATCGACTGTGATTTCGAAAAACACGGAAAGCTTTTGCCCAAGCGAAAACAATAAAAAAGGAAACGGGTTGAGTGAGGGGAATAGTTCTGTAATGACTTGNCCCCCAGAGAGAGATCCAAACACAGCCGTATGGGTTTGCGATAAAAGTGTAGGCGCTGATGGTAGGTGTGGCGCTCCACCTCGGAGGCCAGAACGAACTCCTTGGTCTAGCACTTGTGAAAAGGGGATAGACTCCCTCGCTGTCCTGCTGATACCGACTTTAGACCACCCCAACGACTTTCCTTACTTTACTATGTATTAATACTGGTGTTTCTTAAAAGTACGACCGTTATCATCTCGCAACACCCTCTGGTACAAAATGAAACCGTCCAAATAGTCCGAGATGAAATGCAAAAATATAAATCCTGATTATCTGGTGATGCTTATCCGGGTGGGAAGTAACAAAATATCATGGGTGGGAAGTAACAAAAATTGCGTCGATTCCTTCGGTATTCCGTTTTTATTATAAAGAAAGAGAGGAAAGAAAAAGGACATGCCACACAGAAAAATATAATAAGAGAGACGGAAAGAGAATAGGGGAAAGATTGAGAGAGGGGTGAAGGCACAGAAGCGATAACTTTAATAAATTAATCTATCACTAAACAAAACAAAAACAACTAACTTGGATTAGGTTGTGTTATGTAATCGCCCCTTCAGCACCTATATTTGTGGCCTTGTGCCGGACTTGGAAAAGAACCTTAGAAAAATGTACTACCGATTATCTTAGATTACTGGGTGGTCTTTGTGGAGTCACCGAAAAAGTAGATAGGATAGATAACATCTCTTTAACGAGAGAAAGCAGACGATAAGTCTAGGATTAAGAAAAAAACAGTCTTCTGGACTCCAAGAAGCCTTTGATGTTTAGGTTAGTGAACTTTGGTTGACCAGTGAGATTGGAACGAATGGATTGAATCGAAAGGTCTCGAACGTTCTAGGGTGGAACCTTCTGGAGGATTGTTTGGAAATACTATTTAAGACCCGCGGATAGGATCACAGGAAGTCAGTTGGATTTGGAGTCAGTTGGGTTGGAGTCTGCGAGCAGAGCAGTTGGTTTGCGTCCGCGTTCGGAGGAGGAGAGTCAGGCAGAAATCGGGCCAGTGATCGTATGGAACTGTAGTCGCTAAGGACGATAAGGAGAGGCTGAGAAAAGCTTGTTCACCGAGAAGTTTACTAAGGACTAAAAACTCGCAGTTGAATCCAGTTAAAATACACCTCTTGCTAAGACAGATTATTCGGGGCTCTCTCTCTCTCAAAAGTTAGAAGAAGTTTGAAACATAATAAAACTTTGAGAAGTAAAAACCTGGTGTTGTTGCCTGCTCTATTTACAACGAAAGAAATATCTTTATGAATGGACTCACGATACAAACAAGATAGTAAGGTCACTATCGCAAAGAAATCGTACTCATGAATGAAAGTCATTAAAGTGTAAACTTGTCAACACGTCAATTGGCCGTAACGAGGAGCACGCGGCGTGCGTAAACGTGATACCTTTCCCTTGACCAAAAGAAGTGGGAGAAGATTTTGGGGCTAGCTAAGACTGACTGCTACAGTTAGATCTGTGTATGTAAACAAACGAAACTCCGTACGTACGAATATACGAGTAGTAGTGCCGAAGAAGGAAAGGCACTAAGGTTAAATACGAACTGATCCCACTACGATACGTATCGCTAATTAGAACCCAATACGTTACAGTTGTTTTGTTTAAGCCAATGGTTCTCAACCTTTTTTTTTTTTTTAAATCCATGGACCCCTTTTAACCCTATTTTACTCTGGTGGACCCTCCCATAGCCATTCGATGTTTAATATCCCATTGTAATTTTATAGTTAAATACATTTTGCTTGCCTGGGTCCCAACATATTTGATATGGTTCCCGGGGGTCCACATGAACCCCGGTTGAAAACCACTGGTTTAAGCGCATATCAATCCTTGTCAGGCAATTTGATGTCAGACAACGCCTTCTAGCACTTATATGATAAAAGGGGTTGGGCTTTTCCATGAATGCAATTGGGTCGGGACAATTATATACGTGCTAGGGATCGATATGACCAGCCGATTGATCGGAAGGACCTCTTCAACCAACCGTCTAGCTTAAGTTAGGGTTAAAGTGGAGTGTTGCATATAATGGACTTCTTAGGATTCTGTCCTTAAGCATCACGGCCTTATTACAGGAATTTTACCCCTCTGTAGAGTATTCTACAGCCCCAGCCGACAGGGCGGTTGAAAAGTTCAATATCTTAAAAAAGTATGGTTAGTTTGTGCGTACATATATATATATATAATATATATATATATATATATATATGTGTGTGTGTGTGTGTGTGTGTGTGCGTGTGTGTGTGTCTGTGTATGTGTGTGTGTGTGTGTGTATGTGTTGATATCTCAAGCACTTTGTAAAAGTCAGAGAACTATTGCTAATAGAAAATAAAGACAGATTTATGAGAAGATTGTTTCAAATATTCGACGCTTTTTTGCTACTCAAATTCAAGGAAAAAGGAACGTAAATTATGAGTTGTATTTTTCATATAATATTAAAATCTAATAAACTACTTTCCCGCATATTTTGTTTTAAATTCAATCTAAGTTACTTGTTTTCTTTCAGAATAGATTAATTTATCTAAAAAAAAATGAAAATAATAAAAGTAATGATTTTATTGTTAAAAATGAATAAAACTGCTTTGAAAAGTTCAATGGCGTAGTAAAAAAATTCTATAGGTTTGCATAAGAGCAATGCTTATGTGTCGAGTCTTTTGTTAAAGGCAAAGCCATTGTTAATAGTAAATAAATATATTTATGACGAGACTGGCTCAAATATTCAACACTTTATCGCAACTCAAATTCACAAGAAGACACATAAATTACGCGTTACATTTTTTTCGATGACGTCAAAATGTAATAAACTATTTTCGCACTGATTTTGTTTTAAATAATATTGGCGGGAGATTATAACCGCTTCGATTTTGATTTTTTTTTAAAACTAAATTTCCGTTCAATTCTTTTATTACATTTTAACTCGACAGCTGTCAGTTTAAAATTCTTTGAAGTTTTTATTTCTATTACTAAATCAAACTTTTAATCAGTCGATTAGTTGAATTAATAATCAACTAGCAGGACCTGTGGATATACCACAGTAGGATAGTTTAATGATTATACTTTCTTTTATTTAAAGTGAGCACACTTGTGCACTCACTCCAAAATTTTTTATTGATGCTGAAACGAGATACAATAAGTATGTATACAACTCGGCATATAGCCGGAAGTTTGGAGTTGGGGGGAGGGGTGATAAAACTGGTCATAACACTACACGGATCTAGCTAGCTAGGTTCACTCGCCGACCGATTCATTCAAAAATAAAATAAAATCTTGCATTCTCTCCTTGCGCAGTCCACTTTCACTAAAATACCCCATTCACTCTATGCCTCTATCCTACTTAAAAACAATTCCCAATATTATTATACTTTCTGTCTGTCTGTGTATAACTAATACGTGTTGTATTATTGTGGAAATCTCTCAGCCTTCTTAATTCTAATATCTCATACCGCAGAAGGATTTGTTGCTTTTATTTGGTTTTCGTCCCTTTGCCTTGTCAGGTCATCAAAAGAGTCCTTAAACAAATATAGGTTTTACTTGACCCGGTGTGAGTAATGTTCACTCGGCTAGGTCAACGCAATCGTCAATATATATATATATATATATATTTTTAAGACATGTGTTATTGAATAACACGGAGTACTTCTTCATTATTTGGATCTGTGTCTTTTCCAGTCGTCTGGCGATCTTTCTGGTGTTAGGATCCAATTGAAATAGAATATTTCCTATACTGTTAACCCGAGCGCTTTCGACTGCTTCTTCAGTCGTCATCATGGGGTATATCGGTTTTAGGTCTTTTATCTATGTTTTTTTTTTTAAATTTAAAGAGTCCATTATTTTTAGAGGGAGATTTTAAAAACCAGTAGTTTTTTTTGCGAAAAATACAGTGAAAACGCTTCACGTTTATATAAACGCTAAAAAACTACTGGTTTTTAAAATCCCAATCATTTGACTCATCTGAAGATTGCGTAAGCATGAAATTTATGAAGTTATGAGTTTAAATGATCCATAATATCATTACTATTGATTGTATATATATATTATATATATATATATATATATATATATATATATGTGTGTTGTGTGTGTGTGTGTGTGATATTATGAAAAATTGAAAAAACACGCAAGTTCATAAACGAGTATTATTTTATTTCGCCTAAGCTGCAGTGTTTCGATCTGTTTTAATAGATCTTCAGCAGGGCTTTTGGGGAAAAAATAAATGTATCACAGAAAATAAGAAATCTGTGAGACTCTTTTGCTTTGTGGGTGAGTCTATTTAAAATTGTTGAATGAAACGCTAGCGTTCGTGGATGTTTAAAACGTATAACAGACGCTAAAAACGGTTGCCATAGATTTAAAAAAATGGAAACAAGCGCTGAACAGACGATTGATTCACTTGCAGCGTAGGCGAAATAAAAATTACTCGTTTAAGAACTTGTGTGTTTTTTCAATTTTTCATAATATTACATACTGTCGGATTCATTTCCACTTTTTCTTCACACACACATACACACACACACACACACACACACACACACACACATATATATATATAATATAATATAATATAATAAATATATAAATGTTTTACATATCTATTTATTAGGTGACAAAGGAACAGTCACAACCATATTGGTTTCATTCGATGCAATCATCAGGTGAAGATGTTTCAAATTTCAAATTTCTGATCATTGCATCGCATGAAATCAAGATGGTCGTGAATATTCCTTTGTCACCTAATAAATAGATATGTAAAACCTTTATATATTTATATATTTATTTTATTATATTATATAACAGCTCTATTTTATATTGAGCACTCTACCAATAATACTGCCTTTGGTACACCATTCCAGCAAAAGCTGAAATAGTGACCATCTCACACTATATATACATATATATATATATATATATATATATGTGTGTGTGTGTGTGTGTGCGTGTATGTGTGTATATGTGTGTGTGTATTTGTGTGTGTGGGTGTGTGTGTAGTTCCCTCTATATTGATATGTAGTCAAATATTACATTTGTTACATCATTTTGGCCCTATTCTTACTAGTACATATAAATCTTAGTGTATGTGCATATTATCATATATACAGAGTATGTATATAACAAAATTCCATTATGTAATCAGACTTGAAGAGGCAAAGGTAGCCGAAATAAATTCATTTCTGATAAATAAAAGTTTTCATTTATATATATATATATATATATATATATATATATATATATATATATATTATATATATATATATGAGTACTTCACTCTATATAGTTATGTAGATAGATATTCCATTTGTTACTTAGTTAATGTTATCCTCTAATGTTTGCCGATCTACGGAAGGTTTGAATGGCCCGATCGACGCCTGGTGTATGGCGAATATCTTGATGGTGCTTAATCTTATAATTGATTTGGATGTTCACCTCGAAATCTTCACTGGAGAAATCTACTTGAAATTGGCAATGACGTTTGCGCACGATCACCTGCCCCTTTACAGGCCCGACTGCCAGCAATTCTGACATGAGCACTTTGTGGACGCCACAGAAAGAGAGAGAGAGAGAGAGAGAGAGAGAGAGAGAGAGAGAGAGAGGGGGAGAGAGAGAGGGTGGAGGGGGGAAGAAAGGTTGACCAAGTAACAGAGATAGATAGAGAGAGATATGGAGAGATGGGGTAGGAAGAGAGAGAGAAGGATTGACAGAGGAGCAAAGAGAGAGAGAGAGAGAGAGAGAGAGAGAGAGAGAGAGAGAGAGAGAGAGAGAGAGAGAGAGAGGTGGAGGGGGAGAGAAAGGTTGCCACATATAGATATAGAGAGAGATGGAGAGAGGGATAGGAAGAGAGAGAAGGATTGACAGAGGAGCAGAGAGAGAGAGAGAGAGGGGGAGGGAGAGAGAAACATTGACATAGGAGCAAAGAGAGAAAGAGAGAGGGGGGAGAGAGAGGGGTCGAGGGGTCGAGGTAGGTCGACAAAGAAACATATATATATATATATATATATAGAGAGAGAGGGATTGACAGAGGAGCAGAGAGAGAAAGAGAGAGAGAGGGGTAGGAAGAGAGTGAGAATGATTGATAGAGGAGCAGAGAGAGAGAGAGAGAGAGAGAGAGAAAGAGAAAGAGAGAGATACAGATAGAGAGAGGGAGAGACAAATATTGACAGAGGAGGAA
>CM042147.1:13921327-13943827 GCA_023376005.1 Doryteuthis pealeii
TTTGTGCTTTTGATCTTTTGTCATCTGGATTTTGTTTGGTTTTGTTTGGCGATAACTTGTCATTATTTTAATTTCTGTTGTGTATATTTATTCAAGGAATAATGGCATGGGGATAATTGAGAACGTATGGAAAAGCACAAAACTTGTATATTAATTGTTTGAACACGTTATCAAAATATTATGGCTAAAATTATCAAATTAGATCGTTTTCGTAACAAGATTCATAGATGCGAAAAGAAAAATCCATACACTTCAAATGTGAGGCCTATTATCTAACCTCCTGTTATCATTGCATTTTGTCTCGCTCTCTCTCTCTTTCTCTCTTTCACACACACATACCCTCCCCCCCTCTCTCTCTCTCTCTCTCTCTCTATATATATATATATATATATATATATATATGTATAAGTTGAACAAAAAGTGCTAAGATCAACAGAAATATATCTTTTATGTTATTTATTTTTACTAGCAAATATATGCACCCTCCGGGTGCAAGTATTTAAGTTTTAATATAGTAAAATATCATATTAAATTAGAAAGGCTAATGAAACTGAATAAGAATTCAGATAAAAATATTTGTAACAGAGGGGGTATAATCGGAAAATAGAACAACTTTGAAACTAACTGTTCCACCATTTTCCCTTACTCCCGTCTTTCATTGGTAAATCTTCCTAATTTAACTATTTAGTTAAAATAGGAAGTAAAGAATAAATTTACAGTTATTTCTTCTTGTTAATGGATTTCTTTTAAGATTTATCCCTGAGATTTTTGCTCATATTCAATAAGATAAAACCAAAAAATTAGAAATCAATAATACTAAGCATATATTTATTAAAATCAAATTTTTAAGATCAATATGTAAATTAGCCTTCCCGTTCACACTGTAATCCGCTATTTTGTTGTATATATAAATATAATTGCATGTTATTAGTATGTAGATATGGTCAGCAGTCTTAATGATGTAACACAATTTTATTAATAATTGAAGTTTAAATTAAAAATAAAATCATGGAGAATATGATGTAAATAACTAAAGGGAATTGTGACCTGTATAGTAATATAGTTTCGGTTACAGACAGACAAACCCACAATCTCCATTATAATAAGATATTGTTCTCAACTAGTTTCGACCTTAGGTCGTTGTCAAGAGAAAATTTCTTGTTAAAGAAATTGTTTTTAGAAGGTTTTAAAAGGTTTTCTAAGTGCCTGGCAAACTCTTCCCATATATATATATATATATATATATATATATATATATATATATATATATATATGTAAAAATGAATCCGACGGTATGTTGAAAAAATGAATAAAGGAGTAAAAGTATAGAATGGATAATATAGGATATTTTAATCAATTTTACTTACACGTGTTTCGGTCATTTTCAGATGAGGATTCACTCCAATGAAGATCGAATTTTCTTAGTGTGCGGAACATTTCCACATTTTTCTATCATTATTATTTCATTTCATTTGGTTATTTAAAAATGATAATAGTTTGAATAATGCACACACGGATAAACTCCTGACCGAAACACGTGTAAGTAAAATTGATTAAAATATCCTATATTATCCATTCTATACTTTCTTTCCTTTATTCATTTTTTCAACATCTATCTATCTATCTATCTATCTATCTATCTATCTATATATATATATATATATATATATATATATATATATATATAAATAAAATACAGAAATGCAAATACGAAAAGTTTGCATGAAAAGTGACGATGCTACCACAGCAGAGTTTGTGTAAAACCTAAAAAGTGTTATAATCATGAACAATAGAAGTGTACATACATACATACATACATACACACACACACACACACACACACACACACACACATATATATATATATATATATATATATAATATATATATATATATATATATATATATAATAAATAGAAAAACAAAGTGAAGTCGATGTTTAATCTTTTCAGTTTATATCAAACCTTCCTCGGGACAATACAAATGAATGGAACGTTAATTCTTTTCAGAATCCAATGTGTGTTAACAAGTACAAAAATTCTCGCTACTTATTTGACAAACCTTGGATGCATGTATGAAGATATTAGCGCCATGTAAAAACATTTTATTACAAAACATAGCATAACACTGACAAACTCACATCCTTCGATATAAGGAAGATTCTCACAGACAACACCAAAATACTCAATAAAAACAATAATGAAAACACCTACAAATTCTCGAGACAATTTGCATAAAAATACTGTCAAAAATAAAATAGCACGTAACACCGGCAATAATATACTAAACATTTTTAATAACTAACGCACCAATCTTGGCAACCCTCCAACAATAGACTCTCCTAACTGAATAAACCATAAAAACAATAACAAAAAACAACCCCACCCCCCTAAAAAAAAAGAAGAAAAAAAGAACAATACCTACGACTAGTTCTCTATTCTCATTCTCACTTATTCTCAAGACGCTTTGTTAGGGTCCAAGTGGTGCAGCCATACAGCAGCACCAACACAACCACAGCCTGGAAGAACTGTCGCTTCAGCTTGCCAGGGAGATCGAACCTCCATATGACTGATAAACTATTTGTGGCTGACCATGCCTTTGCTATCCGTGTATTAACATCCCCCTCTGTGGAGGAGATATTGCCACCTAGGTACGTGAATTGTTCTACTGGCTTAAGAGTGTGGAGATGTTTCCTTTATTTTTATATACTCATGAACTCTGTTTTACCGGAGTTCACTGGGAGCTGCACAAGAATGCTGCGTGCAGCCTTGAATAAGTCGTGGAAACAGCACCCCACAAGGAAACAGCTGTACGGTCACCAAACTATCCGAGTGAGACGGACAAGGCATGCAGGACACTGCTGGAGAAGCAAGGATGAACTCATAAGCGACGTTCTCCTGTGGAAGCCAACACATGGACATGCAAGTGTGGGGTGCCCAGCAAGGAACTACATTGACCAGCTATGTGAAGATGCTGGCTGCTCCGCAGAGGAGCTCACAGGTGCAATGAATGATAGGGAAGGTTGGTGAAAGATTGTCATAGATACCCGTGCTGCAGGCGCGACATGATGATGATGATGAGTTGTCTATTGCACTATTATCGGGGGAATTAAATCATGTTATTATTTGTTATTTGTCTAAATCATGTTTTTGTTTTTGTCACTAAGATGATGCTAAATAATATTAGCAGTTTATTTTGGAAGACTTAAAGGTGTATATCACATAAATGCATTCTGGCCTCCTGCCCTAAAAAAACGCTAAGCGGTGCCTGCTCAAAATCCAACCCGTGCTACTATCTGAACTAATAAATCCCCCACCACACAAACAATCACTACAATCAACAATCCCCCTGAGGCCGACCACCGAAATGGTTGTAAGTGCTTAGGTAAAAAACAATTTCTCTACCCTCTACCCTCTAGATCCCTATGTACGAAAATCATAAAGAAAAATATTCCAGGGTCTATCTATGTATCTATCTATCCATCTCTCTCTCCTCTCCGTATATATATATATATATAATATATATATATATATATAGTATTTCTATAGACATAACCTACTCGAGTGTCCCCATAAGGATTTTCAGGGTTTATTCCAATGAATTAATCAAGATATTGATCAATTACAAGCAATTAAAATGAATCACCTTTAATTAATTAGAGGCAATTAGAATTATTCGCCTGTAATTAATCAATATCTTGATTAATTCATTGGAATTAAAACTGAAGATCCTTATGGTGAAAATCGAGTAGATTATTTCTACAAACACCGTAATACTAAATCCGCTCTACGTATAGAGCACTTTATGCTCGTTATAACACTGACTTATTCGGTTAATACTTGTATCGACCCTCAATATTGCGATTAACTCAACATTTTATTTCCCGGTAAGTCATGTCCTTTATCATATATATATATATATATATATATATATATATATATATATATATATATAGTCATCCACAGACATGTGTTTCGACTTATCAAGTATCTTCAGTGTGGCTAGACATTTGTGAGCTACCTACAGCCGGTATAAGAATTCCGATCGATTCAGCATCAATCGCACAGCTTAACCGCTTGGCTATCGTCACCCACAGAATGCGAAGGAGATTTTAACTGTTTTAATAAACACATCTGTATGTATATAAAGGCCGTCATAGAGTGCTCCACCCTTTTTAAGGGAGAGCGTTGCGTTTAAGCTTTATTTGGCGGTCATCAGCGAAATTCCCTCCAAAGTGCTCAACCCCAGGGGGATGGGGAGCATAGACAGATTTCACCTAGAAGGTTCTACAGAATAATTCTGAGCTGTCTGAGCTACCCCGAAGATCCTTTTCGGTGAAACCTAAGTAATTAACTTCTGTCACTGCTTCGATTCCCCAACCATGATTCTACAAGAAAATATTCAGTATTTTTCTGTGTTATTTTATAATCTCCACTCATTCGGTTACTTTATCTATTTTTTTTCCGACAGTCAAAATTGTGACTTATTCGTTTTTGTTTTCCGTTGAGTCTTTCTCTCTTTCTCTTGGAGATGAGCAAAAAGAGATAAGTCAAACAGGAATATTTCATGCTATTTATTTTTTATTTGTTCTTAACAAGTTTCGACCTAAGATAATCGTCTGGAGATAAAGTTTTTTTGTGAAAGAAAAGTTTTCAAAGTTTTTCATAAGCCACAAAACAAAGGACGGAAATGTAAGGCTGAAGCGGCATATCAATTTGTTGAATGAAGACCAAAGTTTGGTTACATTTTCTAATATATCTATAATATTAGGTAAAAATTGAAAAACACAAGTTCATAAACGAGTAATGTTCATTTCGCCTACGCTGCAGGGTTTCGATCTGTTTCAATAGATCTTCATCAGAGCTTTCGCTAGTTTGAGGAAAATAAATGTATCACAGAAAATGAAAAAAATCTGCAAGACTCTTTTGCTTTGTCGGTCAGTCTATTTAAACAGATCGAAATTCTTTTTCTTCTTCTATTACATTTCGAGTTGGTTTTGCTGTTTTCTTCTTCTTCTTCTTCTTCTTCTTCTTCTTCTTCTTCTTCTTCTTCTTCTTCTTCTTATTATTATTATTATTATTATTATTATTATTATTATTATTATTATTATTATTATTATTATTCATTTTTCTTCTTCTATTTCTTCTTCCACGTCTTCTTGTTCTTGTCCTTGTTATTCTTTTTCTATTAAATTTCGTGTTGTTTCTTCTTCTTCTTCTTCTTCTTCTTCTTCTTCTTCTTCTTCTTCTTCTTCTTCTTCATTCTCGCTTCTTCTTCTTCTTCTTCTTCTTCTTACTTACTTACTTACTTACAATAGAATCCTATCTTGAAAGCAGGTTTGTCTGTAACGCCGTTAAATTCAACAAATTGACAAATTACAAAAAGAAAAAGAAATACCCCCCCCCACCTTAACGCTGTATTGAATGTGCATAATTTACTTAATTCTTCATTTAAAAACTCCAATGTCTTCATAGAAATTCGCCGTTGTTGTGGCTGAAGTTGTTAGCCACAGGCGAGTCATAAACAATACAGCAAAACGTCAATATATTTTACTTTTTCTTCATCAATTTCATTGTTCTTCCTCCGATTTGTTTCAATTCAACCGAATAATGGCTGTAGACTAAAATACGAAGCTATTCACAAAAACGCATCATTTCTTTTTGGAATTGTTAGATTGCGTTAAACGAAATGTTGGAGATAAATGTGACTTTGCTCGAATCGTCTCATTAATTCAGCCTGGATGACCATTTTAAAATATCTAATATCTTTAGATTAATACTCTTGTTTATTAATCTTCCGACCGTTATCATCATACAGCACATTTGTTCTTTTTGGTCTTCTTGTTCTTCTTGAGCTTATCCTTGTTCTTGTTCTTGTTCTTGTTAGTATTTCTTCTTCTTCTTCTTCTTCTTCTTCTTCTTCTTCTTCTTCTTCTTCTTCTTCTTCTTCTTATTATTATTATTATTATTATTATTCCTTTTCTTCTTGTTGTTGTTAATATTCTTCTTCTTCATCTTCTTCTTGTTTCTTTTCTTCTTTTTCTTGTTAATATTCTTCTTTTTCTTTTTCTTCTTCATCTTCTTCTTCTTCTTCTACTTTTTCTTCTTCTTGTTAATATTCTTCTTCTTCATCTTCTTCTTGTTCCTTTTCTTTTTCTTCTTCATCTTCTTCTTCTACTTCTTCTTGTTAATATTCTTTTTCTTCATCTTCTTCTTCTACTTTTTCTTCTTCTTCTTGTTAATATACTTCTTCTTCTTCTTCTTCTTGTTAATATTCTTCTTCTTCTTCTTGTTAATATTCTTCTTCTTCTTCTTCTTCTTGTTAATATTCTTCTTCTTCTTCTTCTTCTTCTTCTTCTTCTTCTTCTTCTTCTAAAATACAGAACTATTAGAAAAAAGCATAATTTGTTTTCGGAATTAATATATTACTATTCTTGTTTCTTAATCTTCTTGATTATCCAGTGTTGCTTATCCGTTGAATTCTTATTTCGTATGAGTGTGTTCACCTCAGCTAAATAATGGACCATTCCGTTTTTTTATTATAAAGAAACAAAGGCACGAAGAACGACATACGATACAGAAAAAATATTTAAAAAAAGAAGAAAAGAAAGAGAGTAGGGAAAAGTTAGAAAAAGGGAAAACGCGTAGAAGCGATAACGGTAATCTCTTTAAATAAAACATAATAAAAAAATGGAAAGAAGTAAAGGACTAAAGAATGAGATAGATAGATAGATAGATAGATAGATAGATAGAGAGAGAGAGAGAGAGAGAGAGAGAGAGAGAGAGAGAGAGAGAGAGAGAGAGAGAGAGAGAGAGAAGTTAGATTAAGATTATTATACTTTACTTATTAAACAATTGCAATAGCTCTTAAGTAAACATACCAAACATTGTAATGATTAAATTATCATACCGCGTTATATCCACAGGTCATGCTAGTCTTGTATTATTGTCTGTAGACTTATCTTACACTCATAGGGAGAAATAGACTTGTACAAGGAACGTATTTTCTTCTATCTGTAATATTCTTTCAAAAGAAGGTTGTATTTTGATACAACTTTCAAATTGTGGAGTCAATGCATATATTTTAAAGACAGGATTCTTACTATCCTTATAATGGAAAGTTTTTCATTAATATATATATACAGGTCTTGCTAGTCTTGTATTATTATCTGTAGACATATCTTACACTCCTAGGAAGAAATAGACTTTCCAATTGTATAGTGAATGCACGTATTTTAAAGAAGGGATTCTTACTATCTGTTAATAATGGAGATATGGTCTCTATCCGTCAGTAACCGAAACTATGTCTTTGCTTTCGTCACATTACTCATAATCGTCAATACAACCTTATATTATATACACTCAAAATTTGAGTATGCAAACTTAGGTTTTTTTTTTTGATTTGCGAGACTATCTTACTAAGCACAACAGTTAGAAGATACACACATTTCTTGTCGGTAGAATTATATTTTCAAATATCCCTTCTTTTTTATCTGCTTTGAATTCAATAGAGACTTTGTGGAATTGAAATACGAATTATATATATATATATATATATATATATATATATATATATATATATATATATATATATATATATATAAATGGTACACAGTAATAACCTACTCGAGTTTGCTCTACTCACGTATTGAGCACTTTATATCTGTTATATCGCTGTCTTATCATTGTGAAACTTGCATTGTGACCATTTTCACCGGTAAGTCACCTTTTCCACAAATACCATATATATATATATATATATATATATATATATATATATATATATATATGCGCATTTCATAGATTTAAGACAAAACCAGAAGTCTCTAGCGATGGACTTATTAAGCATTACACCACACCAGATACACACATTTCTTGTCGGAAGAATTATATTTTCAGATATCCCTTCTTTTTTATCTGCTTGGAATTCTATAGAGACTTTGTGGAATTGTAAGAGGAATTGAATACAACATAGAATATAAAGACGTTATTTTAAGGATTGTATGATAAAAAAGGCGTCTTCATTTTTTGCTGACACTAGCTAATGTAAACTTAAGCATCCTTTTCAAAACATTATCAAGTTTTTTATTTATTTTTACTGATTTACTTGTGTTAAATATGTGAGCTTACAAATTTCAGAAGAAAAAGGTTTGAAAATCTTATTATAATGGAGATTGTGGGTTTTTCTGTCTGTAACCGAAACTATATTACTATACAAATCACTATTCCCTTTGTTATCTGCATCCCATTCTCCATGATTTTATTTTTATTTAAACCTCAATTATTAATAAAATTGTCTTACATTATTAATACTGTTAACCATATCTACATATTAACAACATGCAATTATATTTATATATACAACAAAATAGCGGTTTACAGTGTGAATGGGAAGGCTAATTTGCATATTGATATTAAAAATGTGATTTTAAT
Source organism: Doryteuthis pealeii (assembly GCA_023376005.1). NCBI lineage: Eukaryota > Metazoa > Mollusca > Cephalopoda > Myopsida > Loliginidae > Doryteuthis > Doryteuthis pealeii. The sequence continues at coordinate 13,929,760 of CM042147.1, forward strand.
AAATATGTGCTTAGTATTATTGATTTCCAACTGTTTGGTTTTATTTTAATGAATATAAGCAAACATTTCTATAATGAATCTTAAATGAAATCCGTTAACAAGAAAAAATAATTGTCATTTTATTCTTTACTTCTCTTTTAACTAAATACTTAGATTAGAAAAGATAACAATGAAAGATGGGAATGATGGAAGTGTAAGTTTCAGTTGTTCTAATTTTCGATTATACCCCTCTCTGTTTCAAATCATTTTATTTGCATTCTTATTTAGTTTCATTAGCCTTTCTAATTTAATACAATATTTTATTACATTAAAACTGAAATACTTGCACCCGGAGGGTGCATATATTTGCTAGTGATGATAATGTAGATTTTAATAAATAAATAAGTACAGATTAAACTGAACCCAAAATATTTAAAGTTTGATATTCTTGTATTATTATCTGTTAACTTTTCTTACATTCATAGAAATCTAAAGACTTACAGAAGGAACGTATTTTATTTTATCTGTTATATACATTCAATAGTTGCATGATACAACTTTCAGATTGTAGAGTGAATTTTAAAGGAAAGGATTCTTACTATCTATTAATAATAGAGATTAGGTTTCTATTTGTCTGTAACCGAATATACGTCACTGTTTACGTCACATTACCCAAAATCCTCAATACATAGAATAAAGGACAACATTATATTATACTAGCTAAAGTACCTGGTCCATGACCGGACTAAAATGAAATTTGGATCACCAGGGAGTGAGAGAGAAAGTGGAAGACAGTAGCAATGGATTTGGGAGATTATCTTAGTAAGTGTTACACCACGACAGATAAAAGATACACACATTTTTTGTCGGTAGTATTATATTTTCAAATATCCCTTCTTTTCTATCTGCTTGGAATTCTATAGAGACTTTGTGGAATTGTAAGAGGAATTGAATATAACATAGAATATAAAGACGTTATTTTAAGGATTGTATGATAAAAAAAGCCTTCTTCATTTTTTTAGCTGACACTAGCTAATGTAAACATAAGCGTCCTTTTCAAAACATTATCAAGTTTTTTTTTTATCTTTACTGATTTACTTGTGTTAAATATGTGAGCTTACAAATTTCAGAAGAAAAAGGTTTGAAAATGATGATAATGTAGATTTTAATAAATAAATAAGTACAGATTAAACTGAACCCAAAATATTTGAAGTTTGATATTCTTGTATTATTATCTGTTAACTTTTCTTACATTCATAGAAATCTAAAGACTTACAGAAGGAACGTATTTTATTTTATCTGTTATATACATTCAATAGTTGCATGATACAACTTTCAGATTGTAGAGTGAATGCACATATTTTAAAGAAAGGATTTTTTTTACTATCCTTATAATAGAAAGTTTTTCTTTTTTTAAATAAAGAACAGACATTTAGAATTTCTTTATCATTAATAGAAGCTTTCATGCCTTCATTGTGTTCCTTTCGTAACTTCTTGACACGTCAACCGCCAAAGGAAGAATAGAAAAACAAAGATGAATTCTCTTTTCAGTTATGAACCTCCGGTTGTATTTTAACACTCACGTTTATCGGTAACGTTGTGCCTTCTGGGTGACGGATTCGGAAAACATTGGGGAAAAATCGTGTGCTGATAGCTTTTTTTAAAAAAAAGGATATGATGCATCAGTTCTGATGCTAAACTCAAAAAGAGACCTGCATATTCCACTTGTTTTCAACTTTCCACCTCAAAGGAGTTAATTTACCTGTTTTAATAATTCAACTTATTTATTATTTGACTACAACACGAAAGTCTCATAAAGTTATACATTTAAACAAGTAGTATGTTATTTCTCTGAATGTTTGAGATGAGGCTTGATTATTTGTATTATCAGCGTTATTCGGACTATTGTCCGCATCTTCATTGGACACATGACCTAGTGGATAAAGGAGTTAGATTAAGACAGTTACACTGCAGGTGCAATCCAGGTCAAGGGAAGCAGTAATATAGAATAATAATTAATACAGCTTGACGCCTCTACCCCAGCTATGGTTATAGGAATGAGAACAGGATACCCCCATGGACTAAATAAAGAGTTAGGTTAAAAATTCCGTGATGATTCCCGATTACGACAAGAAAGTTCCCGATTACATTAAGAAGGTTCCCGAGTTCGAGAAGGTTCCCGAGTCTGACAATAAATACCTGAAGAAGGCTGGAGGGCACATCGACCGAAACTTTGTACAGATAACCATGAAAATGAGGACAATAGTCCGAATAATGCAGATAATACTAAGTAATATGTCTCCAAATATATTCTCGAATACACTGATCACCCTGTCTTGGGTGGGTGAATAATATATCCCTCTTCAAGACACCTACAAATGGGTTGGTTGAATTTTACGGCATGTCAACTCTTGTTGGGTTATGTTATGCCGAAAACATTTTGCTTTATTCATTCGTGATGGGTGCTCAGTTATTTTAATTCTATTTTTTAAACACATTTTTTCAAACTCATTTTTTCTATTCAAACCCATAGATGGGACAACAGTTAATACCAATCCGGGTCAGAGTGAACCTGGGAGTAATAGGGATGAAGGGGTACTCCCGATTCCCCAGAGCTCTAGAATTGGAACTTCACCATCAGATAGAACTTAACGTCATACCCAGCATATTAAGACCCGTAGCCACTACCTTTTAGCACATATATGATAAAAAGGGTTGAGGTTTGCCATAAAGGCAATAGGATCAGGACAATCATATAGGTGCTAGGGCTTGACATGACCATTCGATTGATCGGAGGGGACGTCTTCGACCCCCCTTCTAGCCCAAATAAGGGCCAAAGTAGAGTGTTGCATCCTAAAAATGGGTGTCCTTCGTATGAGACTAAAGTGCATTTTGTGACAAAGCTTCAGTTTCCGGAAATCTGTAGAATGTGGAGTATTCCTTTATTGCCATTTACTCCTAGTTCACCTCTGATTCGAAATGGTAGTTGTTGGAATATTTGGTATATAAGGTGTGCTAAAATTCCCCACCTGCATTTATAGACTAACCGTGGTCACATGGTTTATTCCTTCGCCAATCACTAGCCATACTGCGTGGCTGATACATTACTTAAACACTGATACTGGCCATAGTTCTACTAGTACTCATTGAGGAGGGACTTACAATTCTCAGGACTCTTTACCTGAAGAACCAAAGGATTCTTTATCAGAGGATTACTAAGGATCCAATTCCATTAGACAAGTGCTCTTGCTTAAAGACTACAGGATGACCCATTTGATTGCAACAGTAGTACCATAAGTCAAATAGATCTGTTAAAATATCATTCGTATGCGATAGGACCGTGTGCAAAAAATAAAAACGGAAAGGAATAAAAAAAATGTAAGAAACAATTGCGGAAAAATGTAAATAGACACGTAAAATGAATGCGATTCCTTAACGTCTAAGCGTAAAATAACCCTATACAGGTTGACAGCCCATTGAAAACAATTAATCAATCTATCTCACCATCTCTCGATGTCTGTCTGTCTCTCTGTCTCAATATGTCCGACCGCCTATCTAGCCTAAGTTTGTATCAAAGTGAAGTGTTGTATGTCATGGACTGCTCAGCTACCAGGGTTCTATCCTTAAGCATTACGGGCCACCACCAAGGTGGCCCCATTGGGTGGGAATCTTACTCCTCTGAAGAGGCGCAGTCGGTGTATTCTACAGCGCCAATCGACGGGGCTAGCATCTTTTTGGATTTAGTGCTGAACTGTATCGAGTAAGTTTTATAGACTCAAGACTTAGTACCAATTATGAGTTCACAAGTATACTCGCTGTATTAACATTTTGCCTCTTCCACCAACCTGTCTGCAAACAATCTACCTGTCTCCCTCCCCACAAAAAGTTAAACACCTCATCATTAATTTTCGTCTATACGATTCATATTCGAAATTGGTTCTCAAGAACATGCGGGTGACTGTATATTGTTTGAGCTGTAGTTACGATACTGCAGGCTATGAACTTTAAATCAAACAGTGGGGTGTTGTTATCGTTTTCGCGAACCAATCTATCATATTCGGAATTAACCGTACAAGAATATCAATAATAAAAATTCTTCACAAATGTCTGCGAGAATTTTGAAAGCGAGTAACATCTGATTATTCAACGTGTAAATGTTATTAAGTTAGTTCAGCTTAAATGTCATAATTTGATTTTCAATAAATGTGCAAATAATTCTAACTGATTTTTTTTATTATCTTTTGTCAGCGGCTTAGACGGCGATTCTTCGAAATTACAGCTCTCTTCGAAGAAATCCGAGGAATGGAGAGAAGTTATGAAAACTGGGTGGAGAAACAGAGCACAATTACCAACAAAAATATTTGGAAACTGATACCATTGCATAAAAAAAGATATCTCGAAGTAATTAAGCATATCAAAAAATTATGGCAGACCGGCCTTCCGTATTTCTAATTGTTCATATTATTATACAGGGTGTTTCAGAAAAAATGATATAATTTCGCACTCTGATATTATTATTCAAATGTTTCGCAAATTTAAACAGTGGCATGTGTAGAAATATCTCAGAATTATGTTTAATGTTTAATAACTTTGTCTTTTCCAGTTAACGACATCTATCTATACTAGCTACTTGCAAAATGAGCCTAAAATGCGTTTTTGACAAAATGACTTTAGCCCCCCCCCCATAGAAAATAATTTACTAAAAATCAGGGAATTATCGGATTTTAATGAAATTTTCAGTGTTTATTTATCAATGAATGATCTTTATAATACATTATTTATTTTATTTCAATCCATACTGAAAATTTCATTAAAATCAGATAATTACCTGATTTTTGGCAAATGTTTTTGCAATCGCGAATGTTACATAAAAATTGTAAACAAGCGCGTAAAACCATTGAAAAATGGACAGAATGGCGGATCCCGTTGAAATTGACCAAAAAAATAGTTTTAAATCTTTTAAAAATAAACTGTATATATCATGATATTTTTTTTTCTTAATGATGGTTATTATGTTACTACTTATCAATTTAGACAAAGTTTGACCTTAAATAATAGATTTAATTATTTTAATTTAATATTTATTTATATAGTCTATTATTCACTAGAGAGTTCTCCAAAGGCAAGGTAATAATAAAATAGGGGGGGGGTAACTGTCAATTACTTATTACAACATTAAACATAAACTTTTGAGTTGTTTCAATGCATACTTCTAAAATCTGGGATCATTTAAACCAGAATTGGTCAAAGTATTACAGTCGGTAGAGCGTTCGGATAGAAACCACAATGTTCCTAGTTCGCGACCGGTCCTCGCCAACTCAGCGTATTACCGCACAGATCCCTGTGCGGTAAAGTAAGGAACTGATGGTAGGTGCGGCGCTCCACCTTGGTCTAGCGCTAGTGAAAATGGAATAGACTCCCTCGTAGATTGGCTGATGCCGACTTTAGGCCAGCCCGACGACTTCATTACATTTCAAAATGATATAATAAATATTTCCTTGTTTCTTACCTTCAGCAACAAAACGCCTCCTATCACATTGCATAAGTCGTATTAGTACTAGTAAATTTATTATTATTGGCAACCTTCCGTCTACTTAAGACGATGGCGTAGTGTCGTTTTTTTTTTTTTTTTTTACCTACAGCTACGTGAGTGGCTGAACAGACCGATCCTTTGTATGGCAGTCTCTGTGCCAGTGGCTGCAAACAAAAGGGTGTGATGCTTTCTGTAGGTGTTGGGGGAGCTGCTGTTCTCATTCCTTTTAGTTCTCTCTTCCGTGGCGGCTCCTTTCCCCTCTCTCTCTCACTCCCCTTCGTTCCTTTTTCGACCAGGAGGCGTCAGGTCACACGGTCTTCGGCACAAGCCTCCCATGTGCATATGTCGATGTGGTATGCCTTCATGTCTCTCGTGCAGACATCTTTGAAGCGTACCCTCCTTCACCGTACAGCAGGTCTTTAGGGATGCAGCCTTTGTCCATCCTCCTGACATGGCCAAGCCAGTACAGGCGTCTCTCGCAGATGATGGCAGGCATGCTGTTTATGTTTGCTTTGTTCTAGCACTTCTGTGTTGGGTACTTTGTTCTCTCAGTGAATGTGTAGAATGCGGCGTAGGCATCTGAGATGAAAGTTTTTTCTTCACGTGACGTGAGTACGTTATCCAGGCTTCGCTGCCGTATAGGAGGGTGCTATAGATCACTAATTAGGGTTGAGCCTATTCTAGTAGTGCTCACACCAAGCGGAGTTTAACAGGTTTGAATTCAAAGTTTTCCTTCTCCTAGACTGGTTCCCTAACCAAGATTAAAGAACCCAGTCTGCTCTACTATTTACCCATAGCTTGGGGAAAGTAGTTGGATTCATACCTTTTCCAAGGGTATTAGCGCTATGTGAACAATAGTTTTATCCAGCATTTAAACTCGGTTCGACGAGTCCATTTCCTACGACTCTAACCATTACACCACGTGTCTCCAACTTATTAGAATAGATTTCACTGTTTCTACAATCAACGATTTCTCTCCTCTCATTGATTCTCTTTAAAATATCAAAAGAAGAATTTATTTGTTCTAAGTATCCATATTATGATTTTTCCATTGTAATTATATTTTTTGAATTCTAATTATAAAAATCGCCGTGTGGGAAAATGAGCAACAGGAATCAACGACTAAATTTGAAATATTTCAGCAATGTAAAAACATGTTTTTCACACAAGAAGATAGAACTGTTTATGAAATATTATTCTTCGGTTTTTTAAACAAAGAATATGGAATCACAATTTGAAAATATTTTTCATTCTTTTCTTTTCTTTTTTGGAATTTTACGCGCATTCAAACTCTTATCTCTTCTCTTTCTTNAGAAGAACCTTGAGGAACGTTTTAGGTTATGACACAAGAGGCTGACTGGATACGGGAGATGTAAGAGACTAATACCGGTTAGCTTGAGTTCGCGTCGCTAAGAACGATGAGGAGATGCTGGAAAAGCAGTCGGGTGGGGTTTAATTAGTGAAGGGTACCTAATTCTTTTAGAAATTCTTTCCAGTCGTTTTCAAAGATAAATAACGCTTCTACGTGTCGCTAATAAAGATTGTTAAAAGCTGTCTACGTAAACTTTCATATATATATATATGATTGGAATAGATATGGACAATCTATAGTATATGATATGGAAAGATGATGGGAGATTCGCGATACCGAATGAGTGGGCAAGATTGCTGAACGTTGCACGCGCGTTCGAGCAATAACATCTAAAAGATGCCTTCTTTGTCTCCAAGAAAAGCTTTATTGAATTACCATCCATCCAAAGACCTAGCTATAAACAAAAATGCGAATACTATCAAATGCGACATGAAATTAAACACGCATGCTGATCACACTTCGATCCATATACATAACCCACACTGCCGGAGTCACCTCTTCTAAGGCCCATTTATAGTATATATATATATTATAATATATAATATAGGTATATATAATATATATTATAATAGTATATATATAGTATATATTATAAAATAGTAATATAATTGTAAACACTACAAACAAGATCCGCCAACTGTATATTTTCCTCTAGCCTAATATACATGTGCATTACAATATATATTCACGTACAAATGTAACGTCCACATTGCAACACAACAACGCAATAAATAACATGTCTTTATTATTACAGCATAAATTTTAACCTTTGACACCTCAAGCCTCAACCCTTTCGTGTGTGGGAACCAGAAATTTCCGAACCCCCTCCGCACGATTTCGTAATTTTTCTCTTAATTTCTCGTTTCCCCTATTAAAAAAGGGGAAAAATTAACCTTTTTTCAACAATTCCAACCTACGTATAACCTGCTATCAATGAATTTCTCTGATGAGAATTTGACTGAAAAAAGAATTATTTAGATTATACATCTAATTATAAGGGTACCCTACTTTCTTTAAAAATGTTTTCCATCTCTTTCAAGATGAATACGCTTCTACGTGTCCTAATATATATATATATATATATATATATAATATATATATATAAGGTGTGTCATAAAAGTATCGAGACTGAAGCTGTATTTACTATAATATGAAGGGAACATTACATTTTAAAAAATACATTTTGACACCCTTGTATATATAGATCATAAAGGAGAGAATAGATTTGGTTTGTTTTATTTTTGTTTTACGCATATCAATCTCAGTGGGTCATTTAATGCCGGCAAAGTTTCAAAAAAAAATTTCTAAACTCTATTTTATAAACAAATTCCTATTTTAACCCATAGATAGACCCTAAAAGTTACAACCACTCCGGGTCAGAGTGGATCTGGTAGCAATAGTGAGGAAGGGGTGCTCCACAATACCCAGACCTCTGGAACTGGAACCTTACCATTACATAGATTTTAACGCCATTACCCCTCAGCGGTATGGAGGACCCTCAGCCACTACCGTACACATATATGATAAAAAGGTTGGGGTGAGTGTCCCATCTATGGATTAAATAAAAATTTGTTTATTACAAAATTGAGTGTCCATTAAGGATGAATTTATTTCAAAACTTGTCGGTTCTATGTGATATGCTGCAAACAAAACAAAATAAACAAAACTTTTTTAAATGCAATCATATCATTCTTATAAAAAAAATAACTTTTTAACTTAACTAATCCAGTCATTTTAGAATCTATTAAAGATATACAATTCATTTCAACTTTAGCCTATGGAAATCTAATAGGTTGCAATGGAGTTATCATTAGTAATAGTAAAACGTCTGTTAGCGTCTCAGGTTGGTGGGTGGATCATCTCTTATTAGGTGTCAGCATGGCGAGCGAAGTCTGATGTTGGAAGACTCGAAACTTCTCAGTGACCCATGCAACACACAATCACTGACGACACATACCAGTGCCCAAATGTAGGAGCCTAATATTTAAAAGTATCAAATTATAATTAATTAAAATGATTTGATTCATTTGTTATCGTCTTAAAGATCTACACTGGTTAAATTACAAAAATACTTTTGTACCATGTACTCGCTTAGAACCCCATTTTAGGAATGATCACCCTTCATTAGAATCTACCAGGTACTTTTAACAATATTACATTTTTTCTTTAAGCCCCCCCCCCCTTGACATAATATCCAGTCCCTAATCTTTGACTTCTCTCTGTCTGAAACTATCTACAAAAATAACCACCTTTACGCCGGGAACGCCGTAGGTCCAAAGGATGAAAGATCGGCCTTAAAATAATGGTGCTGTTCTGTGAAACTGGACACTGGCCAAAATAGCAAAGGGGTCTTTTAAAAAGACGGTCATTGGTTTGTGGCATTGATTACAGCCTGTGAGCTGCGGAAAGAGGCTGAACGAGGAAGACGACACCTTCCGATCTATGTATTAATGCACGTATAGGAACGTTATAATCTTGCAAACCCTATGGTTAAATGAGACCGTCCAAAATCGTCAAAGAAGAAATGCAAAATGTAAATTCGATTATCTGGTGTTGCTTCTCCATCTATTTCTTATAAGTGTTGGCCACGTCAGCAAAATAATTGACGATTCCGTATTTTCATAAAGAAAGAAAAGGAAGAAAAAAGGACAATGCTACAGAGAAAAAAATAATAATAAAAAAAATAAAATAAAGAAAGAGAGTCGGGAAAGAAGAGAGGGTTGAGCGTGCGAGCGATTAACGTAATCTGTTTAAATAAAACATTATGAAAAAGCTGAAAAGAAGAAAAAAGCAACAAAAAAAGCGGAGAGCGAGTTAAATCAAGATTATTATACTTGTTTACATATGGAACTATTTTCAATAGCTCTTAAGTAAACATAGTAAACATAAAAATAATTGAAGTATCATACTTTGGTATATCCACAGTCCCCACTTAGTCAAAAATAAATCGTTACCCCAGGCATGAGGGAAGAAGAAAAACTGATGAACTCTCGGGTTTTTCATCGTTAGCAGACTTGCTCCAGCAAAACCTGTTAGGCTTGTGTAGATTTATAAAGAAGACCAAGATTCGTTCATGAAGCTTGGTCATTTGAACAGACTGTGATAGATAGATATACATATAAATAGATGAAAAAGATTATATATATATATATATATATATATATATATATATATATATATATATATATATTAAGTGTATGTGTAACATTTATGAAAAACCTTGAAAATATGTCAATATTGACATTTTTGACGCCGACACTATAGCGTTTTGGTTTTATTTTAGACCACCAACAGGGATAATATTCATAAAATTGTCAATATTTGACATATGTTTTTTCATATATATATATATATATATATATTATTATATATATATATATATATATATGTGTGTGTGTGTGTGTGTGTGTGTGTGTGTGTGTGTGAAGAAAGGAAGTGAATCCGACGGTATGTAGTATATTAAGAAAAATGAAAAAAGCACAGGTTTAAATGGGTTAAGTGGTGAGTTTATTGGCCGACGCTGCAGTGTTTCAATCTATTAATTAGATCATCTTCAGAACATTTATTGGTATATGGAAGGTGATAAGAAAATATTTATCACAGAATAACGACAAAAGCGAGTGGTAGTCATTGTTATTCAGTCTGTTTAACATTTTTTGAGGTTTGAAAAAAGGGCCGTTTTGAAATATGACGTCAAATATTCTCTTTTATGGCGTGAGTATGGAACGGTGTAGGTGTGTGTATCGAAAGGAAACATTGTGCATTTTTTAGGTGTGTGGTTGTGTGTGTGTGTGTGTGTATAATTTTTTTTGCGCTGAACGACAGCGGAAATAAACCTTAAGGTAGTGTGTGTGTGTGTATATTTTTTAATTCCCCCCACACACACACCCAGACTTCCTTCTCTTCTCTTAATATAAAAAAAATATTTTGACGCCCAATGACACCTCTCTCCCACTCTTACCAATACACACACACACACACACACACACACACACACACACGTTATATATATATATATATTTATTTATTTATTTATTTGATGGCAATAGAACAGTCACAACCTTAGGTTTCATACATGCAAAAATCGCATGCATTCATCAGGTGACGTTGATACGAATACAAGGAAAATCGAAAAAAACCTTTTGAATTTTTCGATTTTTTCGATTTTCCTTGTATTCGTATCAACGTCACCTGATGAATGCGTGCGATTTTTGCATGTATGAAACCTAAGGTTGTGACTGTTCTATTGTCATCAAATAAATAGATATGTAATACCTTCATATATCTATTTTATTATACTATTATATATATATATAATCAATGGTAATATTATGGTTTTACACTCATAACTTAAAGTTTCATGGTAATCCAATCATCTGATGAGTTCAATGGTTGAGATCTTAAAAACCAGTCGTGAAACAACTGGTTTTTAAGATCTCAACCATTGAACTCATCTGATGATTGGATTACCATGAAACTTCAAGTTATGAGTGTAAAACCATAATATTACCATTGATTATAAATCTGCTCTGCTTTATTAGCATTGAGCACCTTTTCATGCCAATACTTTTCTCATTTTTTCATTCACTATTCATTATATATATATATATATATATATATATATATATATATATAGTATCCAATTGCCGCCTTAACATTTTCAAAAAAATAGTTAAAAAGAGTTAAATCAAGATAATTATAGTTTTTACATATTGAACTATCTAACAATACCTCTTAGGTGAACGTATCAAACGTTGTAATAATTAAATTATCTTACTGTGGTATATCCACAGGTCCTGCCAGTCATACTTATTTTTGGCTTCCTTTTATTTTGAGATGTTTAAAACGCAGAAATTGAGCTTCTACGGTTTTTTTTAACGATTTGGATACGAAAATTTATCTGTAAGTAAAAACTGATCATTATTTTCTATAAAATCTGCAACACTTTGCATAAATCTTCAAGTTAATGCGAGTCCCTAAGTGCGAAGATTTATAGAAGAAAGATTTCTTTTTAAAAAAGAAAAACCGAAAAAGTTCAATGTAAATAAAAGTTTTGTGAATGCATTAACGCAATATTCGATGAGGTCGTTTCTCTAACAGAAAAGTGGAATCATTTTTTATACACAAAAGCTTTTTACCGCTTTCTTTGTTGCAGCATCATCGATTCAAATCTTTTTGAAATATTTGCAACTACATAGCTTTGATTTGAGGATCCATATTTCTATATCCCTCTTAATATATATATATATATATATATATATATATATATATATATATATATATATATATATATATATCTAATATATATATATAATATCTTAATATATATATATACTAGCAAATATATGCACCCTCCGGGTGCAAGCATTTAAGTTTTAATGTAATAAAATATTGTATTAAATTAGAAAGGCTAATGAAACTAAATAAGAATACAGATAAAAAGATTTGAAACAGAGGGAGTATAATAAAAGATTTGAAACAGAGGGAGGATTTGAAACAGAGGGGTATAATAAAAGATTTGAAACAGAGGGAGTATAATAATAGATTTGAAACAGAGGGGTATAATAAAAGATTTGAAACAGAGGGAGTATAATACAAGATTTGAAACAGAGGGAGTATAATAAAAGATTTGAAACAGAGGGGGGTATAATAAAAGATTTGAAACAGAGGGGAGTATAATAAAAGATTTGAAACAGAGGGAGTACAATAAAAGATTTGAAACAGAGGGGTATAATAAAAGATTTGAAACAGAGGAGTATAATAAAAGATTTGAAACAGAGGGGGTATAATAAAAGATTTGAAACAGAGGGAGTATAATAAAAGATTTGAAACAGAGGGAGTACAATAAAAGATTTGAAACAGAGGGGGGGGGTATAATAAAAGATTTGAAACAGAGGGAGTATAATAAAAGATTTGAAACAGAGGGGTATAATAAAAGATTTGAAACAGAGGAGTATAATAAAGATTTGAAACAGAGTGAGTACAATAAAAGATTTGAAACAGAGGGGGGTATAATAAAATTTGAAACAGAGGAGTATAATAAAGATTGAAACAGAGGGAGTACAATAAAAGATTTGAAACAGAGGGGGTATAATAAAAGATTTGAAACAGAGGGAGTATAATAAAAGTTTGAAACAGAGGGAGTATAATAAAAAATGGAACAACTGAAACTTACTCTTCCATCACTCTCGTCTTTCTTGTTATTTTTTCTAATTTAAGTATTTAGTTAAAAGAGGAAGTAAAGAATTAAATGACAGTTATTTTTTCTTGTTAACGGATTTCATTTAAGATTTATTGAAGAGACTTTTTCTTATATTCATTAAAATAAAACCAAACAGTTAGAAATCAATAATACTAAGCATATATTTATTAAATTCGATTTTTTAATATTAATATGCAAATTAGCTTTCCCGTTCATACTGTAAACCGCTATTTTGTTGTATATATAAATATAATTGCATGTTGTCAGTATGTAGACATAGTTAACAGTATTAAAAATGTAAGACAATTTTATTAATAATTGAGGTTTAGATAAAAATAAAATCATGGAGAATGTGATGTCAATAACTAAGAGAATTGTGACTTGAGCAGGAATATAGTTTCGGTTACAGACAGAAAAACACACAATCTCCATTATAATAAGATATATATATATGTGTGTGTATGTATGTATGTGTGTCTGTGAGGAAGCTTTAACAAGAATTGACTTTTTTGTTTAACAAGAGAGTAAATACTGCTTCCAAATATATATACAAGGTGTGTCAAAAAAGTATCGAGATTTTTGTACTTTCTAACACATCTTGTATTCTGAAAAAATTATCGTTCCATTCATTGTTCACTTCTATCTTGGTGAATACAGCTTCAAACTCGGCACTTTTATGAAACACATTGTTTCCTGAAAAAGATTAACGTTCCATTCATTGTTCATTTCTATCTTGGTGAATACAGCTTCAATCTCGATAATTCTATGACACACCTTATATATATATATATATATATATATATATATATATGTGTGGTTATTTCCTAATTGAGTAGCATGAGTGACCCAGTAAAAACAGAACCCAAATTATTTATTTATTTTCCCATTAAACAAAATTATTCCCAAAATCTCCATAACTGGAACCTCAGCATCATATAGAGTTTAACGTCATTCCCAGTACATGAAGACCCTCGGCAATGAT
>CM042147.1:13948827-13961327 GCA_023376005.1 Doryteuthis pealeii
CCGGTTGCTTAACCAAGGTTAAAGAGCCCAGTCTTCCCTACTATTTATCCATAGCTGGAGGGAAAGTAGGATCCATACCTTTTCCAAGGGTATTAGCGCTAAGTGAAATGCAATTATCACATCCAGGATTTGAACTCGGGGCGACGAGTCTATTTCTCATGACTTTAACCATTACATCAGGCGCTTCCGTGTAGTTGGCATGTCTTAATGATAACCCTTTTTGTTTTATTATTAAGCATAGTAGATTGTTTATTCATTTGCGTGTGTGTGTGTGTGTGTGTGTGTGTGTGATCTCCAGGCACATCTGTTTTTTTCTTATTTTCTTATTTTTAACTGTTAGCGTCTGTTAAGTTTGAATTGTTGCATAGTAGTTCGGGTGCTATTCACCGCGGACTATTTTTTTTAGTGCCCCTGTGCTATAATTAATGTATGGAATGCACCAAATGTCACCCCTACTTAGATTTCTCAATTCTTCTTCCTCCGCATTTCAGTTGCTTTATGTTAAGGGGTCTCTTCACGTTCTTGTAATATCTTGATTCCCAAAAAGCATCGATCCGCTTTTCCCGATAGTCAAACTTTGTAAATATTGTTAGTCAGGCAAGGATATGAGTCGAGCAAGTGCACAACACGGCCGCGAATGTATCAATCCGCCAGAGTGCATTGAAAAAACCATTTGCTATGGATCTGATTTTAATGCATCTAAAATGAAAGAGAGGAAGGAACATTTGGAAAAGAAAGAAAGAAAGATAAAAGAGAGGAAGGAACAGTTGGAAAAGAAAGAAAGAAAGATGAAAGAGAGGAAGGAACATTTGGAAAAGAAAGAGAGAAAGATGAAAGAGGAAGAAACATTTGGAAAAGAAAGAAAGATGAAAGATGAAAGAGAAGAAGGAATGTTTGGAAAAGAAAGAAAGATGAAAGAGAGGAAGAAACATTTGGAAAAGAAAGAAAGAAGAAAGATGAAAGAGAGAAGAAATTTAGAAAGAAAGAAAGAAAGAAAGATGAAAGAGAAGAAGAAACATTTGGAAAAGAAAGAAAGATGAAGAGAGGAAGAAACATTTAGAAAAGAAAGAAAGAAAGAAAGATGAAAGAGAAGAAGAAACATTTGGAAAAGAAAGAAAGATGAAAGAGAGGAAGAAACATTTAGAAAAGAAAGAAAGAAAGAAAGATGAAAGAGAAGAAGAAGATTTGGAAAAGAAAGAAAGATGAAAGAGAGGAAGAAACATTTAGAAAAGAAAAAAAGAAAGATGAAAGAAGTAAAAGGAAGGAAGAAAAAAAGAGTAAGACTTCCAAAAGAATGAAATTGAATTGATAAATCGAGTGGGTGGATCGCCTAAGAACACACAAGTGTTGGCCGTTAGTCGAAAGAAGAAAGATGAAAGGAAAGATGGAAGCTATTTGTGATACTTTTGATGGCACCACTCGAAGAATGCTTACCAAAGACAAAACTAAGAACAAATGGAATTACGCTAACAAAAACAACAATATCTTTGATAAACAACAATTAGAGAGAAATAAGAAACCGAAAAAAAAGAGGGGGGGGGAATGGTTTGGAAATGGAGGAATGATACAAAAACGCGCTAAAATGTTCTCTGTTCGACCAAGAAGTGAATGGCTCCGGGCCAGAAAGACGACATGATATTATATATATATATATTGATTCTGCTCTTAAACTCCTTGCTACATTGTTTCGTATGTGTTTTTAACCCTTTCAAAAACACAGAGAGAAAAAAATCGAAAAAAATCGAAGAAAGAAAGACATTTTCTACTTGATTGGGCTGAGACCTTTTCATTATCATCTCGTAATAATAATAATAATAATAATAATAATAATAATAATAAGAAGAAGAAGAAGAATCGACACCATCCAAACTACGGCATTGTTGGGATCGGCTAGAATACTCAGAAGAGTCCTGGAGATCTGAGGAGGTGAACCACCAGCTACGGCAGGTGTGAAAAACATAATAATAATAATAATAATAATAATAATAATAATTATTATTATTATTATTATTATTATTATTATCTGGGACTTTGAGATAAAAACGGGTCACCTTATCCCAGCAAGAATACCAGGCCTAGTGTTGATAAAAAAAGAAAGAACTTGTCAACTGGTGGATTTTGCAGTTCCAGCAGATCACATGGTGATGCTAAAGAAAAATGAAAAAAATGGACAAATATCTGGACCTTGCCAGAGAACTGAAAAAGTTATGGAATATGAAAGTGAAAGTGATACCAATTGTAGTTGGTACACTTGGAACGGTCCCCAAAGGTGTAGAAAGGAGTCTGGAGGAATTAGAGATTAGAAAAAGAATTGAGACTATCCAAACAACAGCATTGTTAAGATCGGCTTGAATAATCAGAAAATTCCTGGAGACATGAGGAGACTTGCTGTCACTCAGACTCCAGTGAAAGACCCTCAGCTTACACGGGTGTGAAGAACTCACAAGGAGTGAAATAATGACCGTGATAATGGTAATTGTGGAGGATCAAGTTAAAGGTCGTGCCAATTGTAGTTGGTGCACTTGGAACGGTTCCAAGGGTTTGGGGCATTTGAAATAAGGCATTTGAAATTAGAGACCATCCATCAATGGATGGGTTGGGTAAATACAGAATTTGCCACAGACAGGTTTAAAAAACGTCTGTTTAAAAAAACAAAAAAAAACAAAGTAAATAATAATTATTTTTTATAAAATAAAATAATTATTAATCACTCACAAATTGTCTTTATGACTAATATTTTTTTATATTTTTGTTGAAAGAAAACATTCTGTGTTTTTTCCCCTGAAGTATTTCTGTTTTCTTGGAGAGTAAATAGCCTGGCCACTCAGGATCCACACGACTAGCGAGTGTCTTGAAAATATTGACAGACACTTCGTGACACCGTGTTACACACAATTCTCGGGCATTCGGATGGACGCATGTATATACGGGCGCCTGAATTGCACCTCGCGTCCATCCAGCGCCTAAATCGCATTTCTTTGCATTCGGGAGGGCGCGGGTTCGACTCCGGCAGCCAAGACAATGTCTTGCTCTTTTTCTAAATGAGTACGGTAGTACTCGTTCTCCGTCACAGAAAAAAACCCCAAAAAAACTCACAAATATTTCTTTCCCACCTTCTTTACCTTTACTCTCAGTGACGAGAGTATATGTTTTCTGAGCGTCCTGTATATCTGATATTTTCAATAAAAGCCTTTGCCTTTTCATTGAGATATAGAAGCAAACCAAACAACAGATTGGCACTTCCTTCATCATTTTATTGCTATATTATTGTTTGATTAACGGAAACCCTGTGGTTAAATGAAAAGAATAGAAGAATTGTTAGGTGCTTATGTTATAATATAACAAAAAAAAAAAACCTGGATGTAAATTGACTATAGAAAACACATGGATTCTCTGAAGTCAATTTCCATCCGGGTTTTTACAATATATCCATATTCACCACCGAATTAATACTCATTGGATGCGAAATACTAAAAGACATAAACGACAAATAAGAAATCTGCCTTTCCATAGCGATATAGTTGGATCATGAAATTAATCATACATACACATTCAATGAATTACATCTCTTGCTCCCCATCTCTCTTCTATCTCTCTTTCTGCCCCCTCTCTCTTCTATCTCTCTTTCTGTCCCCCCCCTCTCTCTCTAATGTAGATATGGTTTTGTTAATAAAATCTATTAAATTCTGAATATACCCGACCTCTGGGGCAACATGGGGTTCTGATATTCCAAATTGTCTTCTGATAGAAGCAGAATAGAATCTAGATAAATAGATAGAAAGACATATAGATAGATAGATTGAAGCAGACTAGAACCTAGATAGATATATAGAAAGACAGACAAACAGAAAGACAGACAGACAGACAGACAGACCGATAGATATATAAGTAGATAGATAGAAACAGACTAGAATCAGGATAGATTGATAGAGAAACAGAACGAAAGATAGATAGAGAGACAGATAGATCGAAGCAGACTAGAATGTAGTTAGTTAGTTAGATAAATAGATAGATAGATAGATAGATTAGCAATCTAGAATATAGATAGATTGATAGATAGATAGTTAGAGATAATCAGACTAGAATCTAGATAGATAGATAGAAATAAAATGCATGAAAGATAGATAGATAGACACACACACACACACACACACACACACACACACATATATATATATATATATATATAGATAGATAGATAGATAGAGAGAGAGAGAGAGAGAGAGAGAGAGAGAGAGAGAGAGAGAGAGAGAGAGATAGATAGATAGGAACAGACTGAAATCTGATTGAATTTCATTTTCCAAATTTCCCCGAGTGAATAATTTGGGAGCATTCCAAGTGCACCAACTACTATTGGTATCACTGTTCACCCATATGTGCCACAGCTTTTTAGATCTAGTTATTTATCAATTTTTTAGCTTTCTTGTATTTTTACTCTATTCTGTTGAAACGGTCAAATACTCTACGTTCTTTTATTCTTGTTATTTAGCATTAGGCCAGGTGTCCTGTCCGTGGTTGAGTAATCCGGTTGTATCTTGAAGTTCCAGGGAATATTATCCGTTTCATTTTCTAGGACCAATTTTGGTTTAGGCATATAGCATTTATCAGGATATTAAAATTTTAATCTCTTGCATAATTCCCAGTGGATTACCTTTCATATCCATTTGTACAGAGTTTTGTACAGTCAAAACTCGGTTTTCGAACTTAATCCATTCTAGAAAAAGATTTCAAAACCGAAAATATTGAAAACCGAAACAATTTCCCCCATAAGAAATAAAAGGAAAGTAAATAACTGGTTCATTGCCCTAACATTTACTCCCGAAATATTGCACCCCCCCCCTAACACTTTTTTAAACAAAATATTAGACATTATAAATATATAATAAAAGTACATGAATCCACTTGTACTAGACTAAAATAGAGTATATTTGAAAAGCACTTTACCTTTTTGGTGGTGGTGTATTGGCATACATAAGTGGGTGGTAGTGAGCAGAGGCTGGAAGGTTTTATTGCTGAGGAGGGGAGTCCCCTTCCATAGAAGCTTGTGGAAAATGAGTCTCTTCAGGTGGCACTTCTACTTTAATTTAAAATTTTATGACGGGCCGTTGAAAAAATGTTCGAAAACCGATACAAAAATTTTCCAAAATTTTAGTTCGAAAACCTAAAAGTTCGAAAATAGAAATGTTTGAAAGCCGAGGTTTTACTGTATTCCTTTTGTGTCAGTTAGTTGTATTCACTTATTATATGATGAACTGGCCAAATATTATACTCTGGTCAAATTTCCACTGAATCGCTTTTCCTAACCAGTCATGCATTATTATTATTATTATTATTGATATATCCGGGTTAAGGGATATATTATGAGGTTGGTAGTAAGGTAGTAGCTGGTGCGTCAAATAGCAGTACGTCTTCCGAGCAGTCGTGGTGGTATTCTAACGGGGAGGCGAGTAAGCTTAGGCTGGTAGACTTAGGCGCTTGTACCACCTCAGTGTCGAATATTTAAAGAGGACAATGACCAATCAGATTATAGTGAGGGGGTACCAAGGTATTTACTATATTTGTAATTGGGAAAGGTATGAATCCTACTCTCCAGCTATGGATGAATAGTAGGGTAGACTAGGCTCTTTAACCTTGGTTACGCAACCGGTTTAGGATAAGGAAAACTCAAATTGAATTCAAACCTGTTGAACCCCGCTTTAAAAAATTGACCTTGTGTCATATCCTGCTCGTTAGGAAGGATTGGTATATATATATATATATATATATATATATATATATATATTATATATATATTGTTCTAATGGCATCCTCTTGTGCTGCAATTAAAAGTGATTCGGTTTCTTTCTTGAGGTTTCCTTTTTTAGCCATGTTCAGGTCGTCTGATGCGATATCTCTTCCGTTTGACGCTTTAAGTACCCATGTAGTTGTTTTTCTTCCCATTTCAGTTTTTTAGTTTTTTATGTATTTCTGTTTGTCAATGTGTTGCAATTGCTTTTCATGGCTTCTGCAATTAGTCTTTCCTTACTGTTATTAGTGTATTCGTCAAGGGCTCGGATTGTCGTATCTACACTATTTTCAATGTTGGCGCATAGAGTCTGTCTATGTCGTCTGAAATGCTTTGTGCATGGTCATGAGTTTCCTTGTCCTTTGGTACATCTGTCGGAGCTCTCCTTAGGAATGTTCTCGAGTCTCTTACGAAAGGGACAGCCCATGTGTTTATTCCTTTGATAAGGTTTTTGCTCCATAGCCTGGTTTCTAGGAGCTTTCCTCTTCTTCTGAAGTATTCCTTTCTTACTTTTTCTTTCCTTTCTATTTGTTTGATGGCGTCTGCTTCTAATATACCCATATATTTATAGTTCTCTTTTTCTCTAAGTGTCTTAATTTCTTCTTGATTCGGTAGAATATTATTATTATTATTATTATTATTATTATTATAATTTTCACTACTTTTGAGTTTTTCACAACAGCGTTAGCTGATGGAATTTCATCGGAGTCTGAATGACAACAAGTCTCCTCAGATCTCCAGGTCTCTTCTGAGTATTCTAGCCGATTGTAGCAGTGCAGTAGTTTGGATGGTCTCAATCCTTCCTCTGATTTCTAGATCCTCCAGCCTTTTTTTTGAGACCGTTCCAAGTGCACCAACTACAATTGGTATCACTTTCACTCTCATGTTCCACGGGTTTTTCAATTTTCTGACAAGGTCCAGGTATTCATCCATCTTTTCATTTTCCTTCAGATTCACCCTGTGATCTGCTGGAACTGCAAAGTCCACAAGTTGACATGTTTTCTTTTTTTTTTTGGTGGGTTTTTGTTAATCAACACTAGGTCTGGTCTTCTGGCTGGGATAGGATTATCCGCCTTTATCTCAAAGTCCCAGAGAATTTTATGCGTTTCATTCTCAAGAACAGATTCTGGTTTATGCATATACCATTTTTTGTCTGGTCAAAATTTAATTTTTTGCATAATTCCCAGTTGATCACCTTTCCAACACAGTCGTGCCTAGCTTTATATTCCCGCTGTGCTAGTTTGCTACATTCACTTAATACATGATTTACAGTCTCATCTCTGTCACAACACAGTCTACATTTACTGTTTGTTGCGTCTTATAATATTTTTCTTTGTATTATTATTATTTCTATTTACAATGTAAATATATTGCTAATGGATTTCACTATAGAAACACATCGAAAGTCAGGAAAAAGGAATATCAGTAGTCAGGACCTAATTGAAGTATTATAATCAAACTCGTAACATTGTACGGGTAACATAATACTCAACACACGTGTACTGGGTAAAACTAATGATTACTGTTGCTGAATATTTGAATATTAGAAAATTACTTTCTAGTTGAAAATGTACAAAAGAAGACAAGAAAAAAACTGTTTTATTTGAAAGTGATGTTAGTTTTTTTTAAGAATGAGAGAGAGAGAGAAAGAAAACAATACCGTAGGCTTTATTTGATTATCGTTTTAAAAAAGAGAAGAATGGTGCATCACACATATAAGCATTTTAAATCTGTCTGCTTCTAAAGGGCCCCATTCTTCATTTTAGTCATTTATTATCGACTGGTGATTTCGAAAAACACGGAAAGCTTTTGCCCAAAGCGAAAACAATAAAAAAAGGGAACGGGTTGAGTGAGGGGGGAATAGGTCTAAATGACTTTGCTAAAGTTTTTCCAATCATGTTTCACTAATTATCTTGGAAAAGTGGTTTGAACTTTTTTTTTCTTCTTTCTATTCTTCGTTTTTACAATAGAAATCATTACGTTATTAGAAATGATGGACTTTTTAAAGAAAAATAACAATTTTTTTTTTCATTTTAAAACTTTTTTTCTATAAGATTATTAGAAATAAAAAATGTTGGTACGAATGCAGAATAGCACAAAAGAAAGAATCGTATTTTACGTACAAATAGCATTAGCCCAGTCGGTAGAGTGTTCGCCTAGAAACCGCAAGGTTGTTAGTTCGATACCGGCCATCGCCAACTCAGCGTATGAGTAGCACAGGGATCTGTGCGGTAAAGTAAGGAGTTGATGGTAGGTGTGGCGCTTCACATAAGACGCAAAAACAATCTCCTTGGTCTAGCGCTAGTGAAAAGGGGATAGACTCCCTCGCTGATTGGCTGATACCGACATTAGGCCGCCCCGACGACTTTACTTACTTACAGAAAGTGTAGAAATAGACTAACAGTAACCGTAGCACTAACCCTTACCCTTACCCTTACTCTCATCCTAACCCTAGCGTCTGAAAGTTTTTTTTGTATTTCCGTGAAATGTAATGAAATATACTGCTTTTTATACGTAATCTAATGATATTATCTCTTGCGCGCTGTTCTGCATTAGTACAGAAATGTTTAATTATTTTTTCGTTTCGAGATATGTCGAGCTGGATTGTTTGTCGATTTTTTGGTTGCATTTTGTGACATGTCAACCCTTATCTGGTTATTTTATGCCGAAGACGTCTTGTTATATTCATTCTTGATCGGTATTCAATTAAAAACATATTTAAATTCTGTTCTTTAAACTAATATTTTAAATCCATTTTGATAAAGCCTACCAGATAGGTAGAGACGAAATAGTCCTAAATGACTTTGCTAGATTGTTTCAATCACGTTATATTAATTATTTTTATCCTTCCTCCACCCAGGTGATGCCAGGTAGCCACTTCTAGTTAGAAATAAATAAATGTTTATTTAGTTTTTTTTCCAAAATATCAGAAGCGGGAATTATTTTAAGTGAAAAAAAGAAATCAACGGCGGGCGGAATAAGTTCAACTGACTTTGCCAAAGTTTTTCAATCCTACCTAAAAAAGTAAAGTCGTCGGGGCGGCCTAAAGTCGGTATCAGCCAGTCAGCGAGGGAGTCTATCCCCTTTTCAATAGCGCTAGACCAAGGAGATTGTTTTGGCGTCTGAGGTGGAGCGCCAAACCTACCATCAGCTCCTTACTTTACCGCACAGCTCCCTGTGCTACTCATAACGCTGAGTTGGCGAGGACCGGTATCCAACTAGGAACCTTGTGGTTTCTAGCCGAACGCTCTACCGACTGAGCTAACCCGGCGATTGATATATCGAGGTTAAAATATCCCGGTTTTATGTTTATTGTCTTAGTGTGAACTATTGCTGCTGATTCGCATAGACGTCTTAGGTGTCTCTTATGTATTAGTTTGATGAGTCTGGTGTTGGTGAAATTGAGTGCGTGATTTTGCTCTGCAATGTGTGTGAATAATGCATTTAAGTTATCGTGTGTTTTTATCGATCTTTTATGCTCCTTGACACGTTGAGTGAGACTTCGTTGGGTTTCTCCGACGTAGCATTTGTTGTAGTTATTGCAAGGGATGGTATAGATACCGGCGCTGGGGTTATCAGGGGTGTTGGGAGCATCTGTGCGTGTGGAGGAGTTGGTGAGGTACTTGATTGTTTGGGAGGTGGTTTATATGACTTTTTTTAGGGTAAGTGTCAGTGAGGTGTACTGGGGTGTTGGTAGTGGTGGTATTTTTAGGTTTAGTGTTTTAGTGTATTTTGAGGGCCTTTTCCTTGGCGTTTAGGATGAAATATTTAGGGTATTTTAGGGTTTTGAGGGAGTCTTCAATGTATTCTTCGTCTAAATATTGGGGGCTGCATATGCATAGTGCTCGTAGTTATAAGCCTATTATAAGGCCCGATTTGATTTTGTTGTTGTGATGGGAATAGAAATGTATGTAGTCGTTTTTGTTGGTGGGTTTACGGTATACTTTGTAGGTGAGTTTGTTTCCGGACTTTATTAGTAGGGTCTCGAGGAATGTAGGTGTTCAAGTAGAATAATATTAATAAAAATACTGTTGACGCACCATGCGAAACCCAAATATCTATTTATCTATCTATCGATGTAGTTACCCAGCTCTCCCTCTCTTTATTATATATATATATATATATATATATATATATATATATTTATTTATTTTACAATGTTTTCATAGATCAATGTTCATTATCAACGACCGCCATGCCAGGTTGAGGAGCAAGATCCAATGGTGTTTGTTGTGGTTCTTTACTCAAAGTCACATTTTGGATTGTAAATAACGTCGGTTAAATTTTCCCGAACGCTGTTATTATTTTTAAAAAATTTGAATTTTTGAAGTAATGCCAACGAAGTTGCCTCCCTTTATTCGTTAAAAAAATATATAGGGTGTTTTTTTTAAAAACCGTTTTATTTTTTTATTTTTTATTTATAAATTAATTCCGTTTGGCAAAGGGTGTATATGACTTCAAAAAATCATTTTAATATATATGGTAGTATTGTTTACATATATATTTTGTTTTTACATATACCTATATATATATATATATATATATATATATATATATATATATATATATATATATTTCCACGAGCTTATATTTTTCGATTATACCCCTGTCTGTTTCAAATCTTTTTATCTGTATTCTTATTTAGTTTAATTAGCCTTTCTAATTGAATATAATATTGTATTACATTAAAACTTAAATACTTGCAACCGGTGGGGGCATATATTGACAAGTATATATTTGAAAGTATATATATATATATATATATATATATATATATATATATAGAGAGAGAGAGATGAGAGGTGAGAGAGACAGAGAAACAGAGAGAAAGACACAGAGATACAGAGCGGCATATATATATATATATATATATATATATATATATAGAGAGAGAGAGAGAGAGAGAGGTGGAGAGAGACAGAGACAGAGAGACAGAGATAGATAGATTGATATGTGCTGATTGCTTCTTTACGAGTATGGTTTCATTTTTCTAAAAACCCGATTGCAATAAGATTTCTTGCATTCTTAATGAATTTCTTGTCAGAAAAATGAAGTAGACGCGTATTACATTGGACAAAAAAAGAGAGGCAGCAAATGACACGTTATTACATCCTCAATTCTATTTAATAACAGGTTGATATAAAATCTAAGCAGATTTCAGATTGAAAATTCTTGGCTCCACAATTGGTTCCATCAAGTCGACCTGATGTCACAGGAAATATAACAGTCTACACTATGAATATCTTTTTTTGTTAACAATTCTGGTTATGGCTATGAATATTATAAAGAGATATTATCGGCTTGGTTGTCTTCGATCAATCAAAGTTTTGGAGCGGGCGAAATTGTCGAAGAGAAAATATTCACTGACAGGAACGAGGCTGGTTGCCAGAAAGAATGGCAGACAATGTCTGGAATCGTCTCTTGCCAAACTTTTTTTTCTGTAGAACCCAATACCTGTCAAAACAAACTATAAAACAAATAAAGCAACGTAGTCATTACTGCAGACTTACTAGATGATTAACACTACATCAAATTACCTACAACATATCTACAAAACCAATAAGTTTATCATAATATATTTCTATAAGTAAACCAAATACTATTTAGGAACTATTACTATTTCTAAAAATACGTACATTTATTTGACACTAGCAGAACCTGTGGATATACATTGCTTTTTGTTTTGTTTGTTTGTTTTACGGCATATCAACCTCAGTGGGTCATTTAATGCCGATAAAGTTTTGAAATAAATTCATTCTTAATGGATACTCAGTGTTTCTATTTAACTCATAGATGGGACCCTAACAGGTACTACCACTCCAGGTCATAGTGGGCCAGGGAGCAATGGTGATGAAGGAGGGCTCCACATTATCTAAACCTCCAAAAACTAGAACCTCACCATCAGATAGAGTTTAACGTCATTCCTAGGACATTTAGACCCCCAGCCACCGTCTTCTAGCACCCATATGATAAAAAAGGTTGGGGCTTGCCATAAGGGCAATAGGGTCGGGGCAATCATATGAGTGCTAGGGATTGACGTGACCAGCCAATTGATCGGAGGGGGCCTCTCCGACCGCCCGTCTAGCCCAAGAAAGGGCTAAAGTGGAATATTGCAAGTGATGGACTGCTCGACCACCTGGGTTCTATATTTTATTATTGGATCATTTTTCTATTTAACCCATAGATGGGATGTGGATATACAACACTATGTTTAATTAATCAAATTAATTTCTCTGGGTTTTTGGGATGAGGCTTTATAATTTGTATTATTTGTATTATACGTACTATTGTCTTCATCTTTATTGTTATCTGTACAACGTTTCAGCCGATGCGTCCTCTGGCCTTCTTCAAGTATTTCTTCTCGGATTCGGGAACCTTATTGGAACTATGAAACTTTTATAATGTTGATTAATACTAAGCTGGTCAAAAGACCTGATGTTAATCGACATGATAAAAGGTTAAGATTTCCAAGAATGTTCCCGAGTTCGAAGAGAATGTTCCCGAATTCGAGAAGGTTCCAAAGTCCGACAAGACATATGGGAAGAAGGCCGGAGAGCATATTGACCGAAACGTAGTACAGATAACAATAGAGATGAGGACAATAATACGAATAATACAAATAATACAAATTATCAAGCCTCATCTAAAAAATTCTGAGAAATGGCTGGGTTATATTTCAAATTGATTGTATCTGCAAATTTAGACATTCACACAC
>CM042147.1:13963827-14004201 GCA_023376005.1 Doryteuthis pealeii
TCTTTTTAATAATTCATAGAGCCAATGTTGAATAGAAAAATAATTAAAAAAAACCTAATGTCGCTAAAAGTGTTTCTCGTTTTACATCTCGTATCTTTCTTTGTTGTCTCTATAACAAAACAAGCCTCTTCACTGGTGGAAGAATCATTCCTAAGGAATTCGACTCTAAAATCGGAATTTTAAAGTTTCTTTCACAAATAGAACACTATTACCATATCAGCTACTTGTCGGTATGGTACTATTATCTAAGAGATAATGGTATCATACCGGCAATTGTAAGAAGAACGTACTTACCGATACTCGGTCACTACAAATCAACAAATTATAAGTAGTATTAATAGGTTATTAGTAGTAAATAAAATTCCTTGGACTTATCGCTCTGTCAGCTTGGGTATTAAAATGCACCGACTGCACCTCTGCAAAGGGTTAAGACTCCCCCAATGGGGCCATCTGTTGACCGTGGGTAGCGACCCGTGAGTCTTAATGATAGAACCCAGGTGGATGAGCAGTCCATGACTTGCAATACTCCACTTTGGCCCTTTCTTGGGATAGACGGGCGGTCGGAGAGGCCCCCTCCGATCAATCGGCTGGTCATGTCAAGCCCTAGAACCTATTATTTTCCCAACCCTATTGCCCTTATGGCAAGCCCCAACACTTTTCATCATATGGGTGCTAGACGGCGGTGGTTGAGGGTCTACATGTCCTGGGAATGACGTTAAAATCTATCTGATGGTGAGGTTCCAGTTTTCGAGGTCTGGGGAATGTGGAGCACACCTTCATCACGATTGCTCCCTGGTCCACTCTGACCCGAAGTGGTAGTACCTGTTAGTTAAATTGGTTAAATAGAAAAATATGTTTATAATCAAAATTGGATTATCCATTAAGAAAGAATTTATTTCAAAACTTTGTCGGCTGTAAATGACCCACCGTGGTTGATATGCCGTAAAACAAAAAAAACCAAACCAAATCCTTGAACTGAATGTACTCTTATGAGGAAAGTGTCCTTATCTATCTATCTATATATCTATCTATCTATCTATCTGATAAATATCACACCTGAACAATCATAATAATTTATCTTTTTAATAAAACTATAGAGCCAATGTTGAATAGAAAAAGAATAAAAAAAACGAAAGTCACTAAAAGTGTTTCTCGTTTTACGCCTCGTATCTTTCTTTGTTGTCTCTTTGACAAAACACGCCTCTTCATTGTTGGAAGAATCATTCCTAAGGAATTATCAAGTTTCGTTCACAAATAGAACACCATTCCCATATCCGATACTAGTCGGTGTAGTACCATTATCAAAGAGATAGTGGTACCATACCCACGATTGTAGGAAAAACGTACTTACCGGAGCTCACTGATTACAACTCAGCGACATATAAGCAGTATTAATAGGTTATCAATATTAAAAAAATATTCCTTTTATTGAATGCGCCTTTCCCGGGTAAGTGTCCATATCAATCAATGAATCTACCTATCTATCATAATCTGTTCATATCTATCTCTCTATCACAATATTTTCAACTCCCCCTCTTTCTCTCTTTATATATATATATATATATATATATATATATATATTATATATATATATATATATATATGGGAGTCATTAAATCATAAATAAACAAACACCGACCGTCCCACATAAACAAACCACTCCTTGACCCATTTGAAAATGTATATATATGGTCATGAATTTAACATTTTGAAAAAACAATTAGTAATTATTATCTGCTGACAGAATCTGTTTCGACGCCTTAGTAGAAGGGTCATCATCAACGAGCAAAAAAAAAAATATGAAAGAAAGAAGGGATATTTACCTACACCACAAACTTTTTGAAACTTAACATCTTCTTTCAATTGTGCTGTGGACATGTAAACAACTTAATAGCTGGATTATATTTTGAACATTTTTGATAATCTCTTACACTTTTTTATATATTTACACCAAACTCTTTTTGAGTTTATTTTTGGATTAAAAATGCTTCTGATTTTTAAAAATAAAATTTATTTTATTTTTGAAACAGTATGCGCATTTTAAAAAATTCAAGCATTCCAGCGTGTGTTTGTACCCCCTATTCTCTTCTATCGGTTTTTTATCCCTTCTTCCTTTCATATTTTTTTTTTTTGCTCGTTGATGATGACCCTTCTACTAAGGCGTCGAAACAGATTCTGTCAGCAGATAATAATTACTAATTGTTTTTTCAGAATGTTAAATTCATTCTGTCGGATTAATTTCCATTTATTTACACATATATGGTCATACACACAACTCCCCAGAAACCTTCCTCACATATATAAAAAGCATTAAAAAAAGAACCCAACTCAAAGAGGTTTTTTTCACGGAACAGATGCACTTACTACTCCTCTAATCGTATTATAATAGCATGTCAAACCCTCAAAAAATATTTCAATTTTAATACTTTAATAACAACTTTATTAAGTCTCATCAGCGGTGTATACATAGGATCTCCCTCCGACAAAGATAGAGTAGAGTCTCTGATTCTGGGTGCTGGGTTCTGAGTTTCGATCTCTGTCGGAAGGATATCGTAGGTATACACAGCTGATGAGATTAATAAAGTTAAAACAGCTGTACGGTGTTCCACGTCGCACGTGTTATTCGCCGAGTTCGCTTATCATGATTATTTTCAATAATTATCGAATTTTATACGATATACGCATTGCCTTCAAAAATATAAATTATAATATACTTTACTTAACAATGCTTCAAAATCAAATTATCAAATACTATTATATATATATATATATATATTATATATATATGTGTGTGTGTGTGTGTGTGTGTGTGTGTGTGTGAGAGAGAGAGAGAGAGAGAGAGAGAGAGAGAGAGAGAGAGAGAGAGAGAGAGAGTGTGTATGTACATACACATATATGCGTGTGTATGTGTGTGTATTATGTATATATTTATAAGTAAACTATGCTTAATATCATTGATAGAGCAATTATATATAAGTTAAGGTAGCGTGGACATGGAGTCAACGTTACCTGCTTACCGACAGTTTCTTGTGTATATGATCTTCAGACCAAATAAGCCTGTGTTAACTCAGAGCTGTTACTGAAAATGAAACTATATTTACTCTAATTTGTTGTTCGAGGTCTTTTCTTCCCACGTGTATTCTGTTTGACGTAATCGGCCATTTCATCTGATCCTATGTCTAGTCACTGGCGATGGTCTAAGAAGCTGATTCAAGAAGACAACCAGATGTTTGTCTAAGTCTCAACTCAACACAATTATCTTTGTTTTTATGTCTGATGTTAATTTGATACACAAAAGAAAATCAGACACGAAATGAATATGAGAAAAATACAGAAAATACAGGAAGGCCGAAGAATGTGCCAGCTGAAAGACGTACAAATGAAAATGGTAGCATAAATTATATATACTAGCAAATGTATGCACCCTCCGGGTGCAAGTATTTAAGTTTTGATGTAATAAAATATTAGAATAATTTAGAAAGGCTAATGAAACTAAATAAGAATGCAAATAAAAAGATTTGAAACTGAGGGTGTATAATCAAAAAATAGAACAACTGAAACTTACTCTTCCCCCACTCCTGCCTTTCATTGCTAAATTTTCCTATTTAGTTAAAATAGGAAGTAAAGAATAAAATTACTGTTATTTCTTCTTGTTAACGGATCTCTTTTAAGATTTATCCCCGAGATTTTTACTAATATTCATTAAGATAAAATCAAACAATTAGAAATCAGTAATACTAAACATATTTATTAAAATCAATTTTTTAATATCAATATGCAAATTAGCCTTCCCATTCACACTGTAAACTGCTATTTTGTAGTATATATAAATACAATTGCATGTTATTAGTGTATAGATATTGTCAACAGTATTAATAATGTAAAACAATTTTTATTAATAATTGAGGTTTAAATAAAGATAAAATCCTGTAGAATGTGATGTTAATAACTAAGAGAATTGTGACTTGAATAGTAATATAGTTTCGGTTACAGACAGAAAAACACCCAATCTCCATTATAATAAGATATCGGTATTTCAGTCTCGGAAGACTACATAATTATTGTGTACCTGAAGTTACAGCGCATCCTGTGACTGTGAAGTTCAATGTTCGAAAAATAACCTCGACCACAGATGTTGAATGTGAAAGCTGTCCCTGAAGATGTTGATGTTCCGGTGCTCTGTTGCTGTCGCTTTCTTCTGGACCTCTTGGCTTCATGGTGTTGCGCCAGTGTGACTTCCGACATGAATAGTCCGCTATGAAGAGCCTGCCCACGCCGAGAGCGGTCCTGAGCCAAATTTTCCCAACAGGAAGGGGTAATGCCAAAGCACCTGATATCATTCTTGCAGACATCCTTAAATCCCAGCTCGGGACGACCAATCTGTCTCTTGCTAAACGAAAGCTCCGCATAGAGGATGTACTTTGGGATTCCATCCCCCACCCAGTGGGTATTGCTCAGCCAGCGGAGGAGACCACATTGTCTCAGTAGAGAACGCAAGCTGGGGAGTTGAGCACTCTCTAAAACTGGAATTTTCATCGGCCAATATCCATGCTAGAGAGAGATATTCTCACATGAATATTAGCTGATGAAAATGCTGTCCAATCTGTTTTGCTCGAAAAATTCATATGGAACCTATTTTCCTGTTTTTTTTTTTTTTAAACTTTCCGAATCTTTGCAAATATCTCAAAATTGTTGATGGATCGGCACCATGTTTTACAACCTCTTCCAATATTGACTGAATGGGATTATATCCAATATATCATGCAAGGCATCAATTCTAATTCTTGGAGTCTCCGAATCAAAGTCAAAAGCTTGACAAACTATTCACGACACATGTTACTTTCAACAAAACCACTTTCAGTGGCCCAATCAATAATCTTTCTCCTTCTCTGTCGTAACCATCTTTGCGAAAGGACAATATGCAGCGTCATATATATATATATATATATAATATATATATATATATATAACCTATTTAAGTTTCGCCAAAAATGATCTTCAGGATTAATTGTAATAAATAATTCAAGAAATTGATTAATTAAGGATAATTGCGGAAGTGAATAATACAATTAATAATAATTAATTGTATTATACACTTCGCCAATTTATAATCCTGATGGTCCTTTTTTGGTGAAACTTAAGTAGGTTATCTATATATACTTTTATACTAAATCTGCTTTACTAACGTATTGAGCACTTTATATTCTTTAATCATGACATATTCGATTAATATTGTAATTAAAACGATATTCTATTCTTCGGTAAGTGTATCCCCTTGTAGGTGCAAACATATATTCATACAAGGATTTTTATAAATCCCTAAAGAGCTCAATGTATAATAATCAATAAATTATATTAAATACAGGGCAATATTTAAGTTTCAAAGAAAGAAAAAACTTTACAAACCGTCATTCTGTAATAAATTTATTTCGACCAGAAACTCAAAAGGCCTTTTAAAATTTTTTTAAAGGATTTGTAGGAATTTAAAAAAAAAACAATAAATGTATTACAGAATGACGGTTTGTTAATTTTTTCTTTCTTTGAAAGTTATATATATATATATATATATATATATATATATATATATATATATATATATATATATATATAGTTGACTGAAGTGACAAATAAAACTTTTAGCTTTTATTTATTTATTTGGGAACGATATTACTACAAGTGGTTTCCTGCTAAAAGCATTCATCAGGTAAACGAAATAGTTTTCACACACACACACACACACACACACACACACACACACACACACACATATATATATATATATATATATATATATATTGACACAGATAAATTGCTATATATTATGTGGGTAAAAGTAGAAATAGCGTCGATCAATTGAAGATTGAATGTCTGAGGGAAAAGCCGATAAAAGAGAGAAAATAACAAGAAAGATGAAATAAAAGAAGATTGTAATATTGATGGGACTCGGTTAAGAAACGAAATTGATTTATTAGAAAACGGAGAAATAATTTAATAGGCCAACATATCGATTCTGTTTTTTCCCCGTCAATATATTGGTGGGAACTTCTGTCCTACGAATGAATTTTGACGTATCGAAAGGGGACTTGAGTGTTACAGCATAATCGGAAAAGAAACAGAAAAGAAACAGAGAAAGAAAAAGAGTTAATCTGTGCTCACTCAAAGAACTAAAAAGAGTTATTACATACGTCACGTTAGTTGGTAGGTAAATTTCCTTGTTTATTTCCTTGGGAACAAAATTTAACCCTACTTATATATTACCTATTTGAACAATACTCAACAGTTACGTTTAATGAATAAGATTCAGCGCTTAATTGCTGTAATATCCGTTGGTTGGTTGGATTTTACGGCATGTCAAACCTTGTAGGGTCATTTTATGTCGAAAACGTCTTTGTTTTATTCATTCATGATGGGTACTCAATTTTTAAAACATATTTCTTTTAAACTCTCGTTTTTCTATGTAACCCATAGATGGGACCCTAACATGTACTACCACTGCGAGTCAGAGTAGACCTGGGAATAATGGTGATGAGGTAGTACTCCATATTTCCCTGACCTCCAGAATTGGAACTTCACCATCAGATAGTTTAACATCATACCATACCCAGGGCACTAAGACTCTCAGCCACTGCCTTCTAGAAACAGATATGATAAAACGAGTTGGGAGTTTACCAAAAGGGCAATAGGGTTGGGGCAATCATATAGATCCTAGGGCTTGATGTGACCAGCAGGTTGATTTGAGGGGCCTCTCAGACGACCCGTCTAGACTAAGTAAGGGCCAAAGTGGATATCCAAAGGGTAATTGTGTGTTACAGTAAATGAGAAAGAAAAAGATCTAATCTTTACTCATTCAAAGAATTAAAATAAGTTTTTTTGACGCACGTCACGTTAGTTGGTAGGCAAATTTCTTCGTTTATTTCTGAGGAAAAATATTGTAAAAGAATGTACCCCGCCATTAATTTCTATTTTTTTTTTTACATCTGTAAAAGTAAAGTAAAGTCGACGGGGCGGCCTAAAGTCGGTATCAGCCAGTCAGCGAGGGAGTCTATCCCCTTTTCAATAGCGCTAGACCAAGGAGATTGTTTTAGCACATGTGGTGGGCGCCACACATACGATCGGCTCCTTACTTTACTGCACAGATCCTTGTGCTACTCATACGCTGAGTTGGCGAGGACCGGTATCGAACTAGGAACCTTGTGATTTCTAGCCGAACGCTCTACCGACTGAGCTAACCCGGTCCCTAATTTACATCTTTACACCGCGTGAATTAAGACCTAAGCAGTGTTATGTTATTAAATATAAATCTTGCATAGCAACATTCTGTCGAGTAAGCACGTTTCACGTTATATAAACGCTGAACAAGACACTTTCTCAATATTCAACCGTCTGAAGATTGCATTAATACACATGAAACTATTAAAAATGTGGCCTAATGTCGGTATCAGTCAGACAGCAAGCGAGTCTATCCCCTTTTCACCGGCGCTAGATCAAGGAGATTGTTTATTCATCTGAGGTGGAGCGCTACACCTATCATCAGCTCCTCACTTTGCCGCATAGATCCCGATGCTACTCATCCACTGAGTTGGCGAGGGCCGGTATCGAACCAGGAACCTTAAGGTCCCAGCCGGAAAGTCTACCGACAAAGCTAAACCAGAATGCTAAATTAGTACCATAATATTTTATTTGAGATTTTAAATCTGCTGTGCTAATTTAGGATTGGGAACTTTCAGATGCAAACACTTTTCATATTTGCTATTCAACATTATATATATATATATATATATATATATATATATATATATATATATATAAGTTATAAATTGATACAAATAAATTTGATAAATAATATAAATAATAGGATATATTTCAGAAAATAAATTGATTTCGACTAAAATTTATTTCGAAAAATAATTAAAAAAGCTGAACTCATGAGACGGCAAAAGTCAAAATAAATTTATTTTCTGAAAGTATATATATATATATATATATATATATATATATATATATAGAGAGAGAGAGAGAGAGAGAGAGAGAGAGAGACAGACAGACAGACAGACTGAGAAAGATATATGTTTGTGTGCATGTATATATCACCCCACCCCTGTATATGTATACGTGTATATTTGACATGAAAATGTATTTATTAATATATGATATCCGACTAAGTATCTGAGAACAACCAAGATAACTACAACACACACACACTTACACACTTACTTACTTGCTTGTGCGCGTGGGCTAGTGGTTAGAGTCGTGGAAAATGGACTCGTCGATTCGAGTTCAATTCCTAGACGAAGCTGTTGGCATTTCACATAGCGCTAATACCCTTGGAAGGTATGAATCCATATATTCTCCCTCCAGCTATGGGTTAAATAGTAGGGCGGACTGGGCCCTTCAGCCTTGGGTAGGTAACCAGTCTAGGTGAGGGATAACTCTGAATTCCAAATTACTGAGGTCGGTTGTTGATCGGGTTTGTGGCAAACCTTGATGCACCAATTTTTTTCCTATCGACTGTGCCAAAAAGTGGGGATGGTCCAACACAAGCCTTCACCACTATCAACAAATCCCTGTGTGGGAGTTCATTGTGTGTATGAACACTCATGCGTCGAAAATTGACGAGAGAAGTCCATAATACATATATATATATATATATATATGAGAAGCGCGTGGTTTAGATATTTAGAGTCGTAGGAAATGGCCCGAGTTCAAATCGTAAACGAGGCTATTTGCATTTCATAAAGCGCTAATAACTTTATGAAATATATGAATCCATGTGCTCTCCGTCCAGCTAAATAGTAGGACAGACTGGTCTCTTCAGCTTTGGTTAGGCAACCGGTCTAGGAGAAGGAAAGCTCTGAATTGAAACCTTTTAAACTCCCTTTCGCGCAAAGGGATTGTTATATATGTAGTCACACGCAAACTCTCTCTCTTTCGCTCTCCCTCACCCACACACTGACACACACACACACACACACACACACACTTATATATATATATATATATATATATATATATATATATATGAGGAAAAAATGAGTAAAGAAAAGAAATGTAGATGGATAAAAAGGAATTTTATCGATATCACTTTTAATCGATATCACTTACACATGTGTTTCGGTCTGTTTATCAAAATGTATACGGATTTACGTTATTATTATTAAAATAATCAGATGGAGTTGAAATGATGATGATAATAACAATAGGAAAAATGCATAAAATGTTCCGTACACAGATTTTGTCGACCTATCTTTGAAAGGAAGGAAACTCAACACCGTTATTCCATAATAAATTTATTTCAACCAAAATTGGGGCCTTTATAAATCTAAGTTGATTTAATAAAGTTTTTTCTCATTTGACTTCCAGTCGCCATGGTGACAGTCTTTTAATGTATAATTTTTGTAAAGAAAAAATTTTTTTTGAGGAGTAAATTTTTCTGTTATGCAATTCAAATTATTTGATTATCCATCTGATGAGACTTGATTTTGGGGAGCTTTATTAAATCAACTTAGATTTTTAAAGGCTCCAATTTTGGTTGAAATAAATTTATTATGGAATAACGGTGTTGAGCTTTTCCTTCATTTCAAAGATAAATATTGCTCTGTATATAATTAAAAAGTTTATTATACATTGAGCTCTCTGTAGTGATTTAAAGATTCGCTGTATTTATACATACTGGATCATACAATAATATACAGTGTGTCTTAGAAATGACATATAGAATCATCCCTTACTACCAAATTTTGGATACCTCATATCTCTCTCTCCCCCTCTCTCTCTCTATTTCGACTGATGATGTCCGAGTAACACGGACGAAATTATTTCAACCCTTGATTTGTTTTGAGTTATTCATTTCTTGCTCACTTATCTTTTTATCTACCCATATTGTCGGATTCTAAACCCATCCATCCTATCTTCATATATATATATATATATATGCTCGCACCGCGTGTGTGTGTGTGTGTGTGGGTGTGTATTTGACACTTAAATATATGCATTTATATATGATAAATAATCGATAGTTCGTCTGAACGACGATGCATTGAATAGATAGATAGATCTTAATCTCAAATGACAGATACATTATCTCGAATTTTTAATGTATATCTTCTTCTTCTTTTTCTTAGCGGAAATGCTACCAATAAGCGGATGGAAGTCTTGTAGAGAAAGCAAAGGTAGCAAGAAAAAGAAATGCGCGCGAAAACCGAACGAGAAAGGGGAGAAAACAATTTATCTGTAACAGTCGACCCATTAGCGTTGATTTGCTGAACAGGGTCGATAAAACTGCCGACTCATAAGAACGTAGGAAGCAAAAAAAAAAAAAAAAGAAAAGAAAAGAAAAAGAAAAAAAAGAAAAAAAAAAGAAGTAGGCGTATGTTAAATATATATCTATATCTAGAATTCGATACAAACCTGGGATGTCCTGCATCTAATGGTGAAGTTCCAATTTTGAAGCTCTGGGGAGTGAAGAGTGCCTCTTAATTGCCATTACTCCCAGGTCAACTATAGCCAACTGTGGTAGTACCTGTTAGGGGTCCATCTATAGAAATAGAAAAATGAGTTTACAAAATGTGATTAAAAAGAAATTGAGTTTAATGAAAGAAAATTGAATACACATAAAAAATAAATAAACAAAACGTCTTCAGCATAAAATAACCCGACAAGAGTTGACATGCCGTAAAATCCAACCAACTAACACAAACCTGGGCACGTCAAGTCCTAACATCTATATGATTGTCCTA
The DNA here is from genome assembly GCA_023376005.1 of Doryteuthis pealeii. Taxonomy (NCBI): domain Eukaryota; kingdom Metazoa; phylum Mollusca; class Cephalopoda; order Myopsida; family Loliginidae; genus Doryteuthis; species Doryteuthis pealeii. Next base: position 13,974,564 of record CM042147.1, read on the forward strand.
TCATGTGAGGCCCAACCCTTTTTCTCATATGGGTGCTAGAATGCGGTGGCTGAGAGTCTTGGTGGCCTAGGTATGACGTTAAATTCTGTGTGATGGTGAAATTCCAATTCTGGAGCTCTAGAGAATTTGCAGTACCTTATTATCACCAGAGCTCCCAGATCCATTCTGACCTGGAGTGGTAGTATCTGTTAGGGCCCATCTATAGGTTAAATTGATAAATGTGTTTAAAACTAATTGAGTACCCATCAAGAATGAATAAAAAAAATATCTTCGGTATAAAAGGATCACCGTTGGGTTGACATGCCGTAAACCCCAACCAAACAAATCTGGGCAAGGTTGTATGAAAAATAGACAACTGCCTATGCAGCAAGTCTCCCTTCAACACAACGCTTATGTCATCACAAACAATCCCACATTTGTGCCCAGCAAAACAATAAAAGAAAATTCAGAATTACTGAATGAATCACTTCATCTTAAAATTACGACACAGAATAGAACCGTTTGAAAAATGATTAGTTGGAACCGTATAACTGTCTATAAATATATATATCAATACGCGTGTACCTAAATCTTCTGTCCGTTATCATCCTGCAACACCCTCTTGTTAAAAATGAGACAGTCCAAATCGCCCAAGATGCAATGCAAAAATGTAAATCTAGATTACTGATGTCGCTTAATCGAAGACTACTTATTTGTCCCATTTAATTTCACCCAATTTTAAAATGGGATATTCCAAATCATCTTGCGTTGATTAAATGCCCAATGTAAAATTAAAATGAATTGAAAACAAAATAAGTTGCCTGGTTGTTTTATTTGTTATATTGAAATTGGGAATTACGAATTATATTTTGGTAATTTTGATCTTGTGTCATCCCGGCCTCTTGCTCTAATTTACGCCATGCAACTATATTGATCTTAAAGTTTCTGTAGAATTAAATACTTACAAATTATATGTGTATTAAGTATTATATCGATTGTTATTGTATATTTTTGTATTATTTATTGCAAAGACAACAGAAAGATTTATAAGTCATGAAATGTTAAATAATCGTTTCAGGCTTGAATAGCTGCTCTGGATTTTTGTTTCTTTTCGCGAAAAAAAATCCATGGGTCCCGTTAATTAAGAATAATTATTCTAAAGTTATAGGGACAGCCTCGTGGCCCATTGGTTAACATTCTGGACTGCAGCATCGTAAAAGTGAGTTCGAACTTCTGTTGCCCGATTACATTCATTTTCAGACTAATAATCTTGGGAAAGGTATGAACCCCTTCACCCCCCAGCTATAGGTTAAATAGTACCAATAATTTTCTGCAAGGATGGCTCGAACTTTTAATGTATGCGTTCATTTTTTCAGAAATATTAAACGGATATAAGTTTTGTAGAGAAAGCAAGGGAGCGAAAAACGCAATCCATGCGAAAAACGAATGAGAAAAGGTTGAAAACGTTTTGCTTTAACAGGGTCGATAAAACTACCGACTCGTAAGAACGTAGGAAAAGAAAAAAGAAGGAAGTGGGCGTATATTAATGCACACCACTTCATATGTCAGTATTTGCGTACGATTGCAATATACAAGCACTGATTTTTAAAATAATAGAAAGAAAAATTGATAAAAAAATAGAAATAAAAATATGCGCGAATTGAGTACATGCATTTATTTTTACTTCTTAAAACTGCGGGGTTTTTATCGACGCGTAAATATGCAAGTGTATTTTGTTTTGTTGTTTATTTTTTTTTTTTTTGTGTGTGTTTTTTTTAGATCGTATTGACATTTAGGCTTCGTTTATTCAATTAGAAACTAAACGGTCATGAATATTTAGATAAAACCGGCGCGATATGCAAATTCCTAACCTATCCACCTGCGCACTGCTTACAATTAGTATTAAACACTATAACATATACAGGTTGTTTCAAAAAATGTTAACATTTCCATAGAAGGTTCTTTATTATATTACTAGTAGCGCCTACCCGGCGAAGATATAAGACAAATTACAAATAAAATACATTTATCAAAAAATAAAGTCTGTTCAATAGTAGAAGAAGAATAATAATTGGTTGAATATACCATTTCTTCATATAGAATTGTTGTCGAGTAGCTAGCACCCCTTAAGTACTTTACCAGATGGATTGGCTCATATCCTTAAATAATAATTAAGACCTATAATTAATGTCTTCAACAGCGGATTGATACGCTGATTAATATTCGGACTGACCTTACTGCGTTTGGCTATACAGTGTTACGTTGTAATATTCACGGCACTAAAGCGATATATGTACCGTAGTCCTTTTTTCTTTCTTGGTACTAAAACCCCAAAAGTCACCGTGCTGAAATGGTGCCGATAAGAAAATCATAACACGAGAAACATGTCGTCACAACTGCCAGCCTTTATTCTCGTGCTCGTATAGTGGGCTCCTACCAGAGGGGAGGAAAGGCAGAGAGAAAGAGAGAGAGAGAGAACACTACTAGATTACTGGGCTCTCATGAGGTCGGTGCCCTACAACCGCCCCAGGTAAAAAGAGGGCGAACCCTTTCTTTTTCCCCCCACGTCACCACGTGACTTCCGGTCAACACCCGACTTCCGCTTGCGGTCAATTCTCCGTTCGGGGTTACGCTACGGTCAAACCATCGCTCTCCTCTTTTGGGTCATCACTATTTTTTTTAAGCCTTTGTTACTTCTTCCTCATCCTTCCATTAGCAGTTCTAGCTCACAAAAGTCAGGAATATACCCATCCTGCAACATACAGCAATTGACCCTCCTCTATTTCTTGTAAGTTGACTTGTTGATCATTTTGTAGATTATTGTTCTGTATTTTTGTATATATCCATTAGCACCGGATTCTGGTGCTGAATAAATATATTAATCATTCAATTTCTTCTGTGTATCATTTCACTTAGACATTACAACAGAAATAAATATGAAATAACAAGGATATTTTATTGCCTGAGTAAACTTAACAGTAGAAAATACATGACATGGGATACAAAGAAAAAGGTTAAATCGAACCTAATGGAGAAAAAACATGGTTTAATAATCGTTTGCAGATCTATTACTACTGAATAGCGAGTTCGATCCTCGCAGGATGACTCACCACGTAAAAAAGATCTTATTTTAATCCGGCCAGGTGGGAAGTCAGGGAATTTTTTTTCGTCAGAGTAGAGGGATATGACATCCATAATGATATAATGACACATTTTAATTCAATGATTAACTTTATTTTAATGTGATTTTATAATGTTGTTTAATTTTTAGATGTATTCGAAAATAATTCAAATCATTATTTTTGCTCAAAAACTATGACCTGGTGATATTTAGTGTATATATATATTTACTTTGTCGTTAATTGTCTTATTTTCGAAGTTTCCTCCGGACATACAGATTCACACAACTGCCCTTTATATATATATATAATATATATATATATATATATATATATATATATATATATATATATATATATAACTAGCAGGACCTGTGAATATACCACAGTATGATAATCTAATTATTACGACTTTTGATATGTTTACTTAAGAGCTATTGCTAAATAGCTCAATATGTAAAAAGTATAAAAATATTGATTTAACACTTTTTCTTTTCTTCTTTTCATCTTTTTATTATGTTCGATTGAAACAGATTAGCGTTATCGCTTTCGTGAAATTACCCCCTCTCTATATCTTTCACTTACTCTCTTTCTTAATTCTTTGCTATCTTTCTTTCATATTATATTTTTCTGTGTAGCATATCCTTTTTCTTCTCTTTCTTTATTACTTTCTTTCTAATAAAATTAGAATGGTCCATTATTCAGTGTATTTCGAAAAGAAAAAAAATTATATCTACTTTATTTTCTATTTGAAATACATTCGATTTGTCTACAGAAGTCTTAAAAGGGTGGAGGCTACCCGAAATATTGAATTAAATGAAGCAAAACGACATTCTTCTATTGGAATTCGGATTTTTGGTTTCTTTATATTACCAAAAATGTTCCCAGGAAAAATACTTTCATTTTTAAAAGATCTTGCCAGATTGTGTCGGAGTTAAATTTCAAGGTCAGAGGGTTTGTACCATAAGTAAGTAAAATCCTCAAATTTATTAAAAAGTACAAAAAACAAAACAATTTGAAATGGAAACTTAGTTTTGATAACTTTAAATATATATTACAAAAAAACTATATATAAATACATAATACCGGCATTTATTTATTTAAACCTGTTTTAAAAAACAATGATGACTGTCTTAGGTTGATTGCTCAAATGTTGCCTGTATTAGTTTTATGTTATGACATTTTGGGTAATGCGACGTAGGCAATGACGTAATTTCAGTTACAAACAAGTAGAAACCTAATTTCCATCAAAACATATATAAAGCGTAGTTGTGTGTATGTATGTATGTATGTATGTGTGTCGGTGTGTATGAACTACGAAAATAAAACAATTAACAACAATGTAAATATATATACACATTCACTATAAGCAGAGTTTGCTTTTTGAACAAAAATAATGAAGATTTGATTTATATCTGGGAAGATATTTAAATTTAGGATTTGAATAGTAAAAGAAGAGAAAGTCATTTGTTGCGTTTGTGATTAAAACATAAATCAATTATGTAGACCAAAACAATCAATGGATCTGCGAGACTAACTTTTTATTATTCCATCCTCTACCCAGGTAAAGCCGGTTAGTCGCTTTTAGTTATTAATAGATATTTGCTGTTTAGGTGCCATTTATGTGAAAAAAATAACCTAATTAAGGAGAATCCAATTGGACACATGGCCTAGTGGATAAAGGAGTTAGGTTAAGACAGTTCTAAGTGACAGTTATCTCTACTCTGCAGGTTCAATCCTGATCAAAGGCAGCAGTAACATAGAATGATAATTAACACAGCTTAACACCTGTATCCCAGCTATGGTTAGCGGAATAAGAACAGGATACCCCCGTGGACTGAATAAAGAGTTCCGTGATGGCTCCCGATTACGACAAGAATGTTCCCGAGTTCGAACAGTCGGTAGCCGAGTTGGAGAAAGTTTCCGAATCCGACAAGAAATACCTAAAGAATACCGGAGGGCATATCGACCGAAACGTTGTACTGATAACAATGAAGATGAGGACAATAGTCCGAATAATGCAGATAATACTAATCATCAAGAGAGAAAGGAGAACCCAATAAGCCTCTAATGCAGCACTGCATTTTGTACATTACCGTATGAGGATATTTACAAACACAATGCATAAGACTGTAGCGGTCCAAGCACAACGGTTATGTGTCATTCAAGCCCCGCGAAACTGACAGGCCGATATTGTTATGGCCAATATGAAAGACAAGATGGAAGTCGGCGTTAGTTATTAATACCCTTCAAGATTGCATAAAACGATCCGGAATGTCTGTTTTTATATTGGCCGTTTTATGAGCGTCTCTGTTCCGATAACATAGAAACCAAGGAACCAGGAAGATATGGGTTATCTCCCTTTGCATCTAAATGTCGGCCAATGTCTCTGTGTTTTTTTTTGTTTATTTGTTTGTTTGTTTTTTGAATTTTTTTTCTTGCAGAAATATGATATGGGAAAATATCTTCTGTAGATTTGAATTTCATAAGAACCTTCTGATTTATCTATCTATCTATCTATCTATCTATCTATCTATCTATCTCTTTCTCTCTTTTATATATATATATAATATATATATATATATATATATATATATATATATATATATATATATATATATTATATATTATATAATATACTTAATATATTATACATATATATATATATAAACACATATATATAGACTCATCAAATACTTATATATATATATATATATATATATATATATATATATATATAATATGAGTATATGTACTTAGATATATTATATATATGTATCATAATAATATATATTATTTATATTTGGGAAAATAATTTATATATACATACATATATATATATATATATATATATATATAGAAGATTCTTTAATATTATATTATATATATATATATATATATATATATATATCAGAAGCTTTTTTAATCATATAAAAGCTATCACACACACACACACACACACACACAACACATATATATATATATATATATATATATATATATATATATATATATGATAACTTCTAAAAAGATAGTTATGTCCTAGATATTTCGTAAGAACTGAAGGATGTGAGCGTTATCGAGTTTCTTTGATATTTTCTTTCTTTTTTTTTTGTCATCGGCAAAAGTCAGGATCTGAGAATCGCTCTCCTCTTTTACCGGATTATATTACCACAAGGTTTTTTCATCTTTGATTTTTCTTCGATATGGAAACTTTCTAAAAGTTTGCCGCCTTTTCAACCGAAGCTTACAAGACGATCACTCTATCCACCTGCGTGGAGAATTCAACCAGTCAATTCCCAGTCAATAATTCATAGCATACTAAAATTATTTGACATGCATTTCTGTATTAAAATCATTTGCATAAATTTCTATAGTAAAATCAATGCAATGCATTTCTATACTAAAATAATTGGACAATGAATTTCTATAGTAAAATAACATGCAATGCATTTATGTAGTAAAAAATAATTATGCAATAAATTTATTTTGTAAATGACATAAGAGTCGGTTTAGCTCTGTCGGTAGAGCGTGGGGCTTGGAACCACTAGGTTCCTGGGTCGATACCAAGCTATCTCAGCCTATGAGTATAACAGGTATCTATGCGGTAAAGTGAGGAGCTGATGGTTGGTGTGGTGACTCACATCAGATGCCAAAACAATCTCCTTATTCTAGCGCTAGTGAAAAGGGGATATACTCCCTCGCTGTCTGGCTGATATCGACATTAGGCCACCACGAGTACTACTAGTTCATATATATATATATATATATATATATATATATATATATATATATATATATGTGTGTGTGTGTGTGTGTGTGTGTGTGTGTTGTGTGTATTGGGCAGCATTCTTTCATTTATATATGTAGAATTAAACAAAAGGCACGTTTCATGTTTAACAATTTTATTAAAAATCTTTTCGAACTTTTTGGCCAACTTTTTTTTTTACATTTGGTTCGAATCCAAAACACCCAAGTAAGACGAGCAAGACATGCTGGAAACGACTGGGGAAGTAAAATCGAACACATAAGTGACCTTTTCCCATAGACTCCTACACATTAACACACTAGTGTCGGCCAACCAACAAAAAACTTATATTCCCTCTATCTGTCTGTCTGTCTGTCTGTCTCTCTCTCTCTCTATATATATATATAAATATAATTTTGTTCATTATCTATACTATGTGTGGTTAAAAGTTAGTAAGACTGACTAATATCATAGCAGAAAATTTACATGTGAATAAATTCTACTATCTTTACATTTTTCAAACTAGTACAAATAAAAAAACGCCCTCTGGGCGATGTAAAGATAGATTTTTGAAACATATTGCCTGAGGGGTGGAGTAAAGAATTCAATGTCAGCGAGTACCCTAAGTAAGTAAAATCATCAAATTCATTAAAGGATTAAAAAATAAAACAATTTGAAATGTAAACTTTAAATATGTATTAAAATAAAATAAACTATATAAAGATATATAATACCAGTCATGTATTTATTAAAACTTGTTTTAAAAAAACTATTAGGACTGTCTAAATGTTGCACGTTCAAATTTTTGAGTGTATTTATTCTATGTTATGACGATTTTGGGTAATGTGACGTAAGCAGTGATGTCATTTTTATTATTGACAAAAAATCACTATTAATAGATATCTATCAATTTCATTCACTATCTATCTAATTTTAAAATATGTCAATATCGTATTTATCTATCTATATATCTATCCCCCCGTGGCATATTTGCCTTATTTTACGTACTAGCAGGAACTATGGATATACCACAGTATGATAATTCATTATTATGTTTGATATGTTTACTTAAAAGCTATTGCAGTTTGTTCAATATGTAAAAAGTATGATAATCTTAACTCACTCACTCTTTTTTCTTTCTTTCCTTCTTTTTCATTATGTTCGATTGAAACTGACTAGCATTATCGCTTCCTCGCACACACCTCCTCTCCCTATCTTTACTTACAGAGAGTAATATCTTATTATATTTTTCTGTGTAGCATGTCCTTTTTCTTCCCATCCCTTCTTTATATTAAAAACGGAATGGTCCATGATTTAGCTATAGAGTTGGCATCAAATAACCCACGGGGTTAATATGCCATTAAACCATACAAAACAAAAACATTATTTAGCTGAGTTGCCGACACTTATAAGAAATAAGATTTTGGTGGATAAGCAACATCAGATAATCAGGATTTATATTTTTGTATTCCATCTTGGACGATTTATAACCGGAGGTTGTTGCAAGATGATAACGGTCGTACAATTAAGGAACACGAGTATTAATATATAGATTTTTGTAATGTTGTCCTTGCTATCGGTATTATTCTCACGGATATACATTTGCATTCTGGGAATTTCGTATTGCATTCTGGGAATTTCGTATTATTTGTATTAAGAATAAAAATGGCTTTAAAAGTTTTAAATACACAGAATACAACCTATACCCGGGGAAGTTTGAAGAATATCTGCTAAAATGTTTTATAAACATAAGACAACTACCATATATATATATATATATATATATATATATATATATATATATATATATATATATATATATATATATATATATATATATATATATATATAGTACAAGAGCCGTATTTATGCCTTCGGAATTACTGAAGATTTTCGATGAACACGACGCGTCTCTCACAATGAAAAACATCTCTTAGCGATTTGTCAACAAGAGACCCCCAAGTTCCGCTAGACTTGAGTACCTCCCGAATATAGAATACTATCAACAATTTGTTCGTATCTATCTATCTATCTATCTATCTATCTATCTATCAGAATTAAAGAGATTTATACGAATATTAGCAATTACCCTGATATAGTAATATATCGTTTTGATAAGTAAAAAGATAAATAAAAAGATAAGCTCTGAAATTTCAGTCCGTCGACATTCCTCTTACAACAATATTTATAGACCTTAATTGACTCGTGAATATAGGCACACTATTAACACTATCCACCTCCAAAAAAAATTAAAACACTATATATCCGTAACTCTCAATTAACATCATTCTCCCTCTCTCTCTTTCTCTCTCTTCTCTCTCTCTCTCTCTTTCTCTATCTATCTATCCATGTCAGTCCGTTCATATCTATCTATCTATCGTTCGATCAATCGATCGATCTTTGTCAGTCTGTTCATATGTATCTATTTATCTCAATATATATCACAGTCTAGTCATGTCTGTCTTTCTACCTATTTCAAGTAGATCTATCTATCTATCTATCTATCTATCTATCTATCATCCAGTCTGATCATTATATGTCTATATATCTGTCTCATATTTAAATTCATTTATGCTGGTGCTATCAATAGCAATACTATTAGAATAAATTGTTTTAGGATTAAAGAAAGACAATATATAAAATTCAATTCTCCCGGTCATTGACACACTATTACATCCAAAAGAAACGAATGAAACTATCTATTTGTCACAGATCGTTCATATCTATCCATCTATCTATCTATCTATCTATCTATAGCAGTCGGATTCTATCTATCTAATCTGTCGGAGTTGGATTATGTCTATCTGTATATCCATATATCTATAACAATCGGATTCTATGTATGTATGTATGTATGTATGTATGTATCTATCTATCTATCTATCTATCTATCTATGTCAGTCTCTTCATATCTATCTATCGCATTCGCATTCTATCTATCTATCTATCCATCCATCTATATATCTACTTACCTACCAACCTACCTACCTAATAATCACATATTCAAATTCATTTATGTAGGTGCTATCAATGGCAATAATATAATAGTATATCGTTTCAATAAGAAAAAAAGATAAGCTATAAAATTCATCTCTCTCTCTCTCTCTCTCTCTCTCTCTCTCTCTCTCTCTCTCTCTCTCTCTCTCTCTGTGTCTCTACCTATCGCATTTATAAATAATAAATAAAAAATTCTACAATAGCTAACAATAGTAATAACATAAGAATATATCATTGTGATAAGCCAAAAAAAATAGATAAGCTATTAAATTCTGTTGTCATTTTTCTTGCGGCTGTATTAATAGAAATAATAAATTATCGAAAACACAGACGTATTTTCATTATTTCCTCCAAAATGAGGCACAAATATTCACGTTGATACAATTCAAATACAAACATGAAAAATCTTCGAAGACACCACGGTCTCATTATTTTTATTAATCAGACTTGCTGATACTTTTGGAGACATCTATCAACAACAATGATTAGAATTTTTGCCGTTGTCTTTGTTCAAATATCTACTAGTTAACATACCCGACATAAAATAGGCTTTTAGAATATTTTGTATGAATTTCAAAATGTCGGTAATGATAATTCAGGAGATATGTACTAGTGTCAAGTACGAAAAAACATTTTAAATGCTCCTCGTCGGGACTTACAATATACTGACTGTATGCCCCTCAGAGAGGTAAGATCTCCACCCCACTAAATAGGATTTCCTGTGTGTTACGATTCTGGTAGCCATTGTAGGCGTTCAGTTTCCCTTTTGGTAAATCCTTTGTTCTGTTCCTTGTGGCAGAAAGTCTGTAGTATTCCTTGAAGTCCTAGGTAGATAAGGGTCTAGTTTCAGTGGATATTCCTTGTAGCAGAAAGTCCGTTGTATTCATTGAAGCCCCAAATAGAAAATTGTGTAATTTTAGTAGATGTTCCTTGGAGCAGAGAGTCTGTAGTATTCCTTGAAATCCTCCTCTGTAGGTCTTGATCGAAGAAAGTTAAATTCGCTACTGATTATATATATATATGAGGTTAAGAAAACAAACAAACGTGTTTATTTTTATATGGCTTTAAGCCGACAATTTTTGGAGGATATGTGCTTAATTGAAGTCATACTTAATTTTGAAAGTTAATTAGTTAATAATTAATGAATTTAGGCGGGCATATATGTTCAAATGTAAGGCTAAACGAATCGAGAAAATGTCAATCCCTGAATATACATTTCGACCTATTAGGTCTCATCAAAATTAGGTGTGACTTCAATTAAGCACATATCCTCTAATATATATATATATATATATATATATATATATATATATATATATATATATATAAAACCAAAGTTCTTTTTATATAAATGAATACCAACGATGCCCTGACGACGATTTGCCAAACAAACCAAAACGTTATAACGTCGACACTAACAATAAAATATCATCTATCTGAAAAATGTGTTTTTCATTTTTCATATACTTACACCCCCTCCATACACACACACACACACACACACACACATACACACACACATGTATATATATATATATATATATATCCGTATACATTTTAATAAACGGACCGAAACACATGTGTAAGTGATATCGATTAAAAGTGATATCGATTAAATTCCTTTTTATCCATCTACATTTCTTTTCTTTAATCATTTTTTCCTCATATTGTCGGATTCAATTCCCTTTCCCTTGTTTGGCAAATCGTCGTCAGGGCATCGTTGGTATTAATTATATAAAAAGAACTTTGGTTATATATATATATATATATATATATATATATATATATATATATATATATATATATATATATAGATCCAATTGCCGTTTTAACGTTTATATATATAAAATACGATAATTGATTGACTGTCTGCGAGTTAACACATTTCAATTAAGCATTCGTCCCAAGTTTCTGTGGAATATCACACAATTTGAACGATTACAATACAGAGTTTCATTGATGTTAGAATATAAAAAAATACGATTATTTAAAACATTTCAATTTATATGTGACCATCCCAGAAAAAAATAAATTTTGAAATGATAGGATAAAAATACAAACTAGAATGTCCCTCACCCAAAAAGGAAAAAATATTCAAAGAAAAACAAATTACTCCAAGTTTCACGGAGTAACGAAACAGCAAATCAATGTTATTTGCTCATATAATTTCCATTTTTTTTTCTAATGATTCCAACAAATTCAGAATTTCCTTAGGGATAGGAAATTCCCAAATAGCTGATAATATTTTCCAAATTTAATTATTGGATGAAAATTGCTTGTAGTCGTATAAAAAGTTGATTTACCCTGTCGGTGGGGCTTAGAATACGTTGATTGTATCCCCTGAAAAGTTATGACCCCACTGTTATGACGTCTTTAGGGGGCAATAAATAAATACTCAACACGGAGATAAAAGTAAAGAACAGATGTGTTCAACACATATCAATGTACAAAATGAGGAGGGTTTCATTAGTACAGCATACACGAAGACATGCACTTGCTACTTCTCACTTGAGTAGCTTTGCTCTGCTAAATATACCCTTTGGGTAAGTCCATTGTTCTGGTCATAGGGGAGTCATCTACAACACTCGCTCACCCCAAAAGTTGGTTGGTTGATTTTAAAGGCATATCAACATGTTAGGGGTTAGTTCGTCGTAATCCATGTTTGGGAGCAAGAGCTTCGCACTGAGAATTATTCTCCTGCAATCAATAAAGTCACAATTGATTCGGATTTACAACGCGTTACCTACCCACCCACTTTAAAATTCTACGAGTTTAGGAAAATAGCGACAAAAGTTAGGTGATATATTTCAATGTTTGTGTTAGGGAGATTTTTCTCCCTAAAGTTGCACCACGAAATAGTTGCTCCTCCCTGACTCCCCTTTGTTCCAATACTGGATCCATACCTTTCCCAAAGGTGGTGTATCTATATATACACATTTGTAGTAATTAGTTTTAACATTTTGTAAGCATCATTGGGGCCATGTATGTTACTGATTAGATTCATGTCTATATTCTATGGGATGATTATTATTTCCTTAAAAAAGGACAGAATGTCTTCAATATTGACTTTTCAAAAGGATATTTTATATCATATGTAAATGCAAGATAATTATCTCCCTTGTTTTGTTCGGCCATCCTATTGTGTGGGTACAGGCACCGTTTGACACCGGTAAAAGTCACATGTTTGCGTGGTCCTGGTTTTGAATTCTTTTAGCAGCAGGATTTGAGGCGACAAGAAGGTAAATACATGCTTGGAACTTATCCTCCTCTTTTTCGATTTCATTAGTTGTATATTAGAGAAACTACAGAGCCCTTTGTATTCTATTGTAGTTTCACGTTGAAGACCAGTTGCGAAACAGGAGGATCAGTGACAACTCCCGTATTTACCTAAATAAAAGTATCTTCACCAGTCGACTCTGTCATTACTCATTCCTCGCCTGGGTGTTGCCGTTACATTATATGTATTAAAATAACGGTTTCTGATGTGAGCAAAACCCCTACATTCTATGAATAAGTGTTTAACAGTCAAAGGTATTTGACATGTTTCACACTGTGTTGGTGTTCTTGTTTGAGTATGAAAAAGAAAGTATCCTGGGAATAACAATAAAACTCATCTGATGGTGAGGCTCCAGTGCGGTGTATCAATTCCTTGCTACACCCATTATAAGTTACCGTATCTATCGTAGGTGTGGGTCAAATAAATCTATTTGCAAATTATTCGGTTTGGCAACCAGTCTAGGAGAAGAAAAACTCTGAATCCAAACCTGTAAAATCCTACTCGTGCGGAGAGGTTAGTATAGAGTTATTCAATAAGCTTATCTTAGATGCGACAAAAGGACAGAATGGGGGGGGGAGGCTAATGAGAATCGAACTCATTAACAATGGTCTGCAAAACTAGACATTTTGAAATTTCTATTTTATGAGAAGTAATTTTCTTCTATTTAATTACTTTTTCTATATCTAATCACATTTTTATTCAATAAATCTGATGGAATTTATGTTTCTTCGAGCCCCTTAAACGAGTGGTAAGATTTCAGTTTCGGAACCACGTTTGAATTTAACGGAATCCTATGAAGATGATTTATTTTAAGGTAATTAAGAACAAACAAAAAAAAAACAGGGACCGATGTTACAGTGGCTGGAACATTGAGTGTATTCACAATAAAGATGAGGAAACAGTCTGAAATATCAAAATTACTTTTTATAATTGATTTTCAGGTTAAGACGATAACCATCTTCAAATATCTTTTTTTCTTCTATCAGTTTATTTTCTTTGAATTAAAGTGAAATTTACTTTTTTGTATAACGACGGCTGATTTCGTAATTCAAGAAAACAAAACTAATATTTCTGAGATATCAATCTTTAATCTTTTGAGTGCAAAAATGATTTTTATCTGACAATGCAAAAGATTTCATCTCGAACTTTGAATTTTCATTTGATATTCATTGATTTTACAAAGCAAATTATTATCTTATAAATTTATTAGATCTACGTGTTTGTCTTTTGTCGTTTGAGAATATTCACAATTTGTTCATTGTCTACACAAATTTTCAAATAAACTATTTTTATCATTCAAAATATTATTAAAGTGGTTGCTTTCTTCAGCATTCTTTCTGATCAAAGTCATGGTTCAAATATTTTTTGTGTTTTCTTTATTGCTTACAATGTTGAGATTAAGTATTTTTTTATCATATATTCTGTAGTTCTTTTCATTTTTTACTTATATCGTGTGTCCTCATCTTCATATTCTCCTAAAGTCTATTTTTTTTATTGAAAACGTCTGATCATTTGTATCGGGGTTCTTCTTTTCCCTTATCAGGGTATCTCTCTCTGTTAAAATCATTGACACCATTTTAGGGATTCAGTTGATCTATTGTTCACAGAATCCAGTTTGTAATCTTTGTCTGTACATTTTCTCTGTAATATATATATGTCTAAATCTGTAGTGAGTTAGTAATCTTAATCTGTAGGTTCCCTTTGTAATATGTATGTCTAAGTCTGTAGTGAGTTGGTAATCCTAGCCTGTAGATTTCTTCTGTAATATATAAGTTCAAGTCTGTAGTGAGTTGGTAATCCTAGTCTGTATGTTTCCTATGTAATATATGTCCAAATCTGGTGTGATTTGTTGATCTAGTCTGTAGGTTTCCGCTGTAATATATAAATCCAAGTCTGTAGTCAAGTTGGTAATCCTAGTCAGTTGGGTTCATCTGTCGTTCTGTCTTTCAGCAGAAAGTTAAACCAGCAATTTATTTAAGGACAATTGTAAAAGCTCTTAAAAGCTTTCTGTCCACTTATTTCATTGGCCAACTTGAACCAGAAATAGTTGCTACTTTTGCTAAATAGAAATGGCCATTTTGGTTACATCTTATACCTACAGATAGTCCAGCACCCTCTATTCCATTTTGTTCTTAAACCAGAAAACACGCAGACACATTTTCGTGTACATATCTTTGTTTATTCTCTGACTCTCTGATATATTCTTTACTACGTGCGCATGAAAGCAGATACAGAATACACGTCTGCTCAGAATAGCACTCTGGTCTCAACTTTTTAGATTCTAACCATGCCAACTTCAGACTCATCTGATCACATGACTCTGTAAACCAATGAAGCCCCGTTCCAAATGAAGAGATCTCTGGTCTTTACTCCATAGATTTTAATCCTACTTTCCCAGATTCATATGATCACACAATCCTCTAAGCCAATCAGAGCCCCGTTCCAGCTGAACTCGATATTAAACTTTGTTAATCAATGTAACTCCGGTATCACAGTGTTATCGTTGATGTTAAAATCTACACTACACTACCTTACAAAAATGATAGGCTATGCTTATCCAATATGGAAATCACACACACACACACACACACACACACACACACACACACCTATATTTCTAGTGAACTGAGAGGCTGTGCTTGATCGAATTTGTGTTTTGTTTAAAAACTGCTAATCAGAATATGTCAAGACTGATAAGAAAAAATATCAAGAGTTGGTATTGAAAAGTCTAGACTTTGTATAGATTGGTCTAGACGTGCAGACATCAGCACTTTTATGTCAAATCTGCACAGTTGTGTACATCTGTACATTGGAATTTTCGATTAAAAGATGGTCTCCTAACATTTTATCATATCTCACGCACACATAAACACAAGTATATTTTTATATAATTATTTGAGTTTCTATGTATATGCGTATGTGAATATGCCTCTGTGACTGTCTAAGAAGACTATGAAAATATAAATATATTCTAACCGACTTACATATAATTTTAAATATCTACAGAGAGGGGAAAAATGCATTTGGTTTGCGTCGTAGGCACACGTACTAACAGCGGGGCCGAATTAACTTTCTGGTCTCAATAATTAAATTTAGAAACAGAACAACAGCAAAAAAAAAAATTAAAAAAATAAATGAATAAAACAGAGATAAAATAATAAGAATAAGAAAAGAAGAAAAAAAAAAGAAAAAAAAGAAAAGAATCATATGTGTCTTTTTGTTGTTCCATTGTTTTCCAAATCATACATTGCCTGAAGCAACTAAAACTTTGCCATTTTCCACGACATCTTTTCCTATGAAAACCTGCACCGTCCCTGTCCCCAAACATGGCTGTCTACACCGACGCATATTTACATATTTGATTAAAAGTACAACGAGTTGTAATTGTTTTGCTTGAAAACTTTCCCAAAGTTTGATAAAATTCTTTTTGGTTTTTACATATTAACCTTACTAAGAACTCAAGTAAATAAACATTAGTTTTGACTGTTCAGACCTATTTGTCAGTATTTTTGAGACGAGTCTTGATGCGAATAATTTTGATAATTCAAACTGTTGTCCTCATTTTGTCTGGAAATGTATAAACACAAAGTTCATGTTTATCATTAAATAAACTTTCCAGCTACAAATATGAAAGAAAATATAGTCAGAAGACACTTAGATTTATAACTAGTTCTGATCAATAATTTTGATATTTCAGACTGTTGTCCTCATCTGTACTGTGGTATATATGTATTATTATTATCTGCGTTATTCGGACTATTGTCCCCATCTTCATTGTTATTTGTACAACGTTTCGGCCGATATAGCCTCCGGCCTCTTCAGGTATTTCTTGTCGGTCTCGGGAACCTTCTTTTCGAACTCGGGAACTTTCTTGTTGTATTCGGGAGCCATCACGGAACTTTGAACCTAACCCTTTATTTATTCCACGGGGTATGCTGTTCTCATTCCGCTAACCATAGCTGGGGTAGGAGTTGTGTTAATTAATCATTTTTCTAACTGCTTTCACTCAGGATTGAACTCGGGTTCCAGAGATAACTGTCACTTAGAACTGTCTTAACCCAACTGCCTTATCCATTCGGCCATGTGTCCAAAGTTGGACACATACCTGAAGAAGGCCGGAGGGTATATCGGCCAAAACGTTGTACAAATAACAAGGAAGATGGGGACAATAGTCCGAATAACGCAGATAATACTAATCTTCAAGCCTCATCTCAAACATTCAGAGAAATAATCTGTATTATTATTTGTCTGTATTTTTGAGATGTGAATAATTTTATGTTTCGGACAGTTGTCCTCATCTTTGTCATGGTATGGTATTTTTTTCTTTTTTTTTCTTCAAGATTGTCTCGCATATGATTACGAACACCGATATTGTCGAACATACTACAGTCACGTTTCAAAGAAAAATAATCAACCCGACGTGGGGCTCGAACTCATTATTAAGAGTCTCGTGCTCTACCGACTGAGCTAGCAAGGCCTGTACAATATCATCCCTGAAAAAGGCATAATACATATAAAATGATACAAGAGTTCGCTTGCTTTGTTTTTATACTAAATATCATTTCCAATGCGTTTTTATAGTAAAAAGCATTGTCCAATGCATTTTTACAATAAAAATCATAGTCCAATGCATTTTCATAATAAAAATCATTTCTAATGTATTTCATAGTAAAAATCATTTCTAATGCATTTTCATAGTAAAAATCATTTCCAATGCATTTTCATAGTATTTGTAAAATCATCATTTCCAATGCATTTTATAGTAAAAATCATTTCCAATGCATTTTCATAGTAAAAATCATTTCTAATGCATTTTCATAGTAAAAATTTCCAATGCATTTTTATAGTAAAAATCATTTCTAATGCATTTTCATAGTAAAAATCATTTCCAATGCATTTTCATAGTAAAAATCATTTCTAATGCATTTTTTAGTAAAAATCCTTTCCAATGCATTTTTCATAGTAAAAATCATTTCCAATGCATTTTATAGTAAAAATCATTTCAATGCAATAAAAAATCATTTCCATATGCATTTTTATAGTAAAATCATTTCCAATGCATTTTTAAAAATCATTTCCAATGCATTTTCATAAAAAATCATTTCCATTTCATGTAAAAATCATTTCCAATGCATGTATAATAATCTTGATTTAACTCTCTCTCACTCATTGTTTTCTTTCTTTCCTTCTTTTCATCTTTTCATTATTTTCGATTGAAACAGATTAGCGTTATCGCTTACACGCGCTCAATCCTCTCTTTATTTCTTCTTTTTTTCTTCTTTTTTTCTCTGTAGTATATCCTTTTTTTCCCTTTCTTTATTCATGATAATAACGGAATGGTTCATTATTTAGATGAGGTGACGGCACTCATATGAAATGAGAATTCAATAGATAAGCAACACTAGATAATCAGGGTTTAAATTTTTTCATTTCATCGTAGATGATTTTGAACGGCCTTATTTTAAACGAGGGTGTGTTGCAAGATGATAACGGTCGTACAATTAAGGAACGCGAGTATTAATATATAGATTTTTCTTTGATAGTTATGTTTAATCTTTTGAGTGCAAAATTATTTTTATCTGACAAAGCAAAAGATTTCATCTCGAACTTTGAATTTTCATTAGATATTCATTGATTTTACAAAGCAAATTATTATCTTATAAATTTATTAGATCTTCTTGTTTGTCTTTTGTCGTTTGAGAATTTTCTCAATTTGTTCATTGTCTACACAAATTTTTAAATAAACTATTTTTATCATTCAAAATATTATTAAAGTGATCGCTATGGGTAAATAGTTGGTCAGACAGAGTTATCTTTCCTTGGTTATACAGTTAATATAAGAGAAGGAAAACTATAAAATCAAACAGGCTTTATTCCGTTTAAAAAGTTGTCCTTGTATCCCATAATACACGCTGTTGAGAAATTTAGTCAAACCATACCTTATTTTATTTTCATGTTTTGTTGGAATGGCGTTGTTCTATAGGGACGATGGCGTAGTGTCCAAAAAAAAATAAAAAAATTATCTGCATCAGCGCAAGTGTCTATGCAGGCTATCCCTGAGTGACAGTATTTGGTGCATTGACTGCTTACAATCTGTGACTCTTTCTGTAGCAGCTGTTTTTCTCCCACTTTCTGGCTCTCTTTACTGTCGTGGATACTCTCTCTCCACCTCATTTCTCTTCGTGCCTTGTTTAACGTTAAGGCACCAGCCGCTCGTTGTGTTTTATTTTACTTGAATCCCAAAGAATCCACCGAATCATTAATACTCTGACCAAGACTGGCAAAGGAAGAGGGAGGTCTGTGATGCAATAATCACAAGACGTGATTGAATAAAAAAAGTGGTACTAATGTAGAATAGCGCGCAAAAGATAATATCATTACATTACGCATATAGGAACGGTTTAGCTCAGTCGGTAGAGCGTTCAGATTGGAATCACAAGGTTCCTGGTTCGATATTGGCCCTCTCCAACTCAGCGTAGGAGTACACAGGGATTTGTGCGGTAAAGTGAGGAGCTGATGGTAGGTGTGGCACTCCACCAGACACTAAAATAATCTCCTTTGGTCTAGCGCTAGTGAAAAGGAGATAGACTCCCTCGCTGTCTGGCTGATACCGACATTAGGCCGCCCCGACGACTTTACTTTTACGTATAAAAAAGCATTACATTTAATTGAAATGCCCGAAACCTCTGAGACGCTAGGGTTAGGGTAATGGTTAGTGTTAACGTTAGGGTTTGAGTTAGTATTAATGTTAGAGTTAGCATTAGACTAATTCAGTAGTTTCCGTAATCTAATACTATTTATACGTAAAATGCAATTCTAATGATATTATCTCTTGCGCGCTATTCTGCATTTGTACCATTATTTTCTTTTCAGTTTTTTTTAATGTGTTGTATTATATTACTTGAATCTCAAAGAAACCACCAAATCATTAATACTCTGACCTGGGCGGGAAAAGGAGGAGGTGTGTCTGTGATGCAATAATCACAAGACGTGATTGAAGAAAAAAAATAAAAGGTAATTTCCAATGCATAACTTGGAAAGAAACCTGTCTAGATTTTTGGAGCATAAGAACAAACAGCTCGCCACTATTGATTGGAACTGACAGAACTTTCTTTTTAAAAATTTTTTGGGAGTCTTTTTACTTGTTAATAATGAACTAAGCAACGTCATTTATTACCAAAAAGAAAGGCGACCGTCCGCACACATGTCGATGATATTTCCCACATATAGACGTAATTTTGTTTGTAGACCCATATACACATTGGAAACACGTAGAGATATGGATACACGCTTATATATATATATATATATATATATATATATATATATATATATATTTACCAACCCCTCCGCACGAGCAGGATGCGACACAAGGTCAATTTCTTAAGCGGAGTTTTATCAGGTTTGAATTCAGAGTTTTCCTTCTCCTAGACCTGTTGCCTACCCATGGTTAAAGAGCCCAGTCTGCCCTACTATTTACCCATAGCTGGAGGGAGAGTAGGATTCATACTTTCCCAAGGGTATTAGCGCTAAGAAATGCAATTACCACGTCCACACACACACATATATATATATATATATGTGTGTGTGTGTAATGTAAAAGGAGACTTACCGGTGAATATGGTCACGATGGTTAGATGGCGCACAGTTCAGGAAGGTAAGTCAGCGATATAACAAATACAAAGTGCTCAATACGTTAGTAGAGCAAATTTATTGCAATATAGGTACAAGTGATAACCTACTCGAGTTTCACCATAAGGATCTTATCATAAGGATAACGAACCGTTTAACGTGAAGGACACACACGTGTAGTCGACTGCAATTAATCAGTATCTCGATTAATTCAGCGGATTTAACCCTGAACATCCTTATGATGAAACTCGAGTAGGTTATCACTTGTACCTATATTGTAATATATATATATATATAGCTGTATTTATACATACTTGATCATACAATATTAATACAGTGTATCTTAGAAATCACATATAGAATCATCCCTCACTACCAAGTTTTGGATAAATTTATATATATATATATATATATATATATATATATATACTATTCGTAAAAAAGTGAATGGATTGTGTTCGTTAAATGTCTAAGATATTTCTTAACACATACAGACATTACAGGGTCATGTAAAAATATAATTTTATTTCATGTTTTTCGTTTTAAATAACCTCACATTAGCTTAAAATTCCAACACACTCTTTTCCCCTCCTTGGTCAGATACCAGCAAAAAAAAAATGCCAGTCAAATTCTAAGCTTTGATGTGGACTTACACACTGGAGAGGGGGAGAGATAGACACAGGTAGATAGAGAGATGCATATGCATTACTTACTTCTTTGGCCATTGGTGATCTCTAGTCGTTTCTATTCTTTCTCTCCATGTTGAATTCTATTTCTAGATTCTTGTTGGTGGTTCGTCTTTGATACATTCCTCCTTCTTGGTCAATCTTTTTGCCAAGACATTCATCAAGCAAGAACACCATATTATTATTTAAACTTTTATTTACTTAACTAAAGTTCTTCTTCTAACTAACACATCGCGCGTGTGCATAATGAGCCCATGCTTCTCATCGGACATCCAAGCAGGTACTAACGGGTTAAATTGGTCCCACGTGACTTCACGTACTTCGCGGGCTTTCTGTAATATTCCATGGAAAGTCCCGCCTGTGATATGAAAAAGGGGCCATCCCTTCAGAAATACAGGGGGTTGACAATAATCTTATGCAACCGCATAGATTATGCAACACTTACACTAAGATAAAACTTAGATATCTAACAAGCAAGTGCAGTCTCGGTTGTCCTAGTATCACATTTGACAGGAGCTGGAAAATAGCGGACGAGCTCAAGCGGGTCCAACGATCATCCATACTGACAGTAATAACATTGGAGTACTTACTACATACATAACACTCCAAATTGGCCCTGGTTGTCAACCCATCTAGGAGCAGGAAGAGTCAGTTATGAAACCATCGCCGCTGAACGGCTTACATAATCCCGAGGATGGACAAGGGAGTAAACATCGAAAATAAATCCGGAGCCGGAGTCCCTAAGGTGGAATAACGCTGAATTTCACTGCGACACTGCCATTGCCAAACTGCATAGGTTCTTGTCCTTTCCTTTGGACCACAGTGTAGAGAGGGGGGGTCTGCTGTTTGGGCATCAGCATCTCCTCTAAAACAACCCGCCCAGGCTATGTAGGATGGAAAACAGAAGGATGCCAACCAACCAACCAACCAACAAAACTTGTTGGTAGAACACATTGAACACACATTTACATATGGATCATCATCATCATCATCATCATCATCATCATCATGTCGCGCTAGCGGTACGGATATCCATGACAATCTCTTGCCAACCCTCCCTATCATTCATCGCTCCCGTGCGGCATCCAGTATCCGCGCGGAGCTGGTAAATGTACGCGTTTGCTTGGCAGCCCACACTGGCGTGCCGCTCTTTGTACGTCCAGGTCAGAGTATTAATGATTCGGTGGTTTCTTTGAGATTCAGGTAAAATAATACAACACATTAAAAAAAAACTGAAAAGAAAATAATGGTACAAATGCAGAATAGAGCGCCAGAGATAATATCATTAGAATTGCATGTGCTGGCTTCCACAAGAAAGTCACTTATGAGTTTGTTCGTGTTTCTTCAGTGGTGTCCAGCGCGTCTTGTTCGTCTAACTCGGATGGTTTGTGTGATTTGGGGCAAATGCCCGTAGAGCTGTTTTTTCGTAGGGTATTGTTTCCACGTCTTGTTTAGGCAGGCAGGCAGCATTCTTGTATAGGTTCCATCTAGCTTATTTTCTAGGCACTTCGTTATGGTCCAGTTGGTGCAGCCGTACAGCAGCACATACACAACTACGGATTGGAAGAATTGTCACTTTACCAAGTCTGTGAGATCTGATTTCCATATGACTAATAGTCTGTTTATATATATTTATCAACCCCTCTGCACGAGCAGGATGCGACACAAGATCAATTTATTAAGCGGAGTTTAACAGGTTTGAATTCAGAGTTTTCCTTCTTCTAGACCGGTTGCGTAACCATGGTTAAAGATCCCAGTCTGCCCTATTTACCCATAGCTGGAGGGAGAGTAGGATTCATACCTTTCCCGAGGGTATTAGCGCTAAGTGAAATGCAATAACCACGTCCAGGATTTGAACTCGGGGCGACGACTCCATTTCCCAAGACTTTAACCATTACACTTGGCGCTTCCTGTTTATAGCAAACCATGCCTTTCCTATGCGTGTATTAACATCACTCTCTGTGGATGATTAAATCAAAACAACCAGCAAACCGACCAACCGTCATTTTTGACAGACATTATGCTCATGCAATATATCGAATATGCTAGAAACCCCTTTTAATCAAATATGAGTGATTGTGCGTGTCACAGTGAATCTGGGAGTAATGGCGATGATTGGATACTCCACATTCGCCAGACCTTTATCAAATTGTCTTTATTAAGCATAAAATAACCCGAAAAGAGTTTATACGCCATAAAACAAAACAACCGTAATTTTTGACAGGCATTATGCTTATACAGTATATTGAATAGGCTAGAAATCCCTCGTAATCAAATAGATTTGATTGTATGCGTCAGATTTCTGTTGAGAAGAATTCCATATAAAATGGCGCATTCATAAAACTTCTTTGGTTCTTTCTTTATTCATGTAATCTTTCCATCTGAGTTTGGGGACTGCAATAAATATTCAATTGAATAGTCATCAAATATTGTGTAGTAAGTCTGAAATCCAAACAATAACAACGCTGCCTTTACCCCCTAAACTAGTGATTTCGCACCCTCAATCCTTAATTTCTAATATATATGCTTATTTCCCTGATTCGTTTCAAAGTAAATTTCATTCCTTGCAAATTCTGTTTTTGTGATCTTAAAAAAAAACGCCATGATTATTAGTCTTGTGTATGACACGGAACTGGCGAGAGATAAGAGACCCAAATTTCGATGAAGTTTTACTTACGCCAAAATAAATTTGTTGCCAATAAACTTAATTCGGAATCTCTCATACAATTTGATGAAAAAAAAAGGTGGGAAGCAAATATCTTTATATATATATATATATATATATATATATATATATATATATATATATATATATATACTCCGACTAATGGAAGCAATTTAGATAAAGTATTTCGATAGCAAGATAACTTGAGGAAAGAACGAAGTTTTAAGTCCAAAGTTCTGATGAATACAAAATTTGTAGGTGAGTTGAATATCTTATTATAATGGAGATTCGGTTTCTGCTGTGTTTACCCAAAACTACTACCCTTAGGGATTGCATATGTTTATTAATGAGTATTTAATCTTCAGTTAAAATCATTAATATATAAAACAAATCTTATTCATTAAAGTTGTCTCTATGAAGGTCTGAGTTAAATTTGAGAGAAGTAAATAGCATATATATATATATATATTATATATATATATATATATATATATATATATATATATATATGCTATTTACTTCTCCCAAATTTAACTCAGACCTGGAAGGAGAAGAATTGGTGAGAAAGGTGTTATCAATTCCACCCAAACATGAAAAAGTTGGCCAGAAAATTGGAAAAGATCAAAAATAAAATTGTTAAACAGGAGATGTGCCTTTTGTTTAATTCTACATGTATAAATGAAAGAATGCTGCCAAATACACACACACACACACACACACACACACACACACACACACACACACACACATATATATATATATATATATATATATATATACTCCTCTAAATGGTGATAAAAATGGTAGAGGTTTGCCATAAGGGCAATAGTGTTGGGGCAATCATATAGGTGATAGGGCCTAACGTGACCAGCTGATTGATCAGAGGGGACCTCTCTGACCGCCCGTCTAGTCTAAGTAACGGCCAAAGTCGAGTGTTACATGTTATGGACTGTTCTGCTATCTGGGTTCCATCCTTAAGCATCTCGGGTAGCCACTCACGGCTAACAGGTGGCCCCATTTGGGGGGTCTTACCCCTCTACAGGGGTGCAGCCAGTGTATTCTAATGCCCCAGTCGACAGGGGTAGTTGCTTGGTTAAAGGAAAAATGGTAAATTTCACATAGTACTAATACCCTTGGGAAAGATATTAATCCAACTATTCTCCCATCAGCTATGGGTAAATAGTAGTGCAGATTGGGGTCATTAACATTGAGATCTCAAAAAACGAACAAACAAAAACGCCATCTTTATTTGTCCTGTGTATGACACAGAACTAATGTGCAATAAAAGAGTCCAAAAATTTCTATGAAATTTTACTTACGCCAAATGAATTTGTTATCAACAAACTTCATTCAGAAGCTCTCATAGAATTTGATGAAAAAAAAGGCGGGAAGCAAATATCATATATATATATATATATATATATATATATATATATATATATATATATATATATCCACTCCGACTAATGGAAGCAATTTAGATAAAGTATTTAGATAGCAAGATAACTTGAGGAAAGAAGGAAGTTTTAAGTCCAAAGTTCAGATGAATACAAAATATGTAGGTGAGTTGAATATCTTATTATAATGGAGATTCGGTGTCTGCTGTTTTTAACCGAAAGTACTACCCTAAGGAATTGTGTATGTTTATCAATCAATTTATATCAAAATCATTAATATATAAAATAAAGTTCTCAAAATTCACATTGAATTTTCCAGTTGTACACAGCGCAGTGGATAAAGACGTTCGTATAAAACAGTTCTAAGTGATAGTTATCTCCAGGCTGCAGGTTCAATACTGGTCAACATAGAGTGATAATTAACACAGCTTAACACCTGTACCCCAGCTATGGTTAGCGAAATGATAAAAGGATACCCCCGTGGATGAAATAAAGGGTAGGGTTCAAAGTTCCGTATGGTGACTCCTGATTAGAACAAGTTCAAGAAGGCTTCCAAGTTCTATTAGAAATAACTGAAGAAGGCCGGAGGGCACATCGACAGAAACGTCGTACAGATAACAATAAAAATGAGGACAATAGTCCGAATAATCCAAACTCTTGGGAAAGGTAAGAATCACCTCATTCTCCAATCATGTGTTAGTACCACTACTTTTTCCACAAGGATAGATTTGGCGTTAAATTGCCCACGAAGTTTGATATGCCATTAAGATTTTTTGTAAACTATTAGGGTTTAAACAATGCAGTAAAGAAAGCATATTTTTGTTTTATTTATAGTTTTATTAAGAAGCCCGACGAATATATCAACCGAAAGATAGAACAAAAACATGAACTCGTTTGGATAACCCTTTATTCTACTGTTTTTTTTGTTTCTTTTTTCAAAAATGTTTTCTTTGGTTTTGATAGTTTTTTTTTTGTTTTTAGATTAAATAATCATTAGATTAACTAATAGAAAATAAAAAAACACCCTCCGGGCGATGTAAAAATAGATTTTTGAAACATATTGCCTGAGGGGTGGGAGTACAAATTTCAATGTCAGTGAGTTTGTACCCTAAGTAAGTAA
The DNA here is from genome assembly GCA_023376005.1 of Doryteuthis pealeii. NCBI lineage: Eukaryota > Metazoa > Mollusca > Cephalopoda > Myopsida > Loliginidae > Doryteuthis > Doryteuthis pealeii. The sequence goes on from CM042147.1 coordinate 14,001,184, forward strand.
AATCATCAAATTCATTAAAGGATTAAAAAATAAAACAATTTGAAATGTAAACTTTAAATATGTATTGAAATAAAACAAACTATATATAGATATATAATACCAGTCATGTATTTATCAAAACTTGTTAAAAAAACCAATGAGAACTGTCGTATGTTGCATGTTCAAATTTTGAGTGTATGTATTCTATGTTATGACGATTTTGGTTATGTGACGTAAGCAGTGACGTAGTTTTTGTTACAGACAAAAACCGGAAGCGAATCTCCATTATTAATAGATGACGATTTTGGGTAATGTGACGTTGGCAGTGACGTAATTTTTGTTACAGACAAAAACCGGAAGCGAATCTCCATTGTTAATAGATTGTAGAAACAAAAGTTTCATGCATTTTAATTTTTCTTTTTTTCTTTTCTACTAAATAATGAAATGAATAAAAATATATTTTCATCCATTGATAGTCTGGCACAGAATATCTTGAGAAAATACAGAAAAGAATGAATTCTTTTAGTTTTATTTAGTGTCTTATCTATTTATAGTTTTATTTAGAAGCCCAACGAATATATCTACCGAAAAGTGGAAATAAAATAGAAAGTAAAGTGATACTAATTTGAATAACTCTTTATTCCACGGTGTGCTTTTTTTTTTGTTTTGTTTTTAAATAATTTAAATGTTTTCCGTTTTTAGCTGTTTGATTTCTCCTTTTTTTTAAATAATTGATTTTCACTTTTTAAAAAATAATTATCGACGTCTCTAATATTTGGGGGTCTGCTTCATTTTCTCTTTATGTTTATCCCTTAAGTTCACAAAAACTCTTCCTTCTTGTCTCCTTCGGTTTGAAAAAAAAGAAGAATTTTTTGTTTTCGATATTTTGAAGAAGCTTTTTTTTTTCTTTTAAAGTTTATTCATCATTTTTTGCTTTATTCTTCCTTTTTATTATTTTGTTTTTCATTCAATTTGTTATTTCTTTTTATTCGCCATCTTTTTTCTCTCTGACCAGCAAAGACTTACATTGGTAATGCCGTAAAATGTCGAAAAAACAACCAAGCACTTAGTTTGATTTAGTTTGGTTTTGTTTTATCAACCTCAGTGGGTCATTTAATGCCGATTAAGTTGTGAAATAAATTCATTCTTAATGGATACACAATTTTTTTTTACTATATATATTTTCTATGTAACCGATATATGGGACCCTAACAGGTACTACCACTCCAGGTCAGAGTGGACCAGGGAGCAATGGTGATGAAGGGGTGTCCATATTCCCCAAACCTCCAAAACTGGAACCTCACCATCAGATAGAGTTTAACGTCATTCCCAAGACATGTAGATCCTCAGCAACCGCCTTCTAGCCTCCATATGATAAAAAGGGTTGGGGTTTGCCATAAGGGTAATAGGGTTGGGACAATCATTTAGGTGCATAGGGTTGACGTGATCAGTCGATTGATCGGAAGGGGCTTCTCCCCGCCCGTCTAGCCTAAGTAACTGTTAAGTAGAGTGCTGCAGGTCAATGGACTGCTCATCCACCAAGACTCCATTCTTAAGCATCACGGGTCGCCACCTACGGCCAACAGGTGGCCCCATTTGGGGGAGTCTTACCCTCTGAAGGGTACAGTCGGTACATTCTAACGCCCCAATCGACAAGACGGGCGCAACACTGACTAAATAAGTTAAAACATGTGTTTATATGAGTATCTTTATATATTACAGCTGATGTAAACTATTAGTGTTTTAAATAATGCAGAAAAGAAAGTCTTTTTTTTTAAGTTCTATTTAGTGGTTTATTTATTTTTATAGTTTTAATCTAGAAGTCCGAAAATATATCAACTGAAAACTAAAAAATACAAACCAGTAAGTAGAGAGGTACTAGTTTGTAACTATTTACCCCTACTACGTTTTTTTTTTTTTGTTTTTGTTTTTCAATATTTTTTCTTTGGTTTTGAATTATTCTTTCTTGTTTTTTAGACGTTTAGTTTCCTTTTATTTTATATAATTTACGATGTCTAATATTTTGGGGCTGCTTTATCATTTCTGTTTTGATGTTTATCACAAACTTTCCTTCTTGTCTCAAAAAAAAAAAAAATTCGTTAAATTTTCTTCGATTTGAAAGAAAAAGTTAAGAATTTTTTTTCTGATATTAAAAAAAATTTTTCGCTTTTGTAAGTTTATTCTCATTTTTTTGTTTTATTCAATTTTTTTTCTTTGTTGGAATCTTCTTCCTTTTTTTTGGTCTCTCAGTTTGTTATTTTTGATTCTTCATCATCTTTTTTGGTTTTCACATTCTCTTCATCAATGTTTGGTTACCGGAAAAAAAACAAAAACCCAAAAACAAAAAAAACCAAAAAAAAACCCCAACAAACAAAGCAAAAAAACACCCAAAACAAAAAATAAAGCCAGTTCCTGATTATTTAAACTGCAATTGGGATTGGAAAAATAAGTGAAATTCATTAACAACCTCTTGAAAACTTTTGTTAATTTGGCCCCAAACGATTCAAAAAAAAAAAAAAAATATAAAAATACTCGAAATAAAAACGCGCCAAAGCCCAATTATCGAACAGAACAAGACCCCCCACCACAAAAATCTAAAGTACCAGACACAGACACACAAACATACAGTTCACACACACACACAAACACACACACACACGACTCGTATATACACCACTTGCATATATGTATATAAGTAGAGACAACAGACCACTCACACATGTATATATGAATATATTATAATATACTGTCTAAAAATCCCATAGTATCAATATATATATATAGTAATACTATTATATATATTATATAACACTCTGTAACACACACACACACACACACATATATATACATATATACTATACGTATATATATATAATATATATAATATACGTTCCTTTTTCCGTACGTTAAGGGATCAAACACCTAACCACCTTCACCAACAAACTGCAAACTAGTACCCGGTATTACCCAAGCTGACCGGCAGACACTCAGACCATAAGGAGCGAGCCACAATCCTCTCTCCCAGACGCACAGCACCCG
>CM042147.1:14004301-14034014 GCA_023376005.1 Doryteuthis pealeii
TAGAGAGATCTATGAAGTGATGCTATTGAACGGTGATCCATCTTCTGTTGATGACTTATGCTTACTACCAGGCATAGCAATAAGATATACTGAAACCCGGCATGTTTTATCAAAACCACTGTTGTAGGCTCTTTTTTTCTTAAAAACGGACTCCGTGGTGGTTCTAATGGAACCTGTTCTAATTGTATTCAAATTGTAATGTATCTCTATTATATGATTAAGCTTAGTTTCGCATCCGCTGATGTAGTTCTATGTCTACATACTAAGGAGGAGAGCATCATACTGTGAAATGAGTAAAGTGATAGGACTATGCACCCACCATGGTGTTGAGCCTCTTTTGCAGGGAATTTCACTGACGTGTCGCCAATTTACATTAATCAATAATCCCTGTAAAACGGATGGGACTATCTCTCTGACATCCTTTAATAGATTAATATTATTTATATATATATATATTATATAATATAGATTATGTATTATATATAATATATATATAATATATATTAATAGTGTGTGTGTGTGTGGTGTGTGTGTGCTGTAGTGTGTGTGTATGTTGCTTCAAGTTACAACTATTGCAGCATATAGAAACAATTTTTTATCTTTATTTTCTTTTTTTCAATGCTCGTGAATATATTTTATTTAATTTAATCATTATATAATTATAATATAATAATATATATATATATATATATAAATATATATATATATAATATTTATATTAATTGATTAACTAACATACTTAAGAAAACCTATTGATAAGATTAATTACTACGGCTTATATTTGTATTTTTTCCGTTCCCTGCACATACACACGCACACGCACATGCACATCCATATATAATTATATATATATAATATATATATGTATATATATATATACGTGTGGCGTGTGCGTGTGTGTGTGTGTGTGTTTATAAAATGTCGTTTTGTTTTCAATTGTAGGAGTGGAATGAATGAAAGAGCCTTAAAACTTTAAACAGAATCGTGATATCAGTGTGCATCGTTATTAATTTTAATATGCTGCCTGTTTTTCTTATATTGTTTAACATGACAAATGAAAGAAAATTAACATCATTTATCATTATATCCTGTTTTATTCATTAACTTTAATTAAATATAAACATGTGACTGAAGATGCAACAAATCGAAATAAAACGAACTATCTCGTTTGACATCACGAATAAATTAATTGTGAAATAATAGAATTGGGAAATGTGAAAAAATAAATTTCTAGTTATACATTATGTAAAATGGAACTTAACAGTATTATCGGATGACCGTATAATGGCTAACCCTGTTGTTTTCTGATTGGTCGAAAAGTGCAAAAGGGCGGAAGAGGAAACGGAGATAGTAAGAGGAGGGTTAAGCTTTAGTTTTCTTTTTGAAGAGACGGGCGAAGCTTGAGGGAGAATAGGCGTATAATTATTCAATTTTTATTATTATAAAAGATAGAAAGGAAAGAAAAAGAAATGCTACTCCAGAAATCAATATTATACAGAAAGAAGAAAGAAAGAAAGAAAAGTGAGGCAAATGATTGAGGAGGTGCTCGGTAAGCGCGGCGGAAGCTGAATAACGCTAATCACTGTTTCAAGATATACATAATAAAAAGTTGAAAAAAGGAAAGAAAGAAAAATAAGATGAAAGAGATAAATTAAAGATTGTTATCTTTTACATATTGAACTATTTGCAATAATCTAAGTAAACGTATCAGACGTTGTAATAATTAATTATAATACTGTAGTATATCCAAAGGATTCGGCTAATAGAAATTTAATGACTTCAGATATCAAGTTCATTCTAGATAAGTTGTTCAAAAATGGAATTGAAAATTCTTTTTTTAAAATAATTTTTTAAAAGCGCGTTTTCTATCTAGACCCAGAGCTTTCTCAAACGTGGTCTAACATAACCCGCTGGGGTCTATGCAACAACTCAAAGGTTTGTATGTATTCGCGGGGTCCTACAAAGGGGTCAATGGAAAGTAACTAAGCTTCTTAGTAATTAGAAGAAATTAATTCCAACAAGAATCTGGACAACAAGCTGCTCATGTGATATATTTCAAAATTTAAGCCCAATATTTTCATGAACTTAATCAACAAGTCACCTATTACATTAGGAAATATACTTCCTTGTTATTAAAAGTTAGTATTAAATATTTACCACCGCTTTTTTACATGTTAATGCTACTTTACTGCTTTATCTTATGTTTATTTTTACCACTAACAGTTTTACATAAACGTTTGTACAGAATTAAATTAAATACATAATATGGTTACAACAAAACAACAACGGATGGGGTCTTATTGATAGGTCAAGTCAAATTTGTCGGGACTAAGTTTTAGAACCCCGATCTAACTCATAGATAGAAACCTAATAGATACTACCACTCTGGGCTGAGTGGAGCGGGGAATTTAATGGGATAAAGGGATACTCATTCGCCAGAGCCTCCAAGAATTGGAATTTCATTTTTAATGCCAGTATAATACCATACCGATGACACTAAGACCAACTTCTAGCATATATGAATAAAAGGTGTTGGAGGTTTTTCCATAAGAGCAATATGGCTCGGGACAATATATAGATACTAATGGGAATTTACGTGAACAGCGATTGATCGGAAAATGTCTCTCTGACCGCTGTCTAATCCAAAGGACAAAAGTTGAGTTTTACAAATACAGGACGCTCAGGTAGCAAGGATTTTCATCTTAGCCACACGGGATCAAACCCACGGCCAACAAGTGGTCCATTGAGCGGTTTATTTAATGCAGTGACTACTTAAATATCAGAGGTACTGTTAAGCACTGAGTCCTTTGTTTATTAAAAAATGATTTGATTTGGTATTAAATATCGAAAAAATGTTGATAGGCCATAAAAACAAATAACCAAAAATTCCAGCTAACATCACAGAAAGTTACAGCAGCATGAGTTCGGTCAATAATTAAGGTACTACTTAAGCTACACATGTCTCTAAACATCCGATCTTTGTTAATAAAAAATGATTTGCTTCGGTATTAAATGATCCGAAAGGTTTGATATGGTACTATGCTGGAGAACGTATTTATTTATGGCCCTATGCTCCGGGTACGGTACTAAATGTGTCTTAAGGGGTTTGTGAGAGTGAGAGTCTTTTGATAAGAAAGTTCTTCGGGGAGAGAATAAGGAGAGACCAGATTTTGAGAGATATTAGACGAGACAGATTAACTTACTTGGGAGGGATATTTATTTCTTTCTCGTTGATTCTTCTAGCATCTCCTCGGGGACCATTTTGTTGTCTTTTGGGTTTTGCTTGTTTAAATTAAATGATTATTACAAAGACTATTTGGGTACTGATCAATAGTTTTTTTATTTATCTTTATGATCACCGCAGGGGTAGACCAGGACTTCAGCTCTTAACCTTCGCCGGCCAGGCTGAATCTCTCAACTATCACCTCTCACTCTTTTTTCCCCTTTGCACGTATTCCTCTTCCAATAAAAAAAACGAATGCCATGCATCTCCTCTGACATGATCCGCTCAAACTTTTTCCGATATCTATCACGCAATCACCCATCACTCAAACTTTTCCTAATAATGACTCAAACCACACACATGGTTCCACGTCATTGTTATTGTGTCAAACTGTAAACAAAATTATAACCAACTCGGACAAAGTGACACATAATAAATGATCCGAATCGACTTATTTGTCGATTGCGTTTTCCGCGCCAACTATTAGGGCAATAAGTATATCGAAGTTCGATCATTTTGAATTGTGTGAGATATGTTGATTCCTTTTCAATCTCTGAGCCCCGACAACGTCATTTCTTATTACGTTTTCTCTTTATTCATTCTGATAGCCAACAACCAGAAACAACGGCTGGAATTTAATATTAATCGAGATTAAACAAAAGTTTTGAATATAAACATAGATTTAAGACATTCAATTGACGAATGGCTGTTCGTGTTAAATGTGTCCGTATCATCAGTATGACCATATCTTACTTTTTAATCGAAAGTGAAAATCACTAATTATATTTGCGACAGGAAATACAAGAAACTCGATACATTACTCGAAGATATTATCATTTTTAATGCAATGATCTACTCAACAGTAGCTTCTTTGTCTTACAGGTTCTGAAAGATTGATTTTGATACAGTAATTCATTTCGGAATATCTTATCTATCATCTTGTCGATATTTCCTTTCAGTATAAGACTACCTGACTATGACAATAGACTGTATTGGTGGTGAGGCTCCACTTCTGGAGCTCTGCTGATGTAGAGTATCAGAGACAGATAGATCACTAATTAAGAACTGAGCTTATTCTAGTAGTGAGACCCGAAGCGGAGTTTTTAACAGTTTTGATTCAAGAGTTTTCCTCTCATAGATTGCTTAACTCAGGTTAAAGAGCACAGCCTGTCCTATCTATTTACAAGATCGGAGGGAGGGTAGTTTGATTCATACATTTCCAAGGGTGTTTAGCCTATGCGAACTGTAGGCTTTGTCCAAGATTTGAACTCGGGTCTATCATTTCAATCATAAGCCGTCTAGAGAGCACATATCCATTGTTCTCTCACATTCGTCCTCATCTATCGTCGCAGGTAGTAAGTCCCTCTATACAGTACTCAATCTCTGCACAAAGCGATGAATGTAATTTCTTGCTGTAGCCATACTGGTGTGTCCATATGTTGGAGTTTAAAGAATTTGCCACGAAAATACAAATTGACATTAAAAAAATATAATTTTTCTGTATTTTTAGATGAGGCTTGCTAATTTGGCATTATTCAGGGTTTTTTTCGGACCATTACGAACAAGAAACACTAGCGGAAGTCCAGAGGATAACTCGGCGAAAGTTGTGTGGTTTGAAAATAAAGATGAGGATAGCAGTCCGAAAAATCTAAATAACACAAATTAAAATAAGTTCTAATTACAATTAATTCATTGGAGAAAATCTCTAATTTCGCATTAAATAACCTATGTGGAATTGAATATGCCAGTAAACAAACGATGCCCTTTTCTATCAGTCTGCAGTCTGTCGCTGGGGCTTTAGAATGCACAATATACTCTGGCAGAGGAGTAAAGACTTCCAAGAACCCAATGAATTATATGTTGTCGTGGGGGCGAACCCGTGATGCTCATGCTGAGCACCCGTTACACGCAGACCTCTACCGTCGTCTTATTTGGCCTATACGACTGGTCACGTCAGGCCTATCAACGTTATATGATGGTCTCAAGCCCTGTTTGGCCTTATGGCAGCCCCAGCCTTTTTATCATAACTCCGACAAAAATACGGTGGATGACGGTCTTAATGTCCTGGTTTGATATTAAATCTGATGAAGAAGTTCAAGTTCTAGAGCGGTAGGGAACGTGAAGAGCCTTGTCTCATTACTTCGGTCCATTTTGACTGTTAGTTCTGCTTTTATTAGGTCCATGTTTGTTAGGTTCCACTTTTGACCCGTAGGTCCATCTAACTAGCATACCTTGGATTACAAGGAGATATACTGTACTACACTCTTTTCTATCTAGCATTCCAAGGAACACTACAGACACGGATTACAAAGAGATATCTGATACTACACTCTTTTCTATCTAGCATTCAAGGAACACTACAAGACTAGGATTACAAAGAGATATATAACTACACTCTTTCTATCTAGCATTCCAAGAACACTACAGAACCTAGATTACAAAGAGATATACTGATACTACACTCTTTTCTATCTAGCATTCAAGAACACTACAGACTAGCGATTACAAAAGATATACTGATACTACACTTCTTTCTATCAGCATTCCAAGGGGAACACTACAGACTAAGGATTACAAAAGAGATATACTGATCTACACTCTTTTCTATCTAGCCATTCCAAGGAAACTACAGACTAGGATACAAAAGAGATATACTGATACTACACTCTTTTCTATCTGCAATTCAAGGAACACTCAGACTAGGATTACAAAGAGATCTACCTGATACTTACACCTTTTCTCCGAGGATTTCAAGAACGGTACAAGAATTAACCAACTCTAAACTAAATTTCAATATCGACTTAGATTTAACCTACAGAAGATCTAACTCCTAAAATGGTGACAGGAGGTTTCAAACGTGAAGGTTTCCTGATACAACCGATGTTTCAATATTTTGAAAAAAAGAAATGCATGAGTTTTCGCTTATCTACTTTGTCGGAACTTAGACACGTGCTCACGTCCTGGCATTCATTACTAACCTGAGTAACGTACAATAAAAATCATATCTATCTCACATCCTACGACGCGTGGCGAACCGTTGGATAAAAAAGGGGTGTCAGCATACTGGTGTAATGGTTCGTTAGCTAGCTAGCCTAACAGATCATTACACTGAATAGGAGTCCGATCTCGCTAGATGCTTAATACTCATATATGCATACATAACTCATATCGACCTGTTCGCACTGTCATCAATCATGCGTTATTCCATCTATGTGTACCCACCGGGTAGAAGTTGCTAATGATGTACAAGCTCGACCAAATCCAAATTATCCCTTGTTTTAATTAATTCCTACATAACGCACAATATACATAAGTACAACACTCTTACATATTATGCACAGCAACATATCTATTGATATATTCATACACAATATATATGCTAACACACATATACAATTACAACTACAGCTTAAACAGTTATATATATCCATAGACCACCTCAATAATTTCCTTGCACAAATATCTAAGAGGAAATATTGAAGACGTATTCAGATGAAACATAAATTTCAATGGTTTAAATTAAGGAAAGAGAATACGTCTTTTGCCCAAATTCTTAATAAAATATCTCCGAGAACAGTTGCAGAAAACTAGTTTTAGTAAGAGCTCAGATATGCGTTATCCGCTTCTTAGAACCAAAGAACACGGCTGAGAAGAACTAACACACACGAGAGAGGAAAATGTTGTATAGGGCGTTCTTAGGAACGAATTAGCAAAATAAAACCAGGAAGATAACAGTACTACTTGGGTCTAGATAAGTCACACACACACACACACACACACACACACACAATATATAACTTATATATGTGTATTTGTTATACTATATATTATTATTAATATATGTATATATATTATAAATAATATATATTTACATTTTAATATATACGTATATATAATTAATATGTAATGTATCTCTTATATAATACATATATATATATTTCATATATATATTATATGTATCTATATATATTATATATATGTATGTATCTTATGTATATTATATATAATATATATATATATACTATATATATATATGTATGTATCTTATATATATATATTATATGTATGTATGTATCTTATATATAATATATATATACTATGTATGTATGTTATCTTATATATATATATATATGTATGTATGTATCCTTATATATATAATAATATATATGTGTGTATTATCTTATTATATATACGTAATGTTAAATGTATCTTATATATATATATATATATATATATATGTATGTATGGTTATCTTATATATATAATATATAATGTATGTATGGTATCTTATATTAATATATATATATGAAATATATACATACACACACACACAACATATATGTATATAAAATAAATAAAAAAATTTAATTATTAATATTAATTATATTCATACGTATTTGAAATAAATGTGTTTTGTGTTGAAGTAATTTTTCACACCAAAATGAGAATATTGATCTTGAGCAATAAACTGACTCCCTCTTTTTAATTAATCCTGTTTACAGAGAGTCGAAAGAATTTCATTCCAATTTAATAATTGATTTATCTTGATTTTCAGATCTCGCCCTTTAAAACATGTCGATTTTCGTTGAATGAAATTTGAATGAAAATATATTTCCGTGGAGATCTGAACATATGACCGAAATGAACTCTAACTTTGCGCACTTTTTCTAGGGAGCCTAACCGTAGAAAAATAGGGTCCAAATATTCTATCATATCAAAGCTAGTTTGAATAATAATTGATATTTCTGAACTGTTGCCTCATCTTTATTATGAATAAACACAACTTTCAGGCCACAGTAAACTTGGGCTCTGTATTAGGTGGGGTTTACGTTATTTATTATTTTAATTATCTTAAAATATGTGTCTTTAGATGATTACCCATGAATTCAAACGTCAGTTTTTCGGCTCAATCGTTATGCAGCACTCAAAGGACTCCCAGCAGCATAAATGTCACTATACTATGAAAAAACATGTGATTAGATATACGAAAATTAAATGGAAGATGTTATTTATTCTAAAAAACAAAATGTTATAATCGTAAAGAATGGTTATCTATTGGCATTTAATGTTGTTGGAAGCGCCTTTTGAGTAAGGAGTAACGAAAGGGCTTAAGTTTTGGGACAATCGTATAAGTGCTAGGGTTTGGAAACGATAGACCAGCCGTTGATCGGAAGGGGCTCTTTCGACCGCCGTCTTGAAGTGGAGTCTAGCACGCAGTTTACTTCTTAACTCGGACACACTTTTTGTTCTTAGGGGCCGCGTTGGATTAATTTTCGACATATAATGGTAATGCTCCAATTCCCCACCTGGATATCTGACTAGCGTAGTCACGTGTTTATTCCTTTTGCCAATCATTAGCCATACTGTGTGGCTGATACACTCTTAAACACTGGATACTGGCCATAGTTCTACTAGCAACTCATTGAGGAAGGACTATTACAATACTCAGGCCTCTTACCAGAAGAACAAAGGATTCTTATCAGAGTATTACCAAGATCCAATTCCACTGGACAAGTAAGTGCTCTTGCTTTAAATCCTACAGATGGCCCATAAGATTGTAACAGCCACCCTTCTGCAAGGTAGCCTCTAATCTACGTCCTGATTAATAGAGTTGGCAGAGTAGCAAAAGTGTGTGAATTCCTATTCTTTTCCGTCCTATCTAACGGTTATTGTACAAGGTTAAAAAAAGCCCAACATGCCTAATATTAATTAATCTATATCAGGGAATCAAAATCCTAAAAGGGAAACGTATTTTCAATAATTCCAACTTTTCGTAAGTAGTCAAGCTACGTAAATGATTGCAACGATTTCCTATGGAAATTTCCAAGAAAAACTCTTATCTCAAAGCATTAAAATATTCATCAATTGTAAGAAGAAGAAAATCGTAATGTGTTATAATTACAATCCATGGGGATTCTTTTGTACGAGTTTTCGTTTAAAATGCATTTCAGACAGTTTTTAAGATAGACTTAAAAACAAGCCAAGACAGCAGTATTTTTAAACGAAGAAGTGATTAAATTATATTCCAAATCCTTTTTTACTGTATTTACAAAACGATTCATGCAAAGACAGGATGGGACACAAGTCCAAATTAAGCGAGTTATAGCTTGTATTTAGTCAAGGATTTTTTCTCCCTAAACTAGTAATCTTACCATAGCTAAATGCCCATTTGTCTAAATTATTTAGAAGGAGGCTTGATAATTTGTATTATTTTGGACTTTTCGGACTATTGTCCTCATCTTTATTGCTATAATACACATATGATTAACAAATAATGTTAAAAAACCCATATTCACATTCTTGTCTCAGCAAAAATTTTTTTTTTGTTTAAACAGTGTAAATGAAAGGCATGAATCCTATGTTGTGCTTGTAGCTATGGTAAATATTATTGAATTTTTCGGACTATCCTCCTCATCTTTATTGCTATATACAAAGCATTTCGGTCGATAGGTTTTCTGGCTTTCTTCAGGTGTTTCTTGTCGAATTCGGGAACTTCTTGTCGATCTCGGGAGCCTTCACAGAACTTCGAGCCGAACCTTCATTCATCACGGCGTTAGATCGTTCTCATCACGGATTACAAGTGTTAAGCTATGTTAACTGTCTATGTTATTTTCACCCTTGGTCAGGATTGAACCTGCAATACAGATGATTGTCCACTTACAAACTATATAACTCAACTTGCACCATGTGTCCAGCTGGACATTCAGAATAAATTTCGGGGGACTTTAAAACCTAATGTTTTTACCGAGAATATTTACCTTTTATACTTTCGTAATGATTTTTGACTTTGAATCATATTGAGTTTTTTAAATTATGTTTAATCATATGTGTATATAGCAATAAAGATGAGGAACATAGTCCGAAAAGTTCCAAATAATACAAATTATCAAGCCTCTCTAAATAATTAGACAAATGGGCATTTAGCTATGGTTGAATACTAGTTTAGGGGAGGAAAAAATCCTGAACTAAATACAACTATAACTCCGCTTAATTTGACCTTGTGTCCATATCCTGTCTTTGGCAGAATCGTTTTGTTAAATACAGTAAAAGGATTTGAATATATATTTAATCACTTCTTCGTTTAAAAAATACTGCTGTCTTGGCTTGTTTTAAGTCTATCTAAAAACTGTCTGAAATGCATTTAAACGAAACTCGTACAAAAGAATCCCATGGATTGTATAAACTACATTACGATTTTTCTTCTCTTACAATTGATGAATATTTTTATGCTTGGAGATAAGAGTTTTTCTTGAATTTCCATAGGAATCTGTTGCAAATTACGTACTACTACTTACGAAAAGTTGGAATTATTGGAAATACGTTTCCCTTTTAGAGTTTTGATTCCCTGATATAGATTAGATAATATTAGGGCATGTTGGGCTTTTAACCCTTGTACAATAACCGGTATAGTAGACGGAAAAATAGGAATTCAACACTTTCTACTCTGCGAACTCATTAATCAGACGTAGATTAGAGGGTACCTCTGCAGAAGGGTGGCTGTTACAATCTTATGGCCATCCTGTAGGATTTAAGCAAGAGCACTTACTTGTCCAGTGGAATTGGATCCTTGGTAATCCTCTGATAATGAATCCTTTGGTTCTTCTGGTAAAGAGTCCTGAGTATTGTAAGTCCTTCTCAATGAGTGCTAGTAGAACTATGGAGTATCAGTGTTTAAGTAGTGTATCAGCCACACAGTATGGCTAATGATTGGCAAAGGAATAAACACGTGATACGGCTAGTCTATATATCCAGTGGGGAATTGGAGCATACCTTATATGTGAAATAATCCCAACAGCGGCCCCCCTAAGAAAAAAGTGTTGTCTGAGTAAGAAGCTAAACTGCGTGCTAGGACTCCACTTCAGACGGCGGTCGAAGAGGCCCTTCCGATCAACATCGGCTGGTCGTTTCAAACCTAGCACTTATACGATTGTCCAAACTTACAGCCCTTTCGTTACTCCCTTACTCAAAGGCGCTCCAACAACATAAATGCCAATAGATAACATTCTTTACGATATAACATTCTGTTTTTAGAAATAAATAACATCTTCCATTTAATTTTTCTATATCTAATCACAGTGTTTTCATAGGTATAGTGACATTTATGCTGCTGGAGTCCCTTTGAGTGTGCAGTAACGATTGAGCTCCGAAACTGCGTTTGAATTCATGGGTAATCATCTAAAGACAACATATTTTAAGATAATTAAAATAATAAATAACGAAAACCCCACCTAATACAGAGCCCAAGTTTACTGTGGCCTGAAAGTTGTGTTTATTCATAATAAAGATGAGGACAACAGTCAGAAATATCAATTATTATTCAAACTAGCTTTGATATGATAGAATAATTTGGACCCTATTTTTCTACGGTAGGCTCCCTAGGAAAAGTGCAAAAGTGTAGAGGTCATTATCGGGTCATATGTTTCAATCTCCACGGAAATATATTTCATTCAAATTTCATTCAACGAAAATCGACATGTTTTATAAGGGGCGAGATCTGAAATCAAGATAAATCAATATAAAGTTGGAATGAAATCTTTCGACTCTCTGTAAACAGGATAATTAAAAAAGAGGGAGTCAGTTTAAATTGCTCAGATCAATTTATTCTCATTTTGGTGTGAAATAATTAACTTCAAAACAAACACATTTATTTCAATATACGTGATGAATATAATTATATTATATAATGTATATATACATATATGTGTGTGTGTGTGTATGTATATATTTCATATTATTATATATATAAGATATATACATATATATATATATATAAGATACATACATACATATATATATATATATATATATATTAAGATACATACATATATATATATATAAGATACATACACATATATATATATATATAATAGATACATACATCTATATATATATATATAAGATACATACATACATATAATATATATATATAGATACATACATATATATATATATATATAAGATACATAATATATATATATATATATATATATATATATTATATATATACATTAAGATACATATATATATATATATATATAAGATAATATATAATATATATATGAAATATATATATATATTATATATAAGATATACATATACATATAATATATATACGTATATAAAATGTAGAATATATATTTATAATATAATACATATATATATAATATATATAATGTATGTGTGTGTGTGTGTGTGTGTGTGTGTGTGTGTGTTTTTATTCTGCTAATTCTTAGATATATTTCTGTTCTTAGTCTAAGAAACATAGATACTTAAAACTGCTTTGGGATATTTTATTAAGAATTGGCAAACGTATCTCCTTTTCCTTAATTAAAATTGAAATTATTTTCATCTGAATACTCTTCAATATGTTCCTCTTAGATATTTGTGCAAGGAAATTATTGATGTGTGTCTATGTATATATATATACTGTTAATGTGTGTATATGTGTGTTAGCATATATATTGTGTATGAATATATCATATATATGTGTGCATGTGCATATATTATGTAAGAGTGTGTACTTATGTATATTGTGCGTTGTGAGAATTAATTAAAACAAGTGATAATTTGGATTGTGGTCGAGGCTGTGACATCATTAGCACTTCTACCCGTGGGTACACATAGATGGAATAACGCATATGAGTGACAGTGCGAACAGGTCTATATGAGTATGTATGCATATATGAGTATTTAAGCATCTAGCGAGGATCGGACTCGCTATTCAGTAGTAATGGATCTGTTAGGCTAGCTAGCTAACGAACCATTACACCAGTATGTGACACCCCTTTTTTATCCAAACGGTTCGCCACGCGTAGGATGTGAGATAGAGTATGATTTTTATTGTACGTTACTCAGTTAGTAATGAGATGCCAGGGAGTGAGCACGTGTCTAATGTCCGACAAAGTAGATAAGCGAAAACTCATGCATTCTTTTTTCAAAATATTGAAACATCCGGTTGTATCAGGAACCTTCACTGTTGAACCTCCTGTCACCATTTTAGGAGGTTAGATCTTCTGTAGGTAAATCTAAGTCGATATTGAATTTAGTTTAGAGTTGGTTAATTCTTGTACCGTTCCTTGAAATCCTCGTAGAAAAGAGTGTAATATCAGTAGATCTTTTGTAATCCTAGTCTGTAGTGTTCCTTGGAATGCTAGATAGAAAAAGAGTGTAGTATCAGTATATCTCTTTGTAATCCTAGTCTGTAGTGTTCCTTGGAATGCTAGATAGAAAAGAGTGTAGTATCAGTATATCTCTTTGTAATCCTAGTCTGTAGTGTTCCTTGGAATGCTAGATAGAAAAGAGTGTAGTATCAGTATATCTCTTTGTAATCCTAGTCTGTAGTAGTGTTTCTTGGAATGCTAGATAGAAAGAGTGTAGTATCAGTATATCTCTTTGTAATCTAGTCTGTAGTGTTCCTTGGAATGCTAGATAGAAAAGAGTGTAGTATCAGTATATCTCCTTGTAATCCAAGTATGTAGTTAGATGGGACCTAACGGGTCAAAATGGACCTAACAAAATGGACCTAATAAAATGCAGGAACTAACAGGTCAAAATGGACCTGGAAGTAATGGAGACATAGGGCTTCTTCACGTTCCCTACCGCTCTAGAACTTGAACTTCTTCATCAGATTTAATATCAAACCCAGGACATTAAGACCGTCATCCACCGTATTTGTGCGGATTTATGATAAAAAGGCTGGGGGCTTGCCATAAGGCCAACAGGCTTGAGACAATCATATACGTGATAGGGCCTGACGTGACCAGTCGTATAGCCTAAATAAGGACCGACGTAGAGTTCTGCGTGTAACGGGTTGCTCAGCATTGAGCATCACGGGTCGCCACCCACGACCAACATATAATCTCATTGGGTTCTTGGGAGTCTTACTCCTCTGCAGAGGTATAGTTTGTGCATTCTAAAGCCCCAGCCGACAGGACTGCAGACTGATAGAAAAGGGCAGTCGTTTGTTTACTGGCATATCAATTCCACATAGGTTATTTAATGTCGAAATTAGATTTTTCTCCAAATGAATAATTGTAATTAGAACTATATTTTAATTTGTGTTATTTAGATTTTTCGGACTGCTATCCTCATCTTTATTTTCAAACACACAACGTTTCCGCCGAGTTATCCTCTGGACTTCCTTGAGTGTTTCTTGTCGATAACTGTCCGAAAAAAACCCTGATTAATGCAAATTAGCAAGCCTCATCTAAAAAATACAGAAAAATTATATTTTTTTAATGTCAATTGTATTTTCGTGTGCAAATTCTATTAAAGACTCCAACATATGGACACACCAGTATTGGCTGACCAGCAAGAAATTACATTCATCGGCTTTGTGCAGAGATTGAGTACTGTATAGAGGACTTACTACCTGCGACGATAGATTGAGACGAATGGTGAGAGAGACAATGGAATATGTGCTCTCAGGACGGCTTGATGATGAAATGATAGACCGAGTTCAAATCTTGGACAAAGCTACAGTTCGCATAGCGCTAACACCTTTGGAAATGTATGAATCAAACTACCCTCCTCCAGATCTGTAAATAGTAGGACAGACTGTGCTCTTTAACCTTAGTTTAAGCAATCTATGAGAAGGAAAACTCTGAATTCAAAACTGTTAAACTCCGCTTCGGTGGTCACTACTAGAATAAGCTCAGTCTTAATTAGTGATCTATCTGTCTCTGATACTCTACACTCAGCAGAGCTCCAGAAGTGGAGCCTCACCACCAGATACAGTCTATTGTCATAGTCAGGATAGTCTACTACTGAAGGGAGAATGATCGACAAGATGAAAGATAAGTATGATCCGAAATGAATTACTGTATCAAAATCAATCTTCAGACACCGCTGTAAGACAAAGAAAGGCTACTGTTGAGTAGATCATTGGCATAAAATTGATAATATCTTCGAGTAATGTATCGAAGTTTCTTGTATTTCCTGTCGGCAAATATAATTAGTGATTTTCACTTTCGATTAAAAAGTAAGATATGGTCATACTGATGATACGAGACACATTTAACACGAACAGCCATTTCGTCAATTGCAATGTCTTGAAATTATGTTTATATTCAAAACTTTTGTTTTAATCTCGATTAATATTTAAATCCAGCCGTTGTTTCTGTGTTGGTGTTGGGCTTATCAGAATGAATAAAGAGAAAACGTAATTAAGAAATGACGGTGTCGGGGCTCAGAGATTGAAAAGGCAATCAACATATCTCACACAATTCAAAATGATCGAAACTTCTATACTTATTGCCCTAGATATTGGCGCGGAAAACGCAATCGACAAATAAGTTCGAATTTCGGATACATTTATTTATTTTCACTTTGTCCGATTGGTTAGTAATTTTGTTTTACAGTGTGACACAATAACTAATGACGTGGAACCATGATGGTGGTTTGAGTCATTAGTTAGGGAAAAGTTTGAGTGATGGCGTGATAGATATCGGAAAAGTTTGAGGGATGATGTCAGAGGAGATGCATGGCATTGTTTTTTTTATTGGAAGAGGAATGACGTGGCAAAGGGGGAAAAAAGAGTGAGAGGTGATAGTTGAGAGATTCAGCCTGGCCGGCGAAGGGTTAAGAGGCTGAGTCCTGGTCTACCCCGTGCGGTGATCATAAAGATAAAATAAAAACTATTTGATCAAGTACCCAAAATATGTCTTTGTAAGTAATTCATTTAATTTAAACAAGCAAAACCCAACTAGACAACAAAATGGTCCCCGGAGGAGATGCTAGAAGAATCAACGAGAAAGAAATAAGATCCCCTCACCAAGTAAGTTAATCTGTCTCTCTAATATCTCTCAAAATCTGTCTCTCTCTCTCTCCCCGAAGAACTTTCTTATCAAAGAACTCTCACTCTCACAAACCCCTATAAGACGACATTTAGTACCGTACCCGGAGCATAGTGCCATAAATAATACCGTTCTCCAGCATAGTACCATATCAAACCTTTTCGGATCATTTAATACCGAAGCAAGTCATTTTTTATTAACAAAGGACTCGGGATGTTTACAGCACATGCTGTAGCTTAAGTAGTCACCCAATTAATTATTGAACCGACTCATTGCTGCTTAACTTCTGTGATGTAGCTGGAATTTTGGTTGATTTGTTTTATGGCCTATCAACATTTTTTCGAGTCATTTAATACCAAATCAAATCATTTTTTTAATAAACAAAGGACTCAAGTTGCTTACAGTACCTGCTGATATTTAAGTAGTCACTGCATTAAATAAACCGCTCAATGGGACCACTTGTTGGCCGTGGGTTGTGATCCGTGTGGCTTAAGGATGGAATCCTGCTACCTGAGCAGTCCATGTATTGTAAAACTCAACTTTGGTCCTTTGGATAGACAGGCGGTCAGAGAGACATTTCCGATCAATCGGCTGTTCACGTAAATCCCTAGTATCTATATGATTGTCCCGAGCCTATTGCTCTTATGGAAAACCTCCAACACTTTTTATCATATATATGCTAGAAGGTGGTGGTCTTAGTGTCATCGGTATGGTATTATACTGCATCTAAAAATGAAATTCCAATTCTGGAGCTCTGGCGAATGTGGAGTATCCCTTTATCCCCATTAATCCCCGCTCCACTCAGACCCAGAGTGGTAGTATCTATTAGGGTTCTATCTATGAGTTAGATCAGGGGTTCTAAAACTTAGTCCCCGACAAAATTTGATTGACCTATCATAGACCCCATCCTTGTTGTTTTGTTGTAACCAATTATGTATTTAATTAATTCTGTACAAACGTTTATGTAAAACTGTTAGTTGTAAAATAACTATAAGATAAACAGTAAAGTAAGCATAACATGTAAAAAAGAGCGGTAAATATTTAATACTAACTTAATAACAAGGAAGTATATTTCCTAATGTAATAGGTGACTTTTGATAAGTTCATGAATATTGGGCTTAAACTTTTGAAAATATATCAACATGAGCAGCTTGTTGTCCAGGATTCTTGTGGAATTAATTTCTTCTAATTACTAAGAAGGCTTAGTACTTTCCATTGACCCCTTGTAGACCCCCCGAATACATACAGAACCTTTGAGTTGTTGCATAGACCCCAGCGGGTTTATGTAGACCACTTTGAGAAAGCCTGGGTTAGATAGAAAACGCGCTTTAAAAAATGATTTAAAAAAAGAATTTTCAATTCCATTTTTTGAACAACTGATCTAGATGAACTTGATATCTGAAGGTCATTAAATTTCTATTAGCGGAACCTTTGGATATACTACAGTATTATAATTGAATTATTACAACGTCTGATACGTTTACTTAAGAGTTATTGCAAAATAGTTCAATATGTAAAAAGTATAACAATCTTAATTTATCTCTTTCACTCTTTTTTTCTTTCTTTCCTTTTTTCAACTTTTTATTATGTTATCTTGAAACATATTAGCGTTATCACTTCCGCGCGCTTACCGACCCTCTCAATCATTTGCCTACTTTCTTTCTTTCTTTCTTTCTTTCTTATAATATTGTTTCTGAGTAGCATTTCCTTTTTCTTTCCTTTCTATCTTTATAATAATAAAAATGATATAATTATAACGCCTATTCTCCTCAAGCATTCGCCCCAGTCTCTTCAAAAAGAAAACTACAAGCTTACCCTCCTCTTACTATCTCCGTTTCCCTCTTCGCCCTGTTGGCACTTTTCGACCAATCAGAAAACAACAGGTTAGCCATTTATACGTCATCCGAAATACTAGTTAAGTTCCATTATTACATAATGTATAACTAAAATTTTATTTTTTTCCACATTCCCACATCTCATTATTTCACATTAATTTATTCGTGATGTCAAACGAGATTAGTTCGTTTTATTTCGATTTGTTGCATTTCAGTCACATGTTTATATTTAATTAAAGTAATGATAAAACAGAATATAATGAAAATGATGTTAATTTTCTTTCATTTGTCATGTTAAACAATATAAGAAAACAGGCAGCATATTAAAATTTAATAACGATGCACACTGATATCACGATCTGTTTAAAGTGTAAGGCTCTTCATGTCATATTACAATGAAAACAAAACGACATTTTATAAACACACACACACACACACGCACACGCACACACGTATATATTATATATATATATATATATATATATATATATATATATATATGGATGTGCATGTGCGTGTGCGTGTGTATGTGCGGGAACGAAAAAATACAAATATAAGCCGTAGTAAATTAATCTTATCAATAGGTTTTCTTAAGTTAATGTTATTAATCAATTAATATATATATATATATATATATATATATATATATATATTATATATATATATATATATATAATGATAAAATAAATAAAATATATTTCACGAAGCTTGAAAAAAGAAAGATAAAGAATAAAAATTGTTTCTATATCTTCATAGTTTGATACTTGAAGCATACATACACACACACACACACACACACACACACACACCACACACATATATATATATATATATATATATATATATATATACATATATATATATATATATATATATATATATATATATATATATATATATATATATAAGGATGTCAGAGAGAGTCCCATCCGTTTTACAGGAGATTATTGGATTTAAGTGTAATTGGCGACCGTCAGTGAAATTCCCTGCAAAAGAGCTCAACCCACCATGGTTGGGGTGCATATATACTTTACTCATTCACAGTATGATGTCTCCTTAGTATGACTAGACATAGCAAACTACATTCAGCTGGGATCGAAACTTAAGCTTAATCTGTAGAGCATACATTAAATTTGATAAATTAGGAACAGGGGTGCCATTAGAACCACCACGGAGTCCGTAAGAAGAGCTACAAAGTGGGTTTTGATAAAGATGCCGGGTTTCAGTATATTTATTGCTGTGTAGTAAGCTATGAAGTCATCAACCAGAGATGGATCACTTCATAGCATCACTTCATAGCATCATTACGGCATATCAACCTCAGTGGGTCATTTAATGCCGAAAAAGTTTTGAAATAAATTCATTCTTAGTGGATAATCAGTTTTGTTTATAAACTCATGTTTTTCTATTTAACCCACTGATGGGACCTTAACAGGTACTACCACTCCGGGCAGAGTGGACCAGGGAGCAATGGTGATGAAGGGGTGCTCCACATTCCATTCTCCAAACCTCCATAACTGGAACCTCACCATCAGATAGAGTTTAATGTCATTCCTAGGACAAGATGGCCCTCAGTCACCGTCTTCTAGCACCTATATGAAAAAAGGGTCAGGCCTTCCCATAAGGACAATAGGGTTGGGGCAGTCATATAGGTGTTAGGGCTTGACATAACCAGCCGATTGATTGGAGGGGGCCTCTCTGACCGCCTGTCTATCCTAAGTAAGGGTATAAGTGGAGTGTTCATCCACCTGGGTTCCATCCTTAATCATCATGGGTCACCACCCACGGCCAAAAGTTGGCCCCATTGGGGGAGTCCTACCCTTCTGCAGAGTTCAATATGTTTAAGTTCTAACACAAGTGCACATAGATCTTTAAAGATTTTACTTAGCATTTCAGAATTATCAGTTGGGAGTAAAATAGGAAATTAAATCGGTCAGTATGTTGAAAATAGAAAAATACAAAAGATGAATTTCATTCTTGATGCTGAAGTTGTTTGCAAGTCATTCACAATCACCACAGAATATTTAACCTACCTCAAGTCCTGATGAAAGTTGCAAAAACCGAAACGTTATAACGTTGACTTCACCATCGAGAATAAAATTCATCTTTTGGAATACTTTGCGTTTTTCTATTTTCTACAAAGTTATCAGTTATATCAAGAATTTGAATAATTAAAAAATTAATGGATACCTTCAACAAATACACCGAAGCCCGGCCTCTTTTTCTAACCGGGGATGGATCACTTAAACGTTGTTTTTTTACTAATCATCATCATCATCATCATCATCATCATCATCATCACCATCATCATGTCATTCGTGTAGCACAGATATCCATGACAATCTTTCGCCAACCCTCCCTATCACTCATTGCCCCTGGGAGGTGCTCTACGTAGCAACCAGCATCCTCGCATAGTTGGTCAATGTAGGTCCTTGGTGGGCGGCCCACATTAGCATGTCCATGTTGGTTCCCACAGGAGAACGTCGCTTATGTAACATAAATTCGCTCAACTTACGTATTGAGCACT
Organism: Doryteuthis pealeii; assembly: GCA_023376005.1. Taxonomy (NCBI): domain Eukaryota; kingdom Metazoa; phylum Mollusca; class Cephalopoda; order Myopsida; family Loliginidae; genus Doryteuthis; species Doryteuthis pealeii. Next base: position 14,024,681 of record CM042147.1, read on the forward strand.
TTATATTTGTCATATCGTTGTCTTATCATTGTGAAACTTGCATCAACTAACCATTGTGACCAATTTCACCGATAAGTCACCATTTTCACATATAAATCATATATATATATATATATATATATATATATATATATATATATACAAGCTTTATTCAAAATATTGCAAAACTTTTGAATCCCCTTCCTAGATTCTATTAAGCAAGAGCGAAATTAATTTGTTATACAACAAATTTTAGAATAGAATTTTCTACTTGAAAAATTAATTGAATTAATTTTCCAATGTGCTTTGAATTAATTATTAAGAGATGAAAAACGTATTTCTACTTAAATTGAAGGTGTGGCATAGAATAGGATGTCTAATGAGAAATCTGAAATTCTCTCTGTAAGAACGAAAAGCAAATCCTAAAGGACTAGAAATCTAATTTCAATCACAAAAACACTTTTCATTAATCGTATATTTAATTAAGTAGACGTAATAATGTATTTTATTAATAAAGAAAGTAGAAAATATGTATAGTTAACGCATAATGAGCCAGTCTAGATCAGATATTAATGTTCATATAAGCCAATCTTTAATATTATAACATAAAAGCACCGCTTATCAGTAAAAGCTAATGTTGTTACCACTTTCTGTTCGTGATGTAGTCCTTCCGCCCTGTCGGCTGGGCGTTAGAATGCACCGACTGCACTTCTGCAGAGGGGTAACACTCCCCCAATGAGGCTATCTGTTGGCCGTGCTTGGTGACCCGTGATGCTTAAGGGTAGAACCCAGCTGGATGAACAGTCCATGACATGCAACACTCCACTTTGGCCCGTTCTTGGGCTAGACGGGCAGTCGGAGAGACCCGCTCCAATCAATCGGCTGATCACGTCAAGCCCTAGCATCTATATGATTACCCCAACCCTATTGCCCTTATGGCAACCCCCAACCCTTTTTATCATATGGATGCTAGAAGGTGGTGGCTGAGGGTCTACATGTCCTGGGAATGACGTTAAACTCTATCTGATGGTGAGGTTCCAGTTTTGGGAATGTGGAGCACTCCTTGATCACCATTGCTCCCTGGTCCACTCTGACCCGGAGTGGTAGTACCTGTTAGGGTCCCATCTATGGGTTAAATAGAAAAAAATGTATTTATAAAGAAACTGAGTATCCATTTAAGAATGAATACATTTCAAAACTTTGTCGGCATTAAATGACCCACTGAGGTTGATATGCCGTAAAACAAATAAACCAAACGTAGTCTTTGTAGCTGTCACAAGATATTCCGCTTACCTTTCATTCGGGTTGGACATCTTTGTCGTATTATTGTCCTCATCTTTATTGTCATATACACAACGTTGGGGTGAAGTGGTAGTACCTGTTAGGGTGCCATCTATGTGTTAAATAGAAAATAAAGTGTTAAAAAAGTCTAAATCATTCTTTAAAACATTGAACACCCATCAAGTATAAATAAAACAAAACGTCTTCGGAATAAAATAACCCAAAACGGTTTGACATGCCGTAAAGTCCAATAAACCAATAAACCAGCAACAATGTTTCGGCCGTTGTGCTGTCCGGTCATCTTCAGGTGTTTTTAATCAAACTCGGATGCCTTCATGCCGGAATCGTGAGCGTCCATAGAACTTTGAACCAAACCTTTTATTTAATCCATAACACAACGGTTATAATATATTACAGTTCTGAGTGGCAATCATCTGGAGTTTGCAGGTTCAATCCTGACTTCAGGCAAAATAACTGTTGTACTCAGTCATGATTAATGGAATGAGAATAATCTACCTCAATCGACTAAATAAAGGGTTCGATCGGAGAGGACCTCTCCGACCTCTCGTCTACCCTAAGCAAGGCCAAAGTTGAGTGCTGCATGTCATGGACTGCTTAGCCACCAGGGTTCCATCTTTAAGCATCATGGGTCGCTACCCACGACCAAAAAGTTTTTTTTATAGATGTTAGAGAAAACAAACAATAGAAAAATAAAGAAATAACAGAAACAACAATAATATTTTTGAAATATATTCCTTCTTTAAAGGTCAACTTATAGGTTGTGTTTCCAATCTTCCTATCTACATAATTAATTTAAAGATGACACGGGCGATCGGAGAGGCCCCTTCGATGAATCGGCTGGTCACGTAAAAACCTAGCACCTATATAATTGTATTAACGTTATTATCCTCATGGCAAAACCCCAATGCTTTTTATCATATATGTGCTAGAAGGAGGTGACTGAGGCTCTTAGTGTCCTGGGTATTACGTTAAACTCTATGTGATAGGGAAGTTCGAATTTTGGAGCTCTGGGGAATGTGGAGTACCCCTTCATCACCATTGTTCCCTGATTCACTCTGACGCAAAGAGGTAGTACCTGTGAGAGTCCCCTCTATACCGTAAACAGAAAAAGGAGTTTATAAATGATTTAAAAATTAAGTTTTCATAAAAAGAATGAGTACCTAATCATCGGAATGCACTCATTAATAACAAAGTTCAAAACATTAAACCTATCATTGGAAAATGGAACTTAAAATACAACCAAAATAGAAAAGAACAGTTTGTGTTGACTCGCCTTCACATAGGCCACACCTACCTCACCCATCATTATTTACTAGTATTTACCTCGTACCCCACGTGTACCGGTTAGGCACAAGAGCCTATTAATGTGGGACCACCCACAAGCCGAGACTGATGTGTGGCGGGTGAAAAATTGTGTTGATCCCGTCGGCATCCCCCCCAAGGAGGGCGCCTCAGGCACTGGACAATAAACCCAGCCCTCTCCCTTTAAATTGAGGTGACTGGTGTTGCTTCCCGGGATGGCCCCCTGGGATCAACGTTGTTAATTGTAGCCACAGTCCAGGGCCAAAACGGGCCGATCTAGATACCCATCATCATTTACTAGAAGCCACAGAATCCCCAATATGCACTACATGTCAAGAGAGATTTACAGTGAAACATATACTACTAAAGTGTGTAGACTTTGATCTAGTGCGAACAAACAAGTAATTGTATACAAAAATATGAGTAATTGAACAATAGTTAAAATTTATACTTATACACATTTCTTTTCAACCAAACTATCGATAAGAATCCAAAACTTAGTTGGTATTAAATGACCCAGCGAGGTTGATAAGCCGTAAAACCAAACCAAACCAAACCAAACCAAACCAAACCTATCAGGAATTAACTATATTAAATGACTTCGGCATAAAATAACACAAGGGTTGACATGCCGTTATAACCAACCAACCAATCAACCAACCAACCAACTAGACTAGAATACATTTAAATGATGTCTCTGAAATGAGATAGACTCTTAGAAACGTTACAGAAAAATAATCAATAGATAAAACAAAAGAAACAAAAGAAATGTTTTTGAAATATATTCCATTTATAAAGGTCATCTTATAGGTTGTGTTTCCAGTTTTCGCATCTCTACATGATTAGCTTAAAGCTAACAACATATTTTTTCTATTTATTTTTTCTTCTTTCTTTGAAACATTTCCTGTGACAAGGTTGATATAAACGTTCTAATATAAAGAAGAATCATATTTTTAATTCGAGCAACGTTTATTACTTAGAGGTTAAGTAAATAGACTCAGGATAAAGACAGAAAATAAATGATTCAATATTTATGGCTAAATTGCTTGAGATTTATTTTATGTTGCTCTTGCTCTAACGTGTATTTGTAACACAATAAATTGTATTTCGTAATTCTATCTATCTATCTATCTATCTATCTATCTATCTATATATATATATATATATATATATATATATATATTGAAAAAACAAAGGATGTTTACAAATCCATGGGCTCATCAGGAGAGAATGTGCAAACCGTTTCGGGGCCTTTTCACATTCTCTCCTGATGAGCCCATGGATTTGTAAACATTCTTTGTTTTTTCAATATATCATATTTACACTGTCGGATTAAGTTCCAATTTCATTCTCATATATATATATATATATATATATATATATTATATATATATATATATATATATATATATATAGTAACGAACCGTTTATCGCGAAAGATACACACGGTAATCGACTGCAATTAATCAATATCCTGATTAATCCAGTGGATTTAACCCTAAAATATCCTTATGGTTAAAATCGAGTAGGTTATTACTTGTACCTGTACTACAATATATATATATATATTATATATATATATATATATATATATATATATATATATATACTTTTTCTTTGGTGGGGTATTAATTCCTTCTAAACTGGTCCTTTCCAACTGTTGGGTGTTGTAATGTTTAGCTCAATGTATATTCTCATAAACAGAGCAAAGTAGGGTATCAGATACCCATGGGTGGAAATGGACCATAATCGATGAATATCCGGTCGTTAAGCCTTTTTTCTTTATATATATATATATATATATATATATATATATATATTATATATATATATATACAGCACGCACACACACACACACACACACACACACACACAATATATTATATATTATATATATATATATATATAATTGAATAATCACAACAAGCAAACTCGGTGAATACCGCGTGTAACGTGCAGAACATTGGACAGTTCCTTCAACCTAATTAGGTCTTATCAGTTGTGTATATCATGATCACCCCTGACAGTGATCGGATCGGGGATCTCCGTCGGGGGGAGATCGCCGAGTTTGCTGGTCGTGAATATTTAATTATATATCAAATCATCTTATGTATCTTTATATATATATATATATATATATATATATATATATTATATATATATATATACAGAATTAAACAAAACAATGTCTCCTGTTTAACAAGTTTATTTTCTATCTTTTCAAGCTTTATGGTCAACATTTTAAAAATTTGGATGCAATCTATGAATTAGTCAACCAAAGTTTTTGTCCCAATTGCTTTTGGCTCTTCGAAGTGCCATCTTCAGGGGTGATGTATTTGTGTTCCAGTTTATACACATGGTGGACCATAATGATAGGGCACATTTTAAATGCTATTTCTTAGATTACAAAAGCGACAGAGTACTAATTATATTTATTACATAACTGGTACACACAGGAGTTTTACATGTACGACCGGATCGATTTCATCAGCAGTCGGACAGGTTAACCGCTCGACTATTGAAACTGTTTTAATACACAACTTCTGTATGTATGTAAAGGCTGCCATAGAGTGCTCCATCCTTTTATAGGAGAGCATTGCGCTTATGCTTTAGTTGGCGGTCGTCAGCGAAATCCCCCCAAAATTCTCAGTATATATAATATATATATATATATATATATATATATTATATAATATATGTGTGTGTGTGTGTGTGTGGTGTGTGTATAAGGTATCCAAATGACTGGTAGTAAGGGATGATTCCACCCGGAATTCTTAAAATTTCACGGTATAAGCATACTGCATGCTTCTGTAGGTGCAAACTATATTGATACAAGGATTTTTATGAATCCTAAGAGAGCTCAATGTATAGTAATCAATAAATTAGATTAAATACAGAGCAATATTTAAAAAGAAAAAATGTTTGCATTCGAAATAAATTTATTGCGAATGACGGTTTGTTAAGTTTTTTCTTTCTTTGAAAGTTATATATATATATATATATTATTATTATTTATATTTTTGCTTGAAGGCAATTACAATGCGTATATCGCATAAAATTCGATAATTATAGAAGATAATAATGACAAATATACGCATTGTAATTGCCTCCAAGCAAAAATATGAATAATAATATATACTTTATTCAACAATGCTTCTAAAAAAATCCAATATATATATATATATATATATATATATATATGTATAGGCGATATATTGATACGGTCAACATATTCTAAATGGAACTGAGTTAGGGACGTCCATTTCATATGTTGTCATTTTCATATTTACAAAAAACAAGTTTGTTAATTTGTCGATTGGGTTTCTGTGGAAATAGAAATTGATACTTGATCTGATTGGCTGAAAATCTATGAGTCAGCAACGTCTAATTAATTGCTGGTACTAAAGTCGATGTAAAATTTTATTGGCTATAAATTAAAATCAACTTTTCTCACAAAATTCTAAAGTTGAGATTAAAAGGTAATTTTTCGTCGTCCATAACATGAAATTTAATTGAAACTGAACGGTGAGTGATATGATTAATAAAATTGTAATTGCTCAAACCAACTTGATCGTTCAAAGACAAGTTGCATATGAAACAGTATAAATACCTTCGGTTTTTCTTTTCTGTTTTGTTTTTTTTTTAATATTGAAATGAAACTTGAGACTATTTCTTTTCCCAAATGTTACGTATAACATCAATCTGTCTCGTTTGTTTACAATTAAATTCTTTAACACCTTATTTTGAATTTAAGCCTCAATGAGCCGACAGTAATCCCTGCGTTTATTCCATTAACTGCATATGAGTCTTGTTGAATCATAAAACAATTACCGTATTACTTATAGCACTTGCAGGACACGTGATTATACCACAGTATGATAATTCACTGATTATAACGTTTCATATGTTTACTTAAGAGCTATTACGAATACTTCAATATGTAAAACGTATAATAATCTTGATTTTACTCTCCTTTTCGTTCTTTCCATCTTTTCAATTGTTCGACTGAAATAGATTATCATTATCGCCTCCACGCACTCACCCCTCTCTGTATCTTTCTCCAACTCTCTTTCTTTCTTTCTTGTTACATTTTGTTTGTGTAGCATGTCCTTTTTCTTCCTTTCTAACGGACGGAAGATTTAGGAATAAGCATATTAATATATAGATAGCTGGAAGGCGAATAGCTGCGTACATTGTTATGCGAAATGCAAGCAGCTTAGTACAGTACTTGAACTCAGGTCACCGACTCCATTTGGTATGACGATAACCATTACACGAGGAGCGCACAATAATTATAGATGCTTACTGAATTTGGCCTATTCTGACATAAGTCAAAATCGAAAGAAATGTGCGCAGGAAGATTGTATAGTGTCAATTAGCACTGAAGGATTATCCGTAAATGTTTCAGGCACGAATCCATTAACGATTTACGGGGATTTAATGGGAATATAATAATTGCGATCTAAAGGGGATTATATCGGTTGAATTGTCTATGTCATTAGAAAGCTTTTAATATCTATCTATATGTTAATACAACGGAGTGTCCTTTTGTGGCTTGTATATGTTGTCCACGTTTCGCTACTGTAGAGGAGTGTACTGAGGACACACGCTTTGTAGACACGCATCTTTGTTTCCGACACGTTCGTTGGCAGGATAAAGTGCCCAACACAGTCGTGCTGGATTGTGCCGACATGGACAGCATCTTCTCCATTCTCTATGAGAGGCGCCTTCGTTGGCTTGGACATGTCAGGAGAATGGAAAATAGACGCATCCCAGAAGATCTTTTGTACGGCGAATTAGTAAAAGGCTCCCGATCGATTGGTAGACCACGTTTACGATTTAAAGATGTCTGCAGGAGAGCTATGAGAATATGCCATATTGACACAAACACGTGGGAGGTAGATGCAAGAAATAGAGCGACCTATCGCCTCAACGTTAAGCAAGGCACAGAGAGGGGTGGGGCAGAGAGGAGAGTAGCCTCAACAGAAAAATGAGCCAGAAAGAGAGAGAAAAACCAGCAGCCCCAGAAGCATCACAGTTTGTGTGCATTCAGTGCACCAAAGACTATCACTCAAGAATTGGCCTGCAAAGTCACTTGCGCAGATGCACATAAAATTTTATTTCTAAATTTTTTAATATTTTTTTATTTTGGACATACGCCATCGTCCTTAGTAGATGGAAAGGATCCAAAAATACAATATTAATACGCTTGTTCCTAAATCATCAGTCGTTATCACCTTGCAGCAACCACTGTTTTTAAACAGAGGTTGGTGATAGCGTCCAAATTGACCAAGATGCAAAGTGAATACAAATTATCTGGTGTCGCTTAATCCAGATTTTTTATCCGTCCAATTTTCTTTTTCATCCAATTTTTAAAGATGAAACATTCCAAGTAGTCTTGCGTCGCTTAAATGCCCGAAGTAAAATTATTTAAAAAAAAGTTACATGTCAGTTTTATTTGTAATATCAAAATTGTGAATTACAGAAGACTTTTTGGTAATTTTGATTGGATTTATATGTAATGAAATTGCAAATCATCTTTTCTGGCTTAAATAGCTCCTCTTTATTTTTGTTTCATTTCCTGGAAATTCCACGTGTCACGCTAGTGTATCTATAATTGCTACACTTTCTACATTATCATTTTATTGGGAGACACACTTTGCGTAATGGTTATGGTTGTAGAAAATGGAATCGACGATTCGATTTGAATTAAATAATATATACACATTGATTGGTTGGTTGATGAATTTTAATGGCATATCAACCCATCTTAGGTTATTTCATGCCTAGATGTTTGGAAACAATATATGGGTTAATTCTTATAACTCCAACCTAAAAAGGGGGAACCACTCTGATTGACTGATAAATTATCTATTTATTTATTGATCTACTAGGAAAAAAGAAGACGGGGTTAGGGTTAGGATTAGGGGTTAGGGTTAGGGTTAGGGGTTATGGTTAGGGGTTATGGTTAGTTTTATAGGAAAATAATGGGTAGATTAATTAACAGATAAAATTCATTCAGAGTTGTTCCCCCTTTTTAGGTTGGAGTTATAGGAAATAACCAATATATGTTTTATATCTTTATTTACACTTTTGTAGTCAACGGTTTTAATGATATATTGGCATTGTTGAGATCCTGTTCAGCGGTTACACTTGTATTTTGGTATTGATCAGGTTTACGTTTGTATTTTTTGGTTTAATTCTATTTCTCTCAAAATAAAATGTCGTTTATGTTGACTTGTTCAAATAGATCCTTCATATTATTTGCATTAGAAAAAAAAAGCCGTTTCTGATGAGAGCAAAAATCCAAATTATATGTGTAAATGTTTGACAGTGCAAGGTGTTTGACATGTCTCACACTGTGGTTGTTGTACTTGTTTAAGTAAGGGTAGTCTTGTGCGACAATACGTAATCGGGACACAATTAATTTTTCCTTTCTGGACTTTCTATGGACTAGCTTCCAGTCTCCCAAAGTGGATTTAATTAAGAAGAGTTTATTGCGGATGTTGTCATTCCAGCGGCCATACCATTTTGCATAGAGGGATTCTATCTTAATTTAGTTCCTTCACATTTAGTTATGGATCTACCAATACTTGTGTAGAGTATCAGGCTTTTAGATCCCGGATATGGTTAGCCAGTCTTTCTGCACATCCGCCATTGTACAATAGCAGTCCAAAGTGGTGCTTCTGTCACCGATATGCTTTTTTTTAGACATAAGATAATCATATAATTTGTCCCAAATGCTAGAAAA
>CM042147.1:14034114-14049114 GCA_023376005.1 Doryteuthis pealeii
AAAAAAAATAATAATTTTTTAAAAATTTAAATAAAAATTAAAAAAAATAATTAAAATTAAATAATTTAAAATAAAAATTTTTTTTTATTTTTTAAAAAAAAAAAAATTATAAAAATAAAAAAAAAAAATTAAATTTTTACGTCACTGCAACGTCACATTACCCAAAATCGTCATCTATTAATAATGGAGATTCGCTTTCCGGTTTTGTCTGTAACAAAAACTACGTCACTGCTTACGTCACATAACCAAAATCGTCATAACATAGAATAAACACTCAAAATTTGAACATGCAACATACGACAGTTCTCAATTGGTTTTTTTAAATCAATTTGATTAAATACAATGACTGGTATTATATATTCTATATATAGTTTGTTTATTTCAATACCATATTTAAAGTTTACATTCAAATGTTTTATTTTTTAATCCTTAATGGAATTGATGATTTACTTACTTAGGGTACAAACTCACTGACATTGAAATTGTACTCCCACCCCTCAGGCAATATGTTTCAAAAATCTATTTTTACATCGCCCGGAGGGTGTTTTTTTTATTTTCTATTAGTTAATCTAATGATTATTTAACTAAAAAACAAAAAAAACATCAAAAACCAAAGAAAACATTTTTTGAAAAAAGAAACAAAATAAACAGTAGAATAAAAGGGTTATCCAACAGTTCATGTTTTTGTTCTATCTTTTCGGTGATATATTCGTCGGGCTTCTTAATAAAACTATAAATAAAACAAAAATATTGCTTTCTTTACTGCATTGTTTTAAACCCTAATAGTTTAACAAAATTTAATGGCCATATCAAAACTTCGTGGCTAATTTAACGCCAAATCTATCCTTGTGGAAAAAAGTAGTTGATACTAACACATGATTGGAGAAGAGGTGATTCTTAACCTCCCAAGAGTTGGATTATTCGGACTATTGTCCTCATTTTTATTGTTATCTGTACGACGTTTTCTGTCGAATTTGTGCCCTCCGGCCGTTCTCAGTTATTTCTAATAGAACGGGAAGCCTTCTTGAAACTTGTTTCTAATCAGAAGTCACCATAGAATTTGAACCCTACCCTTTATTTCATCCACGGGGGTATCCTTTTTATCATTTCGCTAACCATAGCTGGGGTTACAGTGTTAAGCTGTGTTAATTATCCACTCTATGTTGACCAGTATTGACCTGCAAGCCTGGAAGATAAACTATCACTTGAACTTTTTATTACGAACGTCTTTATCCACTTGCGCGCTGTGTACCAACTGGAAAATTCAATGTGAATTTTTGAGGAACTTAATTTATATATAATGATTTTGATATATAAATTGATTGATAAACATACACCAATTCCTTAGGGTAGTACTTTCGGGTTAAAACAGCAGACACCGAATTCTCCATTATAATAAGATATTCAACTCACCTACATATTTTGTATTCATCTGAACTTTGGACTTAAAACATATATATTTCTCAAGTTATCTTGCATTCTAAATACTTTATTCTAAATTGCTCCATTAGTCGGAGTGGAATATTATATATATATATATATATATATATATATATATATATAATATGATATTGCTTTCCCGCCTTTTTTTTATTCAAATTCTATGAGAGCTTCTGAATGAAAGTTTGTGATAACAAATTCATTTTGGCGTAAGTAAAATTTCATAGAAATTTTGGACTCTTTTTATTGCACATATTCTGTGTCATACAACAGGACAATAAAGATGGCGTTTTTGTTTGTTCGTTTTTTTGAGATCTCATATGTTAATGCACCCAATCTGCACTACTATTTACCCATAAGCTGATGGGAGAATAGTTGGATTAATAAATCTTTCCCAAGGTATAGTACTATGTGAAATTACCATGTTTCCCTTTAACCAAGCAACTACCCCTGTCCGACTGGAGCATTAGAATACACTGGCTTGCACCCCTGTAGAGGGGTAAGACCCCCCAAATTTGGGGCCACCTGTTAGCCGTGAGTGGCTACCCGAGATGCTAAGGATGGAACCAGATCAGAACAAGAACAGTCCATAACATGTAAACTCGACTTTGGCCGTTACTTAGACTTAGGACGGGCGGTCAGAGAGTCCCCTCTGATCAATCAGCTGGTCACGTTAGCCCTATTCACCTATAGATTGCCCCAACACTATGCCCTTATGGCAAACCTCTACCATTTTTATCACCATTAGAGGAGTATATATATATATTATATATATAGTATATTAACTTATATGTGTGTGTGAGTGTTGTGTGTGGGGGTAGGTGTGTATTTGGGCAGCATTCTTTTCATTTATACATGTAGAATTAAACAAAAGCACATCTCCTGTTAACAATTTTAATTTTGATCGTTCCAATTTTGGCCAACTTTTTCATGTTTGGGGTGGAATTGATGGATAAGTCCACCAAAGTTCAGTTCCCGAGTACTCGGCACTTCGAAGCGCCATCATCAGGGTGATGTATTCCAGTTTTTTAAAATTTTTTTTTATATTAAATGTGGAGGCTGGAAGGAGACAGAATTGGTGAGAAAGGTGTTATCAATTCCACCCAAACATGAAAAAGTTGGCCAGAAAATTGGAAAAAGATCAAAAATAATTGTTTAACAGGAGATGTGCCTTTGTTAATTCTACATGTTATAAATGAAAGAATGCTGCCCAATACACACCACACATACACACATACACACACACAACACACACACACACACACATATATATATATATATATATATATATTATACTCCTCTAAATGGTTGATAAAAATGGTAGAGGTTTGCCATAAGGGCAATAGTGTTGGGGGCAACATATAGGTGATAGGGCCTAACGTGACCAGCTGATTGATCAGAGGGGACCTCTCTGACCGCCGTCTAGTCTAAGTAACGGCCAAAGTCGAGTGTACATGTTATGGACTGTTCTGCTACTGGGTTCCATCTTAAGCATCTCGGGTAGCCACTCACGGCTAACAGGTGGCCCCATTTGGGGGGTTCTTACCCCTCTACAGGGGTGCAGCCAGTGTATTCTAATGCCCCAGTCGACAGGGGTAGTTGCTTGGTTAAAGGAAAATGGTGTAAATTTCACATAGTACTAATACCCTTGGGAAAGATATTAATCCAACTATTCTCCCATCAGCTATGGGTAAATAGTAGTGCAGATTGGGGTCATAACATTGAGATCTCAAAAAACGAACAAACAAAAACGCCATCTTTATTTGTCCTGTGTATGACACAGAACTAATGTGCAATAAAAGAGTCCAAAAATTTCTATGAAATTTTACTTACGCCAGAATGAATTTGTTATCAACAAACTTCATTCAGAAGCTCTCATAGAATTTGATGAAAAAAAGGCGGGAAGCATATCATATATATATATATATATATATATATATATATATATATATATATATATATCCACTCCGACTAATGGAAGCAATTAGATAAAGTATTTAGATAGCAAGATAACTTGAGGAAAGAAGGAAGTTTTAAGTCCAAAGTTCAGATGAATACAAAAATATGTAGGTGAGTTGAATATCTTATTATAATGGAGATTCGGTGTCTGCTGTTTTTAACCGAAAGTACTACCCTAAGGAATTGTGTATGTTTATCAATCAATTTATAGTCAAAATCATTGATATATAAAATAAAGTTCTCAAAATTCACATTGAATTTTCCAGTTGCATACAGCGCAGTGGATAAAGACGTTGGTATAAAACAGTTTTAAGTGATAGTTATCTCCAGGCTGCAGGTTCAATACTGGTCAACATAGAGTGATAATTAACACAGCTTAACACCTGTACCCCAGCTATGGTTAGCGAAATGATAACAGGATACCCCGTGATGAAATAAAGGGTAGGGTTCAAAGTTCCGTGGTGACTCCTGATTACGACAAGTTCAAGAAGGCTTCCGAGTTCTATTAGAAATAAACTGAAGAAGGCCGGAGGGCACATCGAAAGAAACGTCGTACAGATAACAATAAATGAGGATAATAGTCCAAATAATCCAAACTCTTGGGAAGGTAAGAATCACTCATTCTCCAATCATGTGTTAGTACACTACTTTTCCACAAGGATAGATTTGGCGTTAAATTGCCCACGAAGTTTGATATGCATTAAGATTTTGTAAACTATTAGGGTTTAAATAATGCAGTAAAGAAAGCATATTTTTTTTATTTATAGTTTTAGTAAGAAGCCCGACGAATATATCAACCGAAAGATAGAACAAAAACATGAACTCGTTTGGATAACCCTTTATTCTACTGTTTTTTTTTTGTTTCTTTTTTCAAAAATGTTTTCTTTGGTTTTGATAGTTTTTGTTTTGTTTTTAGATTAAATAATCATTAGATTAACTACTAGAAAATAAAAAAAACACCCTCCGGCGATGTAAAAATTAGATTTTTGAAACATATTGCCTGAGGGGTGGTAGTTAAAAATTCAATGTCAGCGAGTTTGTACCCTAAGTAAGTAAAATCATCAAATTCATTAAAGGATTTAAAAAATAAAACAATTTGAAATGTAAACTTTAAATATGTATTGAAATAAAACAAACTATATATAGATATATAATACCAGTCATGTATTTATTAAAACTTGTTTAAAAAAAAAACAATGAGAACTGTCGAATGTTGCATGTTCAAATTTTGAGTGTATGTATTCTATGTTATGACGATTTTGGTAATGTGACGTAAGCAGTGACGTAGTTTTTGTTACAGACAAAAACCGGAAGCGAATCTCCATTATTAATAGATGACGATTTTGGGTAATGTGACGTTGGCAGTGACGTAATTTTTGTTACAGACAAAAACCGGAAGCGAATCTCCATTGTTAATAGATTGTAGAAACAAAAGTTTCATGCATTTTAATTTTTCTTTTTTTCTTTTCTACTAAATAATGAAATGAATAAAATATATTTTTTCATCCATTGATAGTCTGGCACAGAATATCTGAGAAAAATACAGAAAAGAATGAATTCTTTTAGTTTTATTTAGTGTCTTATCTATTTATAGTTTTATTTAGAAGCCCAACGAATATATCTACCGAAGGTGGAAATAGAAAAGAAAGTAAAGTGATACTAATTTGAATAATCTTTATTCAACGGTGTTTTTTTTTTTGTTTTGTTTTTAAATAATTTAAATGTTTCCGTTTTTAGCTGTTTGATTTCCTTTTTTTTAAATAATTGATTTTCACTTTTTAAAAAATAATTATCGACGTCTCTAATATTTGGGGGTCTGCTTCATTTTCTCTTTTATGTTTTCCCTTAAGTTCACAAAAACTCTTCCTTCTTGTCTCCTTCGGTTTGAAAAAAAAAAGAAGAATTTTTTGTTTTCGATATTTTGAAGAAGCTTTTTTTTTTTCTTTTAAAGTTTATTCATCATTTTTTTGCTTTATTCTTCCTTTTATTATTTGTTTTTTTCATTCAATTTGTTATTTCTTTTATCGCTTTCTTTTTCTCTCCTGACCAGCAAAGACTTACATTGGTAATGCCGTAAAATGTCGAAAAAAACAACCAAGCACTTAGTTTGATTTAGTTTGGTTTTGTTTTATCAACCTCAGTGGGTCATTTAATGCCGATTAAGTTTGAAATAAATTCATTCTTAATGGATACACAATTTTTTTTTACTATATATATTTTCTATGTAACCGAATTATGGGACGCCTAACAGGTACTACCATCAGGTCAGAGTGGACCAGGGAGCAATGGTGATGAAGGGGTCCATATTCCCCAAACCTCAAAACTGGAACCTCACCATCAGATAGAGTTTAACGTCATTCCCAGGACATGTAGATCCTCAGCACCGCCTTCTAGCCTCCATATGATAAAAAGGGTTGGGGTTTGCCATAAGGGTAATAGGGTTGGGACAATCATTTAGGTGCTAGGGCTTGACGTGATCAGTCGATTGATCGGAAGGGGCTTCTCCGACCGCCCGTCTAGCCTAAGTAACTGTCTAAGTAGAGTGCTGCAGGTCATGGACTGCTCATCCACCAAGACTCCATTCTTAAGCATCACGGGTCGCCACCTACGGCCAACAGGTGGCCCCATTTGGGGAGTCTTACCCCTCTGAAGAGGTACAGTCGGTACATTCTAACACCCCCAATCGACAAGACGGCCGCAACATGACTAAATAAGTTAAAACATGTGTTATATGAGTAATCTTTATAATATTACAGCTGATGTAAACTATTAGTGTTTAAATAATGCAGAAAAGAAAGTCTTTTTTTTTAAGTTCTATTTAGTGGTTTATTTATTTATAGTTTTATCTAGAAGTCCGAAAAATATATCAACTGAAAACTAAAAATACAAACCAGTAAGTAGAGAGGTACTAGTTTAGATAACTATTTACCCTACTACGTTTTTTTTTTGTTTTTGTTTTTCAATATTTTTTCTTTGGTTTTGATATTTATTCTTTCTTGTTTTTAGACGTTTAGTTTTCCTTTTATTTTATATAATTTACGATGTCTAATTTTTGGGGGCTGCTTTATTTTCTGTGATGTTTATCACAAAACTTTCCTTCTTGTCTCAAAAAAAAAAAAAAATTCGTTAAATTCTTCTTCGATTTGAAGAAAAAAGTTAAGAATTTTTTTTATTTTGAAAAAAAAATTTTTCGCTTTAAGTTTATTCGTCATTTTTGTTTTATTCAATTTTTTTTCTTTTTGGAATCTTCTTCCTTTTTTTTGGTCTCTCAGTTTGTTATTTTTGATTCTTCATCATCTTTTTTTGGTTTTCACATTCTTCTTCATCAATGTTTGGTTACCAGAAAAAAAAAAAAAAAAAAAAAAAAAAACCCAAAAAAAAACCCCAACAAAACAAAGCAAAAAACAACCAAAACAAAAAATAAAGCCCAAGTTCCTGATTATTTAACTGCAATTGGGATTGGGAAAAATAAGTGAAATTCATTAAAACTCTGAAAACTTTTATTTGGCCCCAAACGACAAAAAAAAAAAAAAAAAAATTAAAAATTACTCGAAATAAAAAAAGGCAAAAGAATTATCGAACAGAACAAGACCCCCCCCCCAAAAAAAATCTAAAAGTACCAGACACAGACACACAAACATACAGTTACACACACACACACACACACACACACACACACACACGATCGTATATACACGCACTTGCATATATGTATATAAGTAGAAGACAAACAGACACTCACACATGTATATATGAATATATATATATATATATATATTATATATATATATATATATATATATGTATACACACACACACACACACACATATATATATATATATATATATATATACATATAGTTTTTTCCGTAGTTAGGGTCTTTCCATGTGTGGTTTAACCAAGCTGAGGCAGATAGACCATAAGGAGAGCTCAATGTGTCTAATACCAGTGAGTAGAAGGACAGAGCAAGATATTTAGTAAATGAAGAAAAAACTCTTAGAATATATATATATATATATATATATATATATATATATATATATATATATATACACTAGCATGAAATCGGAAAGAATGGCGTAAGGCATGTTTCGCTAAATTAAAGAGCTTTGAAGAAAATTGATTAAAACATCGTGATCAGCAAAAACATCAGACTCCCACTTTAGAAAACTTCATCTGTCAATGTTGCTTCATAGCTCGTAGCAAGGCTAGGCTGCTATCACACTCGGAAAACACAAAATGTCTTCTTGATAGCATGCGTAACCAAATCACTCACTGTTGATCCTAATCTATCGTTCACGATAGGAGAGTCCACCATATATATATATATATACACGTTATTTTTGTCGCTTAAACCTTTCTGTTGCAGTGACATTAGCTAATTAACCGAAAGTGCTCAATTTATTAAAAACATAGAGAAATAATGATAATAATATTAGTAATAATTGTGGAGGAAAGGGTTAAAGGTATATCATAATTTCAATCAACTTTAATAAGGGATTGCATCGACTTGGTTAAGTATAAGGTAGGACCCTGATGATATCATTTAGATTGAAACCATAGTAGACCCTTAACTCTTTCCCTATACTACTATTACTATATATATATATATATAATATATATATATATATATTATATATTATATATAAAGACTTAGAGATTTTGCATTATATTCTATTTCGGGGAGCTTAGACAAAGTGTCTAATTCTTCCAGCTCATCAGATGCGAAGGATGATTTCTTTATTACTTTTAAGGCATTTGAAATTTTTATATTTTTAAAAATATTTTTTAAAATTGTTTATATTGTCCTGTCTGCTCAGCTGTAAGGTAATAAAAAGATATTTGATTACTTGTCAGTAATTTGTTAGAAATTTCTGTTAAAACAATCTATTCCAGATTTTAGCTAAAAGGGCCACCCCGGTTCATTTATTTAGTAGTTTGTTTATTCTTAATTTATTTTATTTTATTATCATTTTTCCTTTTTGTTCCTTTCAAAGTCACTCAAATACACACACACACACACACACACACACACACACACACACATATATATATATATATATATATATATATATATATATATATATATATATATATAGGTATATGTAAAAACAACATTTTTTTGTGATGAAACAAAGAAAATACAGTGCTCAATCACAAATTGTAAGAGCTAATATTTATTTATTTTACAATGTTTTCACAGATCAATGTTCATTATTAACAGCGACCCAGGTTTCATGCTAAATAGCAATCATCAGGCTGTCGAGCAAGATCCTATGGTGTTTGTTGGAGTTCTTTACTCAATGTCACATTTTGGATCCAAAATGTGACATTGAGTAAAGAACTCCAACAAACACCATAGGATCTTGCTCGACAGCCTGATGATTGCTATTTAGCATGAAACCTGGGTCGCTGTTAATAATGAACATTGATCTGTGAAAACATTGTAAAATAAATAAATATATATATATATATATATTTGTTTGGGTGTTGTATACTTTCGATATGATTCCTCAGTGAAAATTAAAATTCATTTACTTTATTTGATTAATATCTATATTTCAGCATAGTATCGTTCTTGTCAATGCACTTAATTCAGTCGTAATCACAGACTGGACATTTTTGAAGAAAACAGACACACAAATACCCAACCCCACGCACATATACAGACATGTACCCACTACAAACGCTTATATACATATATGCAAGCATTATACACAAATACGCGCACACGCACATATATATATATTACAGACTTGAGTTCTCTGTGGTGATTGTAAAAAACATACATCCTGTAAGTATGCATCAATTATTTGTTCGCCTCCGATTGATAGTCACTGTGGCCGTAAGGATAAGGAGCTTGGCAGATGAAAATTCAGTCGGCTTTCTCGTAAAATCTATCTGAAGAGACCAGACACAGTTTGAGTCTCTGGTCGAAATAAATTCATAATAGTCAACTGACTATATATATATATATATATATATATATATATATATATATATATATGTGTGTGTGTGTGTTGTGTGTGTGTGTGTGTGTATTTGGGCAGCATTCTTTCATTTATACATGTAGAATTAAACAAAAGGCACATCTCCTGTTTAACAATTTTATTTTTTATATTTTCTAATTTTCTAGCCAACTTTTTAATGTTTGGGTGGAATTGGTGGATAAGTCCACCAAAATTCAAGTCCCGAGTACTTTCGGCACTTCGAAGTGCCATCATCAGGGGTGATGTATTCGAGTTTTTTGTTTTTTAAAAATTATATTAATATGGAGGCTGGAAGGAGAAGAATTCGTGAGAAAGGTGTTATAGGCATTTAAGAATGTGTGTACTGTATTGGAAATTAATTTTGTTTAAGGACGGTTTGTATATATATGCACGTACTTACACGCACTTGCACAATGTATATAAGCATTACGAACACTCAAACCCCACACACATACATACACACATATATATATATACGAGGTGTGTCAAAAAAGTATTGAGATTTTTAAAACTTTTTAACACACGTTGTATTCTGAAAAAACTAACGTTCCATTCATCGTTCATTTCTATCTTGGTAAATACAGCTTCACACTCGGTATTTTTAGGACACACATTATATATATATATATATATATATATATGTGTGTGTGTGTGTGTGTGTGTGTTGTTGTTGTTTGAAGTATATTTTGGAAGGTATATAAATAAGTCCATAGCCTTATAATGAAAATTTCTTTATCTAATCCAATAAATATCTATATTTCAACATAGTCTCGTCCTTTTCGAAGCACTTAATTCAGTAGTGAACATTCATTACCCAGATTGCTCCTTTTATAAGGAAACACAGACATACATATACCCAAAAATAAACGGATGCCCCTATACGCTCATATATTCACACACATGCACATATGCATTAAACACACTCATATATATATATATATATATATAATATATATATATATATATATATATATATATATATATTGTTATTATTATTATGGAGATTGTGTGTTCTTCTGTCTGTAACCGTAGCTATATTACTACTCAAGTCACAATTCCCTTTGTTATTTATATGACATTCTTAATGATTTTATTTTTATTTAAACCTCAATTATTAATAAAATACTTTTACATTATTAATACTGTTAACCATATCTACATACTAGCAACATGCAATTATATTTATATATACAACAAAATAGTGGTTTACAGTGTGAATGGAAGGCTAATTTGCATATTGATATTAAAAATGTGATTTTAATAATATGTGCTTAGTATTATTGATTTCCAACTGTTTGGTTTTATTTTAATGAATATAAGCAAACATTTCTACAATGAATCTTAAATGAAATCCGTTAACAAGAAAAAATAACTGTCATTTTATTCTTCTCTTCCTCTTTTAACTAAATACTTAAATTAGAAAAAATAACAATGAATGACGAGAGTGATGGAAGAGTAAGTTTCAGTTGTTCTATTTTTCGATTATACCCCCCTCTGCTTCAAATCTTTATATCTGCATTCTTATTTAGTTTCATTAGCCTTTCTAATATAATATAATATATTATTACATTAAAACTTAAATACTTGCACCCGGAGGGTGCATATATTTGCTAGTATATATATATATATATATATATATATATATATATATATATATATATATATATGTGTTTTGAGGTATATATTCGAAGGTAAATAAATAATTCCACTGCCTTATAATGAAAATTGATTTATTTCATCCAATAAATATTTATATTTCAACATAGTCTCGTCCTTGTCAAAGCATTTAATTCAGTATTGAACATTTGATACGTAGACTGATCATTTATAAGGAAATCTTCATAACTAAATTCAACTAATACATAAGAATTTATCGATCCATTCTCGGCAACACACACGAACGCACTTACACACACACACACACACACACACACAACCCCCCCATATATATATATATATATATATATATATATATATATATATATATATAGGCTTAAAGGCATGTATATATGCTCTGTATTTCTCTGTGTGTATACAAATATAACAGCCGTTTTAAATTATTTTATATGTATATATATATATATATATTTATATATACATCTATACACACACACACACAGACACACAGAAACACCACACACACACACACACACCACACACACACACATAATATATATATATATATATATATATATATATATATATATTGTGATAAAGTCATGGGAATAAAAAAATCATACGATGAATATAATTCAATGTTCAGAAATTCAAGCATTGATAGACTGAGGCAAAAATAAAAAATATAATGAACACTTTTGAAGGAATGGTTTGTAGGTGCGTAAGAAAAAAAATTGTCGATTTTAATCTTAAGTCTTTTTTTTTTTTTTTTTTTGCTTTCTGCTGAGCGATGAAGGCTAAGAACCTACTGTTTATGAATGAAACTGTTAAAAATGAACAAAAAATAAAAAAACAAATAAAAATAAAAAAGAAAGAAAGACGTTTAAAAAAAGCGTTAAAAAAACAAAAGAAAAAAACAAACAAAAAACCAAAGATCGACGTGGATATTGTTGGAAAAGACGACAAAAATCCTCGTTTTCTTCCAGGTGATTTTGGTAAAAGAAATATTTCACCAAGACATGATGAAAAAAAAAAAGAAAAAGATAAAATGAATTTTAGAAACAAAAGTTTCGTACATTTTAATCTTTCTTTTTTTTTCTTTTCTGCTAAATAATGAAATGAATAAAAATATGTTTTATCCATTGCTAGTCTGGCACAGAAACATATTAAGGAAGATGTGTCGGTAGAAAAATAGTCGGCTGACTTCTGATTTAGGTCGGAAAATTAAAATGGAAAGTTCTTTGGTGGTACCCAATGACAGTTTAACTACAGTCTATGAATTAACATTTTGCGAATTGGTTTACGGTTTTAGGTGATTAAGTTGTTTTTAATTACGTATTGCTTAAAAAATTAATACCCCCCCAAATTACTATACATTTAATGTTGAAAAATATTTATTTAAACATAGTTTAATTGAAATTATACATTGCAAGACAATGCAATACAAACAACTGTCCCAATATTAGATTCAATAATTAATTTCAATGGTTAATTAAATGTATAGTAATATGGGTTTTTTTTTTTTTTAAGCAACACGTAATTAAATGACTAGCAAGTTCACTTCCTGGGTTTTAATTGGCTGATGGTATTCAGGGTAAGTAATGATATGGATAAGTACCCACTCTTCAACCCTCAGTCTGCAGTGTGCCAGCAGCATGCAAGGACTGTATTTAAGTTACAGCTTACATGTTGCTCTTGTCTGCTAACTCGACGCTAGTTAGAATCCCACTGCGACGGTGAGTATTGTTTTGTTTCTATATCTGGAGGATAACTTCTACAGTTTTTATACCCGCAACATAAGTGCTTAGCAAAATGATTTCTAAATTTGATTACAAATTTCGCAAATACCTTTTATTAATTTGAAATGATCATAAACCATTTTAATTAATTCCATTGTTTATTTATTCAGATTTTCATTATTACAATGGATAGGATTCACATGTTGAATTATAAGGAACAGCTTTATCTATTTTAATAATATTAAAACAATATAGGGTTGTTCTTTTTTCTCTGTATTAGCGATTTTGAGTAACTGATTGAAATTGATTGATTGAAGGATTGATTTTAACGGCATGTCAATCTGTCGAAAGTCATTTTATGCATAGATGTTTAGAAATCACATTTATTGTACGTTCATATTTACAATAGGAATAATTGTTTCTTAAGCGTTTTTGCACACGGTCCTATCGAAAACGAGTAATTCTTAAATAGATCTATTTAACTCATAGAGATAGGACTATAACAAGTACTACCACTCCGGGTCAGAGTGAATATGGGAGTAATGGCAATGAAGGTAAAATCTACACACCTCAGCAATACAGAACAAGAACAGCAACATCAAATGTAGTTTACTATCATACACAGGAACCCCTTTTTTGTATCGTGCACTTAACCCTCTACAGGGGATAAAGACTGCGTATATTAAGCCTCATAGGCCAGGCAGTAACACATTTTACCTATGATCCATAGATGGAACACTAACAAGTCCGGGTCGACCTGGGAGTAATTATTACCATTTTGTGGCCGTTTTTAGGTTTCAAGTGCGCGCACTTTTCGGTGGAGATCTTTGTGTTCCTTAGTGTTAGGTGGAATCCTTTGGTTGTTCCTTACTGAAGAATCCTTGGTTATTCCTAGGTTTTAAGCAGAATCCTTTGATTGCAAATCCGTTCATCCGTGTCAAATACGTGCAAATAAACGGCTTTTAAGATGATTAAATAGTTACCTAACCACGTATTTGAGCGTGTCGATTGACTGACTTTAATCCACGCGCCCACGTAGAGTCTATAAGTTTAAGTGGTGGCCCACAACACACCTTCTATGTCCAAATACTCCAAATATAAGGGTAATTATAGAGCACTCCACACTGTCCAGATCCTCACAACTGGAACCTGACCATCAAATTCAGTTGAGTGTCATAACCAGGACGCCCTTTTTTGGGGGAGGGGTGCCTTACCCCTTTGCAGGGATTACAGTCAGCGTAATCTAATAACCGCTGACAAAGTGATTGACTTATGGGGTAGATGGGGCTCACTAGCCTTGAACGGCAACCAATCTAGACAAAGAAAAGTCTGTTACAAAACCTCAGCTGCCTAGTGGCTATACCTCATTCCTGGGAAAGACTAGCGAAGTAAACCCTGAAATCAAATCCGGAGCTGGAGTCCCTAAGGGGTGTGATACTTAACTTCAGCGCTATCCAGCAACTCCTGCGACACTATCGTTGCCAAACTGTATTGTTTTTTTTTCATTTAGTTTGGGCCTCAACGGCAGTGTTGAGATGGGGGGCCTGCTGCTTGGGCTACTGTTCATTCTCCATATCAACCCGCCCAGGCTACGTCATCGTCTCTAATAGACAGGTGTATGCTAATGGTATATTTCAGTTTAAAATAAGAAAAAATAGGAATAATCACTAAAACTACCAGAATTGTAATAGTAAAAAGTCGATGAAGTAACCTATTGTCAGTATCCACCAAAAAAGGGGGAGTCTATCCCCTTTTCGCTAACTAAACCAGGTACATTGTTTTTTGTTAAGGTGCAACATCACACCTATCATTAGCTCCGAGATGCTGTTTACCAGACATATAAGATAACCCTAGCAATGCTACTCATTTCACTGTGTTGGCGAGGACCAGTATCGAACCTGGAACCTTTCAATTACTTGACGGAAGCTTTGACGACTGGGCTAAACCGGTCCATAAACAATTGTAAAAAAAAGTAAAATGGGTTGAGTGGGCAATTGTCAGCCGGACAGCGAAGGAGGCTATGCTCTTAACACTCGCGTTACAGAGGGAGATTATTTTTCCGTTTGTTGTAACGCGCCTAGCGAAATAATAACACGGGTAGTCCAGTGATCACTTCCGCCTTTTATTTGCAACTCAAAAGATGTCTGAAAACGGTGCTTTCGTTTAATAACAAAAACAATGGTAGAAACAGTGCTCCCGTTTCTTAGTATACCACACAGTTTACGGTGGATCACCACAACTACCATAAGTTCCC
>CM042147.1:14054114-14069114 GCA_023376005.1 Doryteuthis pealeii
TATATATATATATATATATATATATATATATATATATATATATATATAGTGTGAACGTAAACAAATATGGCTATTTTCAGTCGACAATATTTGGGAGAATATGTGCTTAATTGAAGTCAAAGCTAATTTTTTGGAAAGTTAATTCATTAATGATTAATTAGGCGGGATTTAACTACTTAAATGTAAGGCTAAACAAATCGAGAAAAATTGATTTTACTCGATTTTGTTTAGCCTTACATTTAAGTAGTTAAATCCCGACTAATTAATCATTAATGAATTAACTTTCAAAAAAATTAGGTTTGTCTTCAATTAAGCACATATTCTCCATATATATATATATATATATATATATATATATATATGTGTGTGTGTGTGTGTGTGTGTTTGAAAATGATTTTCTTCTTACAATTTATATATATCTATATGTGTCTGTGTGTGTGTTTTATTTGTTTTGTTTTAGTTTTTTTTACCAAACTGTAGTATATCCACTGGTCCTGCTAGTTGCAGTAATTATTTAGTAGATTAACTTGTTTTAACCACTGCTCGACAGCGAGGTTATTTTCGATCTTTAGTTTATCTCAGCGATCTCAGTCAAACATGACCAAAGGGTTTTTTTTAAAACAGAAGATTGCGAAACCTGATTAACTCGTCAAAGGTAACTGAGCCTGTTGCAACGCTAATTTTCTTGTCAGTAGACGGTCACAAATTTATTTTATCGTACAAGACTTTTCCTTGTGTCTTTGTGTTGAGATATCTTTTCACACATTTCAGCAAATACAGATAATTATAAAAGCGACTTTTTTCTATTAAAGGAGAAAGATGTTAAAAATATTCGAATATTTTTACTGCAAAAATTCGGTGCGAAAATTACGGGTTTGTACACATTTTCCCTTTCATGTTATTTCAGTTATAAATAAAATGCCATACATGACTGACAATTATCTTAAAAAAGAAATAACACACGCACACACACACACACACACACACACACACACACACACACACACACACACACACATATATATATATATATATATATATACATTCAGGGATTGACATTTTCTCGATTTGTTTAGCCTTACATTTGAACATATATGCCCGCCTAAATTCATTAATTATTAACTAATTAATTTTCAAAATTAGGTATGACTTCAATTAAGCACATATCCTCCAAAATGCCAATCCCTGAATGTACATTTCGACCTATTCTGTATCATCAGCAAGTTATAGACATGGGAGACTGCTCCGTGTGTGATTCGAAACCTCGACTGTCAAGCTGACAGGCGTGTCTCTAACCGTTATATATATATGTGTGCGTGTGTGTGTGTGTGTGTGAGTGTGTGTGTGTGCGTGAGAGAGAGAGAGAGAGAGAGAGAGAGAGAGAGAGAGAGAGAGAGAGAGAGAGAGAGAGAGAGAGAAATTTGCTAGTTTTTCTTCAAGTTTATTTCAAATAAGATTTATTCTCTTCTTTTATTTATTTATTTTTTTGTTGATAAGATTCCATGCTAGACCTGATCCGTGTGTTTGTAGACATCATCCTTATGGGTTGAAGAGTAAATTTCCACGTCAGTGTCGTTGTGTGATACTGTCTCAATGAGCTAAATCAGTTAATCCAAGCATGCTGAACAGTTCAATCGAACTCGAACTGCCTTTATACTGGACAGAACGAATTAGTTGGAGATTATCCCTCGAAACCAAAATCATTATTTCTGAAATTGGTGAGGGTGGTGGAGTAGGGAAGGGGTGGTGGTCAACATGGAGGTCGGTCGATTTTGATGCTGCAAGATAGAGGAACTACTTAAGAGGAAAATCGGAACAAACTCCGAGGAATTGGTAATCGATAAGAAGACAATAACATTTTAGACACTATTTAAGCAAATGCTATGACAATAAAATCCATAAACTATTTGAAAAGGCAGAAAATTTGAAAGATGGATTCGTCTGTAAAAAATCGTAAAGATCAACATAATAAAACTCAGTTATTTAGATGAGTAACATTTAGTCTAATCTGGAAAATTGTGCACTATGCTTGCAATATATATATATATATATATATATATATATATATATATATATTATATTCCTAGTATACTCAACTCAGCGTTATGAGTAGCACAGCGATCTGTGCGGTAAAGTAAGGAGCTGATGGTCGGTGTGAGGCTCCACCTCAGATGCTAAAAAACAATCTCCTTTGTCTAGCGCTATTGAAAAGGGGATAGAATCCCTCGCTGACTGGCTGATACCGACTTTAGGCCGCTCCGTCGACTTTACTTTACTACATATAGTATGAACAAAAAGTGATAAGACAAATAGGAATATTTCTTATATGTGATCTATTCTCAACTAGTTTCGACAATATATATAACGGATCACGTTTCGTCTAATATATATATATATATATATATATATATATATATATATATATATATATCAGTTAAAGTACCTAATTTGAGAATTAATTAGTTATGATTGAATGAATTAGGCGTGCATATCGGTTTAATTATCTAATTCATAACTAAATAATTCTCAAATTAGGTATGACTTTAATTAAGCACATAATCTCGCAAAAATTTGTCGGCTATCGCCATCTCAAACAGATTGTTTGTTCACTTCATATATATATATATATATATATATATATATATATATATATATATATATATAATAAGTTAATAAGTTATAATTAGTGTTATTATTATTATTGTCATTATTATTACTACTTTTGCTTTTATAATTTGATAGTAATTATAGGCATTTTAGAATGTTGGTGCTATTATCAAAGTTTATTTTGTTTAGTTTTGGATAACACCACCATTATAGAAACACAATCATGTAAACAACGATTAAAAATCTTAGAAGCACTGCATATTAGACACAAAAATCCAAAACTAAACAAAATAATCTTTGATAATAGCACCAACATTCTAAAATGCCTATAATTACTATAAAATTATAATAGCAAAAGTAGTAATAATAATGACAATAATAATAATAATAACACTAATAATAATAACAACAATAATAAACACAACCTATAATATATATATATAATATATATATATATATATATATATATGTGTGTGTGTGTGTGTGTGTGAGTGAAGGGGGAAGATGGAGAATGTGGAATTATTTATTAAATCTAAAGTGCAACATAAGGAAAGTTATTTAATTGCGAAGGTTAGTCTAATCTGGCCGGTGAGTGCAAATTTGGGGTGCCCAACGAGGATTGATTGCATTCTGTTAGCAATAGATAGCGACATTAGCTTCTTAATCCCTACTTTACAGTAAACACATGAAGATATCTCTATCAGAAAGAAAGCACCTGTTGGAAATTGACAACACAATCAACATGTCTGCAAGAAGTAGTCATTAACTATAGAGTTAGAACAAGACTTAGTTGTACGTACTAAGCTTAGATTAGTCTGGCACAAGGTTACAGTTTTTGAGCGCCCTGCGATTTTGAAGATCCCATGTAGAATCATCTCTTAGTACCCGTTTTTGATACCTTACACACACACACACACACACACACACACATATATATATATATATATATATATATATATATATAATCATCCACACACACCGTGTTTCGACATATCACGTCTCTTCATTAACAGACTACCTCCAGCCGGCATGGAAACACAATCGATTTAACGTCAGACAGGCTAACCAGATTAACAACTAGGCCATCAGCACACTTACAGGCTGGAACGAGGATTTTAACTGATAAATACATACATATATATATGTAAAGACCACCAGAGAGTGCTCAATCTGTTTCATAAGAGAGTGATGCCTCCCTCTTTCTCTCTCCCCCTCTCTCTCTCTCTCTCTCTCTCTCTCTCTCTCTATATATATATATATATATATATATATATATATATAGAGAGAGAGAGAGAGATATTAGATAGATAAATATTGATATGATAATCTTAGAACATAACTCTTAGTTATGTTAGTTAAATAGCTCAAAATTTGGCGATAAAACCCACTCATACCAATATCTATCTATCTATATTTACTATTTTTTTATCTATCTATGTTAACTATGTGATTGATAGATATATAGATGGGTGGATATTGGTATGTGCGTCTTTTATCTCCAAATCATGAACTATTTTATTTAACGTAATAGCGATGTTCTAATATTATAATACCAACATCTATCTATCTATCTATCTATGTTAGATGTGTGATCGATAAATAGATAGATAAATTCTTATACCAATATATATCTATGTATGTTATATATATATTTACCAACCCCTCCGCACAAGCAGGATGTGACACAATGTCAATTTATTAAGCGGAGTTCAACAGGTTTAAATTCAGAGTTTTCCTTCTCCTAGACCGATTGCCTAACCAAGGTTAAAGAGCCCAGTCTGCCCTACTATTTATCCATAGCTGGAAGAAGAGCAGGATTCATACCTTTCCCAAGGGTATTAGCGCTAAGTGAAATGCAATTTCCACATCCAGGATTTGAACTCGGGGCGACGGGTCCATTTCCCATGACTTTAACCATTACACCACGGGCTTCCTATGTATGTTATATATATATTTACCAACCCCTCCGCACGAGCAGGATGCGACACAAGGTCAATTTCTTAAGCGGAGTTTAACAGGTTTGAATTCAGAGTTTTTCTTCAAGACTGATTACCTAGCCATGGTTAAAGAGTCCAGTCTGCCCTGCTATTTACCCATAGCTGGGTGGGAGAATTAGATTCATACCTTTCCCAAGGGTATTAGTGCGATGTGAAATGCCAACAGCTTCGTCCAGGAATTGAACTCACGTTGACGAGTCCATTTCCTATGTATGTTATATATGTGATCGATAGATTGATTGATAGATTTTGGTATGTGCGGTTTTTTGTCTCCTACGTTTGAGCTATTTAAACTAACGTAACTAACAGTGACATTCTAAAATTATTTTCAGGTTCGTAGCCTCGTGACGAGTTTACATAATCAATATTATTTCTTTATTTTTTTTGTCTTTTTCTTTTTCTAATCAGGCAAATAGAATCAATTTCTGGAAAAAGGTTCCTCGCAATTTATTGACTTCAATTTGTCTCTCCTTCTCTAATATGACAGCTATAGAAATTCATTCGAACCCAAAACCAGACAAATTAAGAAATACTTTCTTTTTTTTTTACTTCTAATTTTAACTTCTTTCTTAATAAACCGACAATAAAAACTAAAAGTATTTTGCTTAACTTTTTTCTCTTTTTTTCTCTTTTTTTTTTTAGAAATAGCGTCGATGTTTCTTAGTATTGATTCCGTCAATTCCTGCTTTTTGTATAGTTCGATGTGTTAGCTTATATTCATTCCCTGTGTATCGATCACATATATAACATACATAGATATATATTGGTATAACAATCTATCTATCTATTTATTGATCACACATCTAACATAGATAGATAGATAGATAGATAGATAGATGTTGGTATTATGATATTAGAACATCGTTGTTACGTTAAATAAAATAGTCAAGAGTTACTGAGATCAAGCAAAACATATCTTGGAATATATATGGTACCTTTGAGAACCTCATGTGGTGTAATGGCTAGAAAGCTAGCTTCACAAACCATTGTTAGTGAGTTCGATTTGATTCTCATTGGGTGCCCCATACTTCTAGCCTTGTGGCACATCTAAGTTATGCTTAGTAAAACTCATACGATAGATAGTTATGGTACTTTGACTTCCGAGTTACGAGCAAAAAGTGAAAGTACGAGCGAGCTTCAGATACGCTTATGTTTATAAGTTAACTAAAAATCAATTATTATACCAAAGAAAAATACAGTGATACATCGGCATAAAAGTGCTCCAAATGACAAGTTCTCTAAGTTACAATCTGTGGCTCGGTCAATTTTTTGTTGAGAACTAAAAATGGAGGTACGAGCGAACTTCAGATACGCTCATATTAACTAGTTTGCTAAAAACATCTAATTTGGTTTGGTTTGGTTTGTTTTATGGCATATCAACCTCAGTGGGTCATTTAATGCCGATAAAGTTTTGAAATAAAGTCATTTTTAATGGATACGCTATTTCTTTTATAAACACATTTTCTATTTAACCCATAGATGGGACCTTAACAGGTACTACCACACCGGGTCAGAGTGTACCAGGGAGCAATTGTGATGAAGGGGTGCTCCACATTCCCCAAACCTCTAGAACTGGAACCTCACCATCAGATAGAGTTTATGTCATTCCCAGGACATGTAGACTCTCAGCCACCGCCTTCTAGCATCCATATGATAAAAAGGGTTGGGGCTTGCCAAAAGAGCAATAGGGTTGGGAAAATCATATATGTGCTAGGACTTGACATGACCAGCCGATTGATCGGAGGGGGCCTCCCTGACCGCCCGTCTAGCCCAAGAAAGGGTCTTGGACTGCTCAACCACCTGGGTTCTATCCTTAAGCATCACGGGTCGCCACCCACGGTCAACAGGTGGCTCCATTGGAGGAGTCTTACCCCTCTGCAGAGGTGCAGTTGGTGCATTCTAACGCTCCAGCCGACAGGGTGGTAAAAACGTCTAAGTTTCCAATTTAAGAAATATTCTTTTTTACTTTTCTAATTTTAACTTTTTAAAACTTTAACTGTGTTAGATTATATCCCTTCCCGTGGTTTTGAGTATATATATATATATATATATATATATATATATATATATAGAGAGAGAGAGAGAGAGAGAGAGAGAGAAAGAAAAGAAAAAAAAAATAAAAAAATCCGACACTATAATTAAGTATAGTTTTTGATAAAACAAAAAATAAGTCAAATATTGACTTACAGAAAGCCGACTCTAAAGCGTTTCGGTTTTAATCAAACCATCAACGGTTTTCAACTTGGTTAATAATCCTAAATCATGTGACAAAAAATTGGTAGAAGGCTCACAATCTTTTGCCGGTTTTCTCTGAATTATTTGGGTCTTTTTTCAAAAACTTCATACTTAATTATAGATAGATAGATAGATAGATAGATAGATATTGGTATGTGTGACTTTTTTTTATCTCCAAATGTTGTGTTATGTCACTTAATGTAACTAACTGTAATATTCTAACATTATTTTGACGTGGTTAATATTTAAAAAAAACTTTTACTAAAATAACTTTCTTCTTAATAAACCAACAATCAAATCTTTAAGTATATTTAATTATCTTTTTCTTTCTTTCCTTTTCTTTTTAAAAAAATAGTGTCGATGTTTCTTAGTATTGATTTCGCCAATTCTTGCTTTTGTATAGTTCGAAGTGTTAGCTTATATACATTCACGTCTATAAGAGTATGCGTCAAGATATGCCGAGATCAAGCAAGATATATCTGACCATTGTGTCTGCCTTTCTTGATTCACGTTTTCAAACCGCCCTTTTTTCTGATTGACTTTTGACACATAATCAATACGTCACATGATTGATTTAGATTCTATAATTGCATTTGCTAAGCTGATATTTGCTGTCCGCTCGGTATTAAAAGTCTACAAGATTGATATATTAAAATGGAACTCTCCCCCCCCCCTCCACAACCCCCGAAAAAAAAGAAAAAAAGAAAGAGTTGTGTGTTGAGGTCAGAAACGGCCGAATTTATCCCTGATATTTTTTTTCACGTCAGTTTTGTTCTAGAATAGAATCTCAAGAAAATATCCCCAAACTCTTTTCAAATAAAAATGTGATTTTTCCCCACCAAAACATGTGCATAAAATTGACACGAAAATTACTTGTGACATATCGGCAGTTGTTTTAGGGGATTTTTTTTAGCTATCTAAACTAAAATAGTCTACCGTTCTGTTGTGTTCTGTTGTCAGAACAGTATAATTCTTGAGATTGCGTATATGGTAGACAATTGATATACGATGATAGAAACATTTTTGTGGAGCGTAGTAACATGAGTTTGGTAATAAATGTAACTAGCGAGTCCTGTGGATATACTACGGTATAATAAGTTAATTTTACGTTTGCTGTCTTTACTTAAGGGCTATTACTATTTACTTCAATATGTAAAAAGTATAATAATTTGATTTAACTCTCTTTCACTTTTCCCCTTCTTTTAAACTTTTCGTTATTTTCGATTGAAGCAGATTAGCGTTATCGCTTCTGTATGCCCACCCTCTCTTCCTCTATCTTTCCCCTACTCTCTATCTTTATTTGTTTCTTTCATATTATATTTCTGTCTTTTTAGCATGTCTCTGTCCTTCCTTTTCTTTTTTTATATTAAAAACGGAATGGTCCTTATTTAGCTGAGGTGACGACACTAATAAGAAATAAGAATTCGGCGGATAAGCAAAATCAGATAATGAGGATGTAAATTTTTGTCTTTCATCTTGGACAATTTGGACGGTTTCATTTTTAACCAAAGGGTGTTGCAAGATGATAACGGTCGTTGGTTGACTGGTTGTTTGGGTTTTACGGCATGTCAACCCATTGGGTCATTTTATGCCGAAGACGTTTGTTTTATTCCTTCTTCATGGGGTCACATTTTTTCAAACTCATGTTTTTTCTATTTAACCCAGAGATGGTAATCTAACTGGTACTACCACTCCAGTCAGAGTGAGTGATGAGGGTACTTCACATTCCCCAAAGCTCCAAACTTGAACCTCACGATCAGATAGAGTTTAACGTCATACCCAGGACAATAAGACCCTTAGTCACCACGTTCTAGCACACATATAAAAAGGTTTGGGGCTTACCATAAGAGCAATAGGTTAGGACAATCATATAGTAGCTAGGGTTGACGTGACCAGCCGATTGATCGACGGAGCCACTTCAACAGCCCCTTTAGCCTAAGTAAGGACCGAAGTGGGATGTTGCATGTCATCGACTGGTCAGCCACCAGGATTCCGTACTTAAGCTTCACGGGTCGTCACCCACGATTAACAAGTGGTCCCATTGGTGCTGTCTTACAGAAGTGCAGTCGGTGTACTCTAAAGCCTTAGCCGACAGGGCTGTTTACTTTAGAGGAAAACGAGTATTAATATATTTTCGGAGTTATACATCGACACGTACATACCAAAATTCCTTTTATATATATATATAGATGAATAATTGAATCCAACGAGGTAACAACGTTTGAAAAATCATGAAGAAATACTAAAGAAAATGATGACGTATTGTTATCGAAAGCTGAAACTTATAAACCTATTCATATAAAAAAAGATAATTTGAACAGAAATTTACAGATTCAATTTAATCTCTTTTTCCTCTAAAAATCTTGGCGTCCTTTTGCCCAGTTCAAGAAGATAGAGAAGATATAAAAATAGTCTAAAATCCATTTAACGAACCTCGTACCAAAATCCCGCTGGATTGTAGAAACCATATTACCATTCTTTTGCAATTGATGAATATTTCCATTGTCAAGAGAAAGGAGTTTGTTTTTTCTTCCTTGTATTTCCCATTGGAAACTGTTTGAAAATTACATAACTACAACTTATACTTAGGCGGACATATTGGGAATACATCTTCCCTCATACAGGCTCTTTAAAATTTCACTTAAGCACGAACATACAGGCAAACACACACACACACACACACACACACACATACACACACAACACACATACATACATATATAGTATATTATATATATATAATATATATCATATATATTATATATTGAATCATAATATTATAAAATTATTATTATTATATTATTATTATATTATATTGAAAGGCATGGGCCGCCATGAATAAATTATCGGTCATATTGAAATCCAATCTCACAGACAAGTTAAAGAGACAGTTCTTCCAGGCCGTTGTCGTGTCAGTACTGCTGTATGGTTGCACCACCTGGACCCTAACGAAGCGATTAGAGAATAAACTAGATGGAAGCTGCACAAGAATACTGCGGGTGATCCTGAACAAGACGTGGAAATAACACCCCACGAGAAAACAGCTGTACGGTCACCTGTCACATATCCCCCAAACCATTCGAGTAAGACGGACAAGACACGCGGGACACTGCTGGAGAAGCAAGGACGAACTCATAAGCGATGCCCTCCTGAGGAAGCCAGTACATGGGCACGCCAGTGTGGGCCGACCAGAAAAGCCGTACATTGATCAGCTCTGTGCGGATACAGGATGCTGCATAGAGGACCTCCCGAGAATGATGAGCGAAGGGACAGATGGAGAGAGATTGTCATGGATATTCGTGCCAACAGCGCGACAAGATATTGATATTATACAAAAACCTGGAGTTCTCAAAACAGAATTTTTGAAAGTCTTAAACGGCATGTTTAAATTATATTTGCAGACATGACCAAGCTGGCAATTTCTGTCACATTTCTGTTAGGGAAATATGATTTTATTTTATTGTTATTTCTTTTAGTTAATTTTGCTTTATCCCACCGCCAACGTGGCTTTATCTCACTGCTAGCCAACGTTCTCTCCCCCCCCCATCCCTTTTTACCAGAGCTACTAAAAGATATATACAAAAGTCTGGAGTTCGTACACTTCAAAACAGGATTTTTGAAAGACTTAAACGGCATTTTGACTTATACTAAGTCGTAACTTAGATAAACCAACAGCGCTGGTATAACCACACGTGTACATGAACGAGCGTGTTTCATGTATACATGTGTATATGTGTGTATATACACAGTGAACATCAGAACCATCCTGACGCCTCTGGTGGACTTAACCGTGCCTTCCCCTCCCCCCAAAAAACTGACCTGAAGGTACTGTTGCTTATCTGATAGAGAAATGCTAAATATACCGTATCCCCAACCTCAATTCTTTTTCAGGAACACCGATAGTAGTAAGATTGGGGTACTTACTACTCGCATAAATACCCAAATAGGTTTGAAATGGGCTCCTTAGTCTTGGGCGGCAAGCCATCAACTCAAGGAGAAGTCCAACAAAGAACCTCTGCTGCCTTTCAAGGAAAGGCTAGGGGAGTAAACCCCGAAAATAAATCAGGAGCCGGAGTCCCTAAGGTGGAGTGATGCTGAAATCCAGTGCTACACATCAACTCCTGCGACACTATCGTTGTCAAACCGCATTGGTACCTTACCTTTCCAGCGGCAGTGTGGAGAGGGGGGATTTGCTGCATGGGCAACAGCTCATCCTCCATATGTATCCACCCACGCTATGTAGTTCAAGTTATCAAAAAACCTTGACACTACTCCATCGTCTCTCGTAGATGGAAGGATGTCAACCATATTATAATATACATAAATAAATTATGTTTTATGTATAATTTTCTTATTTACAAGATTAAAGATTATAAATAGACTGACCGACAAAGTAAAAGACTCTCACAGTTTTCTTATTCTCTGTGATAAATGTATTTTTCCTCAAATTAACGAAACCCCTGATGAAGATCTATTGAAACAGACCGAAACACTGTAGCGTAGGCGAAATATACATTACTCGTTTTATGAACTTGTGTTTTTTCTATTTTTCATTATATTACATACATACTGTCGGATTCACTTCCACTTTCTCTTTATCCCCCCCATATATATATATATATCCCTCCACAGGAGAAGGATGAGACACAAATTCAATTTCTTAAGCGGATTTTCACACATTTGAATTCAGAGTTTTCCTTCTCCTAGACTGGTTAACTAGCCATGGCTAAAGAGTACAGTCTGTCCTACTATATATAAAGAGAGAGAAAGAGAGAGATGTCTGTAATTTTGTGCACGTATGTATATCCTTCTATCTATTAACCTCACACACATCTCTCTCTCTCCTCTCTCCCTCTCTCTCTCTCTCTCTCTCTCTCTCTCTATATATATATATATATATATATATATATATATATATAGTTATGGAGGCGCGTGGGCTAGTGGTTAGAGACGTGGAAAATGGACTCGTTGTTTCTAGTTCAATTCCTAGACGAAGCTGTTGGCATTTCACATAGGGCTAATACCCTTGGGAAAAGTATGAATCCATATATTCTCCCTCCAGCTATGGGTTAAATAGTAGGGCAGACCGGGCTCTTCAGCCTTGGTAGGTAACCAGTCTAGGAGAGGGGTAACTCTGAATTCAAAATTCCTGAGGTCGGTCATTGATTGTGTTTGTGGCAACCCTTGATACACCAATTCTTTCCTATCGACTGTGCCAAAAAAGTGTGGATGGTCCAACACAAGCCTTCACCACTATAAACAAATCACTGTGTGGGTGTTCATTGTATGAACACTCATGCGTCGAAAATCGACGAGAGAGTCCATTATTATATATATATATATATATGATTATATTTGATATATCTGTCTGTCTATCTCTAATTATACACATGTGTATGTATGTGTGTGAGTGTGTGTCTATAAATGAATATGTGTTGGGTTAAACGACGCATACACAGACCGCAGAGACCAGATTGTCGTATTTCTCGATGTGTTTATGTCTCTCCTCTACGATGTAACTGTGTGCAACAAAAGTTTTTTTTTGTAATTTTTCTTTTCTTTTCTGGTTTTCGCTTTCAAATTTGCTTCGCTGCAATTATTTGATCTTTGTATTTATGGCACCAAAATGTCGGAGACTGGTCGGCATTTTTCTTTTGGAGAAAACTTTCAGAAAATATAGATATACAAAGATGGAACAGAAAAAGAAAAGATGTTTAAACATTATCGAAGATACGAGACAATTGGTTCACTTAAAACAATTTCGAACCCATATATATATATATATATATATATATATATATATATGTGTGTGTGTGTGTGTGTGTGTGTGTGTGGGCTTGTGTAAACAATTACATATACATATACATACATATATATACATACATATTTGCATAAATATACAATAATATATATATGCAATTATAACACACACACACACACACAACACACACAATATATATATATATATATATATATATATATATATATATATATATAAAGGGGACTTTGTTGAAAGTCTCTCTGGGGACGAAGTTGTAGTTATGCTGTGCTTACTTGTGACGTTTCTTTATAAGAAAAAATACTGTACATTAAAAGCAATGATGAATTATATAGGAATTTCTATGATATACATTTATATAAACACACCCATGCACGCACACATACCCCACGACCCCATATATATATAATATATATATATATATATATATATAATATATATAATAAGTAATCCACAGACATGTGTTTCGAGGTTTCACCTCTCATCAGTGTGGTTATACCTTAACAGCTACCCCTGGCCGGGTTTGAGACCCGAATGAACTTTCGTTCGCCAAATCTCTTACCCGTGCGACCTGAAGCAGCTGTCAAATATAGGAGAATATTTAATTGATAAATTTCTAAGTGGAAATGAATTCACTAGAGTCCTCAAACTTTGTAAACAAAGCGAGGGTTAGCTACACGCCAGAACGGGGAATTTTACAATTAAATCCCTATTTAGAGAACTCACCCAATATATATATATGCGTGTGTGTTATAAAAACGAAATTACATGTTAAGACCACTTCAGTAAAATCTAAGAAAATTACTCCAAATTCTTTGAGTAGAGAAATATGCAATTAATTTGAAATGTTAAAACTGACACAAATTTTATTCTGCAACTAGAATATAACACATTCGATCCTCAGGTGAGCTGTAAAATATAAAATAAGTATTATTTGTCTGAAAGTTTGGGGTGAGGCTTTGATGTGTAATATTCTTCTTTTTTTCGGACTGCTGTCCTCATCTTTATTGTAGCATATCAAACCATAATGTTTTACATACCACACAACACCCAGGCGCAATACCATGAAACCAAGAGGTCCAGAAGAAAGCGACGACAACAAAGCACTGGTACATCAACATCTGCAGGGACAGCCTTCACATGGGGCATCTGGGATAATGCCTGTTTGATAGCGATGCTTGCCAGACGTATGATGTTTTGGATTATTTGGACTATTGTCCTCATCTTTATTGTTATTACACAACGTTTCGGCTGATGTACCCTCCGCTCTTCTTCAGGTTTTTCTTATCGAACTCTGAAACCTTCTTGTCGAACTCTGGTGCCTTCATGTTGAAATCGGAACTTCGAACCGAACCTTTTATTCAATCCACGGGAGTAGACTGTACCCATTCCGTTAACCGTGACCGGATACAATTGTTAATCTGTATTAATTATTCTATGTTGTGTAGATAACAATAAAAATGAGGAGAACAGTCCGAATAATCCAAATAACCCAAATTATCCAACCTCATCTAAAAAATTCAGAACAATCGTATAATTTTTGTTCAATCATTTAAAATGATGGAATTATTTTCACATAGATGTGTTTTCATGATTCATTGAAATCACTGTAATTCAAATTCTGAAGAATTCTAATTGAATTTCGCTTCACACTAATAACACTGGTTTACAGAGAAATTGAGGCAAGCACAAAAATAGTTGTTTTAACCTAATTTGGGGGTGCTAAATTCAGATTTGAAATCCGTTTGTACTCATCACCTTTATTTTTTTAGATATGCATACTGTACATTTTGTACACATACTGTACATAAAGGCGTATATGCATTCAGTGTTAATTTCTAATATTGTGTAACTTATGTCTTTTTTTAGTTATTATGCAATAAGTGTAAGTGATAGCATTACATTATATATATATAGCTATATATCAAGACGGATTTTGGCAGTTAAGCGTAGCCAACACGTCTCACTCAACAGCCAGTAGTGCACTGTCAATCAGCGCAGGAGGTTGTCGTCCCTCGCAGCGCAGGAGGAAGGTGTCCCTCGACAATTGTGTTACACAATCTTTTGGGTATATATTTGTATTATAATTTCCAACGACGCATATTTTATTGTTTCCAACGACGCATATTATATGATGGGAGACTTCTGCTGGATGCTCTTGCGTGGCATCCCGGAGGCAAAATACAGCAGATCATCTAAGAAAACACACTTCTAACTGTCTGCGGTACTATGAATTGTGTACATTGTGTCATCCAAGTATATTTATTCCGTCAATGTTCTTTATCTATCCTGTTTTATCTGTAATAAGCTGCTGCAAATGTTGAAATAGGCACGTATGTACTCTGTATATACTAAAATGAGACTATTTCAAAGACAGAAAAC
>CM042147.1:14074114-14096614 GCA_023376005.1 Doryteuthis pealeii
TTAATGTCGAAATTAGATTTTTCTCTAAATGAATAATTGTAATTAGAACTATATTCTAATTTGTGTTATTTAGATTTTTCGGACTGCTATCCTCATCTTTATTTTCAAACACACAACGTTTCCGCCAATTTATCCTGTGGACTTCGTTGGGTGTTTCTTGTCGATAACTGTCCGAAAAAAAAACCCTGATTAATGCAAATTAGCAAGCCTCGTCTAAAAAATACAGAAAAATTATATTTTTAATGTTAATTGTATTTTCGTGTGCAAATTCTATTAAGGACTCCAACATATGGACACACCAGTATTGGCTGACCAGCAAGAAATTACATTCATCGGCTTTGTGCAGAGATTGAGTACTGTATAGAGGACTTACTACCTGCGACGATAGATTGAGACGAATGGTGAGAGAGACAATGGAATCTGTGCTCTCAGGACGGCTTGATGATGAAATGATAGACCCGAGTTCAAATCTTGGACAAAGCTACAGTTCGCATAGCGCTAACACTCTTGGAAATGTATGAATCCAAACTACTCTCCCTCCAGATCTGTAAATAGTAGGACAGACTGTGCTCTTTAACCTTAGTTAAGCAATCTATGAGAAGGAAAACTCTGAATTCAAAACTGTTAAACTCCGCTTCGTGTGGTCACTACTAGAATAAGCTCAGTCTTAATTAGTGATCTATCTGTCTCTGATACTCTACACTCAGCAGAGCTCCAGAAGTGGAGCCTCACCACCAGATACAGTCTATTGTCATAGTCAGGATAGTCTACTACTGAAGGGAGAATGATCGACAAGATGAAAGATAAGTATGATCCGAAATGAATTACTGTATCAAAATCAATCTTCAGACACCGCTGTAAGACAAAGAAAGGCTACTGTCGAGTAGATCATTGGCATAAAATTGATAATATCTTCGAGTAATGTATCGAAGTTTCTTGTATTTCCTGTCGGCAAATATAATTAGTGATTTTCACTTTCGATTAAAAAGTAAGATATGGTCATACTGATGATACGAGACACATTTAACACGAACAGCCATTTCGTCAATTGCAATGTCTTGAAATTATGTTTATATTCAAAAGTTTTGTTTTAATCTCGATTAATATTTAAAATCCAGCCGTTGTTTCTGTGTTGGTGTTGGGCTTATCAGAATGAATAAAGAGAAAACGTAATTAAGAAATGACGGTGTCGGGGCTCAGAGATTGAAAAGACAATCAACATATCTCACACAATTCAAAATGATCGAAACTTCTATACTTATTGCCCTAGATATTGGCGCGGAAAACGCAATCGACAAATAAGTTCGAATTTCGGATACATTTATTTATTTTCACTTTGTCCGATTGGTTAGTAATTTTGTTTTACGGTGTGACACAATAACTAATAACGTGGAACCATGATGGTGGTTTGAGTCATTAGTTTGGGAAAAGTTTGAGTGATGGCGTGATAGATATCGGAGAAGTTTGAGGGATGATATCAGAGGAGATGCATGGCATTGTTTTTTTATTGGAAGAGGAATGACGTGGCAAAGGGGGAAAAAGAGTGAGAGGTGATAGTTGAGAGATTCAGCCTGGCCGGCGAAGGGTTAAGAGGCTGAGTCCTGGTCTACCCCGTGCGGTGATCATAAAGATAAAATAAAAACTACTTGATCAAGTACCCAAATATGTCCCCGGAGGAGATGCTAGAAGTATCAACGAGAAAGAAATAAGATCTCTTTGCCAAGTAAGTTAATCTGTCTCTCTAATATCTCTCATAATCTGTCTCTCCCTCTCCCTGAAGAAATTTCTTATTAAACAACTCTCACTCTCACACACCCCTATGAGACGATATTTGGTACCGTACCCGGAGCATAGTGCCATAAATGATACTGTTCTCCAGCATAGTACCATATCATTCAATGCCGAAGCAAGTCATTTTTATTAACAAAGGACTCGGGGTGTTTACAGCACATGCTGTAGCTTAAGTAGTCACCCAATTAATTATTGAACCGACTCATTGCTGCTTAACTTCTGTGATGTAGCTGGAATTTTGGTTGATTTGTTTTATGGCCTATCAACATTTTTTCGAGTCATTTAATACCAAATCAAATCATTTTTTTAATAAACAAAGGACTCAAGTTGCTTACAGTACCTGCTGATACTTAAGTAGTCACTGCATTAAATAAACCGCTCAATGGGACCACTTGTTGGCCGTGGATTGTGATCCGTGTGGCTTAAGGATGGAATCCTGCTACCTGAGCAGTCCATGTATTGTAAAACTCAACTTTGGTCCTTTGGATAGACAGGCGGTCAGAGAGACATTTCCGATCAATCGGCTGGTCACGTAAATCCCTAGTATCTATATGATTGTCCCGAGCCTATTGCTCTTATGGAAAACCTCCAACACTTTTTATCATATATATGCTAGAAGGTGGTGGTCTTAGTGTCATCGGTATGGTATTATACTGCATCTAAAAATGAAATTCCAATTCTGGAGCTCTGGCGAATGTGGAGTATCCCTTTATCCCCATTAATCCCCGCTCCACTCAGACCCAGAGTGGTAGTATCTATTAGGGTTCTATCTATGAGTTAGATCAGGGGTTCTAAAACTTAGTCCCCGACAAAATTTGATTGACCTATCATAGACCCCATCCTTGTTGTTTTGTTGTAACCAATTATGTATTTAATTAATTCTGTACAAACGTTTATGTAAAACTGTTAGTTTGTAAAATAACTATAAGATAAACAGTAAAGTAAGCATAACATGTAAAAAAGAGCGGTAAATATTTAATACTAACTTAATAACAAGGAAGTATATTTCCTAATGTAATAGGTGACTTTTGATAAGTTCATGAATATTGGGCTTAAACTTTTGAAAATATATCACATGAGCAGCTTGTTGTCCAGGATTCTTGTGGAATTAATTTCTTCTAATTACTAAGAAGGCTTAGTACTTTCCATTGACCCCTTGTAGACCCCCCGAATACATACAGAACTTTTGAGTTGTTGCATAGACCCAGCGGGTTTATGTAGACCACTTTGAGAAAGCCTGGGTTAGATAGAAAACGCGCTTTAAAAAATGATTTAAAAAAGAATTTTCAATTCCATTTTTTGAACAACTGATCTAGATGAACTTGATATCTGAAGGTCATTAAATTTCTATTAGCGGAACCTTTGGATATACTACAGTATTATAATTGAATTATTACAACGTCTGATACGTTTACTTAAGAGTTATTGCAAAATAGTTCAATATGTAAAAAGTATAACAATCTTAATTTATCTCTTTCACTCTTTTTTTCTTTCTTTCCTTTTTTCAACTTTTTATTATGTTATCTTGAAACATATTAGCGTTATCACTTCCGCGCGCTTACCGACCCTCTCAATCATTTGCCTACTTTCTTTCTTTCTTTCTTTCTTTCTTATAATATTGTTTCTGAGTAGCATTTCCTTTTTCTTTCCTTTCTATCTTTATAATAATAAAAATGATATAATTATAACGCCTATTCTCCTCAAGCATTCGCCCCAGTCTCTTCAAAAAGAAAACTACAAGCTTACCCTCCTCTTACTATCTCCGTTTCCCTCTTCGCCCTGTTGGCACTTTTCGACCAATCAGAAAACAACAGGTTAGCCATTTATACGTCATCCGAAATACTAGTTAAGTTCCATTATTACATAATGTATAACTAAAATTTTATTTTTTCCACATTCCCACATCTCATTATTTCACATTAATTTATTCGTGATGTCAAACGAGATTAGTTCGTTTTATTTCGATTTGTTGCATTTCAGTCACATGTTTATATTTAATTAAAGTAATGATAAAACAGAATATAATGAAAATGATGTTAATTTTCTTTCATTTGTCATGTTAAACAATATAAGAAAACAGGCAGCATATTAAAATGTAATAACAATGCACACTGATATCACGATCTGTTTAAAGTGTAAGGCTCTTCATGTCATATTACAATGAAAACAAAACGACATTTTATAAAGATACACACACACACACACACACACACACACACATTATATATATATTATATATATATATATATATTAATGGATGTGCATGTGCGTGTGCGTGTGTATGTGTATGTGCGGGAACGAAAAATACAAATATAAGCCGTAGTAAATTAATCTTATCAATAGGTTTTCTTAAGTTAATGTTATTAATCAATTAATATATATATATTATATATATATATATATATATATATATATAATATATATATAATGATAAAATAAATAAAATATATTTCACGAAGCTTGAAAAAAAGAAAGATAAAGAATAAAAATTGTTTCTATATCTTTATAGTTTGATACTTGAAGCATATATATATATATATATATATTATATATATTATATATTATATATATAATAAAGGATGTCAGAGAGAGCCCCATCCGTTTTACAGGAGATTATTGGATTTAAGTGTAATTGGCGACCGTCAGTGAAATTCCCTGCCAAAGAGCTCAACCCACCAGGGTTGGGGTGCATATATACTTTACTCATTCACAGGCAACGTTTTTCACCGTATGATGTCTCCTTAGTATGACTAGACATAGCAAACAACATTCGGCTGGGATCGAAACTTAAACTTAATTTGTAGAGCATACATTAAATTGGATAAATCAGGAACATGGGTGCCATTAGAACCACCACGGAGTCTGCAGAAAGAGCTACAAAGTGGGTTTTGATAAAGATGCCGGGCTTCGGTATATTTGTTGCTGTGTAGTAAGCTATGAAGTCATCAACCAGAGATGGATCACTTCATAGCATCATTACGGCATATCAACCTCAGTTGGTCATTTAATGCCGAAAAAGTTTTGAAATAAATTCATTCTTAGTGGATAATCAGTTTTGTTTATAAACTCATGTTTTTCTATTTAACCCACAGATGGGACCTAACAGGTACTACCACTCCGGGCAGAGTGGACCAGGGAGCAATGGTGATGAAGGGGTGCTCCACATTCCATTCTCCAAACCTCCAGAACGAACCTCACCATCAGATAGAGTTCAATGACATTCCTAGGACAAGATGGCCCTCAGTCACCGTCTTCTAGCACCTATATGAAAAAAGGGTCAGGCCTTCCCATAAGGACAATAGGGTTGGGGCAATCATATAGGTGTTAGGGCTTGACG
Organism: Doryteuthis pealeii; assembly: GCA_023376005.1. Lineage (NCBI taxonomy): Eukaryota > Metazoa > Mollusca > Cephalopoda > Myopsida > Loliginidae > Doryteuthis > Doryteuthis pealeii. The sequence goes on from CM042147.1 coordinate 14,079,243, forward strand.
TAACCAGCCGATTGATTGGAGGGGGCCTCTCTGACCGCCTGTCTATCACTCCACTTATACCTTTACTTAGAAGTGGAGTGTTACATGTCATGGACTGCTCATCCACCTGGGTTCCATCCTTAATCATCATGGGTCACCACCCACGGCCAAAAGATGGCCCCATTGGGGGAGTCTTACCCTTCTGCAGAGGTCAATATGTTTAAATCCTAACACAAGTGCACATAGATCTCTAAATATTTTACTTAGCATTTCAGAGTTTTCAGTTGGGAGTAAAATAGGAAATTAAATCGGACAGTATGTTGAAAATAGAAAAATACAAAAGATGAATTTCCCTCTTGATGCTGAATTCTTTTGCAAGTCATTCACAATCACCACAGAATATTTAACCTACCTCAAGTCCTGATGAAAGTTGCAAAAACCGAAACGTTATAACGTTCCCTTCACCATCGAGAATAAAATTCATCTTTTGGAATACTTTGTGTTTTTCTATTTTCTATAAAGTTATCATTTATATCAAGAATTTGAATAATTAAAAAAATAATGGATCACTTCAACAAATACACCGAAGCCCGGCCTCTTTTTCTAACCGGGGATGGATCACTTAAACGTCGTTTTTTTACTAATCATCATCATCACCATCACCATCATCATGTCACGCATGTAGCACAGACACCCATGACAATCTCTCGCCAACCCTCCCTATCACTCATTGCCCCTGGGAGGTGCTCGACGCAGCAACCAGCATCCTCGCATATTTGGTCAATGTAGGTACTTGGTGAGCGGTCCACATTAGCGTGTCCATGAATTGGTTTCCACATGAGAACGTCGCTTATGAGCTCGTCCTTGCTTCTCCAGCAGTGTCCTGCATACCTAATCCGTCTCACCCGGATGGTTTGTAAGATGGGGGGGGGGGGCAGGTGGCCATAAGCTGTTTCCTTCTGGGGTGCTGTTTTTAGACTTGCTCAAGACTGCACGCAGCATTCTTGTGCAGCTCCCATCTAGCTTATTCTTAAGGCGCTTCGTTAGGGTCCAAGTGGTGCAGCCATACAGCAGTATTGATATAACCACCGCCTTGAAGAATTGTCACTTTAGCTTGTCAGTGAGATCTGATTTTAAAACCTTATGATTCCCGGTGCATCTTTTTAATGGGGGTGATTGTAATGGTTATTGTAGTGGCGGTGGCCCAAGTTCAAATCCTGGACGAGGCTGTTTGCATTCCACGTAGTAACACGACACTTTAAAAAACAATGGGTATCTTAACACGGCTTTGAAGTGATTCGGTTACGTTATAGACTGCACTTATACCACACACACACACACACACACACATATATATATATATATATATATATATATATATATATATATATATTGTCCTGGTATGACATTAAACTATCTGACGGCAAGTTTTCTCTTTGGAGCTCTGGGGAATGTGGAGTACACCTTCATCACCATTACTCCCAGGTCCACTGATCTGGATTGGTATTATATGTTAGCTGAAGAAGCAGAGTTCTACACTCCAGCGAAATATACTACACATTTTTGTCTGAGTTTTATTCTTTCATTCCTTATATTTTGCCTCATTCTGTCGGATTCATTCAACCCTTTTCCTTTTATATATATATATATATATATATATATATAATATATATATATATATATATATATTATAATGGTTACACAGGAATAACTTGCTCGAGTTTCCCATAAGGATCTTCGAGTGGGTTATTTCAGTGTATACCATTATAAATAATAAATTCGCTCTACTTACGTATTGGGCACTTTATATTTGTTATATCGCTGTCTTATCATTGTGAAACTTGTATCAACTAACCATTGTGACCAATTTCACCGATAAGTCACCATTTTCACGTATAAAATCATATATATATATATATAATATATATATATATATTATATATATATATATATATATATATTCCAACTAGCTTTTCAAAATATTGCAAAACTTTTGATCCCTTCCTAGATTCTATTAAGCAAGAGCGAAATTAATTTGTTATACAACAAATTTTAGAATAGAATTTTCTACTTGAAAAATTAATTGAATTAATTTTTCCAATGTGCTTTGAATTAATTATTAAGAGATGAAAAACGTATTTCTACTTAAATTGAAGGTGTGGCATAGAATACGATGTCTAATGAGAAATCTGAAATTCTCTCTGTAAGAACGAAAGCAAATCCTAAAGGACTAGAAATCTAATTTCAATCACAAAAAAACACTTTTCATTAATCGTAATTTAATTAAGTAGACGTAATAATGTATTTTTATTAATAAAGAAAGTAGAAAATATGTTTAGTTAACGCATAATGAGCCAGTCTAGATCAGATATTAATGTCCATATAAGCCAATCTTTAATATTATAACATAAAAGCACCGCTTATCAGTAAAAGTTAATGTTGTCACCACTTTCTGTTCGTGATGTAGTCCTTCCGCCCTGTCGGCTGGGGCGTTAGAATGCATCGACTACACTTCTGCAGAGGGGTAACACTCCCCCAATGGGCTATCTGTTGGCCGTGGTTGGTGACCCGTGATGCTTAAAGATAGAACCCAGGTGGATGAACAGTCCATGACATGCAACACTCCACTTTGGCCCGTTCTTGGGCTAGACGGGCGGTCGGAGAGACCCACTCCAGTCAATCGGCTGGTCACGTCAAGCCATAGCACCTATATGATTGCCCCAACCCTATTGCCCTTATGACAACCCCCAACCCTTTTTATCATATGGATGCTAGAAGGTGGTGGCTAAGGGTCTACATGTCCTGAGAATGACGTTAAACTCTAGGTGAGGTTCCAGTTTTGGGGGTTTGGGGAATGTGGAGCACCCCTTGATCACACTCCCTGGTCCACTCTGACCCGGAATGGTAGTACCTGTTAGGGTCCCATCTATGGGTTAAATAGAAAAAAATGTATTTATAAAGAAATTGAGTATCCATTTAAGAATGAATACATTTCAAAACTTTGTCGGCATTAAATAACCCACTGAGGTTGATATGCCGTAAAACAAATAAACCAAACGTAGTCTTTGTAGCTGTCACAAGATATTCCGCTTACCTTTCATTCGGGTTGGACATCTTTGTCGTATTATTGTCCTCATCTTTATTGTCATATACACAACGTTGGGGTGAAGTGGTAGTACCTGTTAGGGTACCATCTATGTGTTTAATAGAAAATAAAGAGTTAAAAAAGTCTAAATAATTCTTTAAAACATTGAACACCCATCAAGCATAAACAGAACAAAACGTCTTCGGAATAAAATAACGCAAAACGGGTTGACATGCCGTAAAGTCCAATAAACCAATAAACCAGCAACAATGTTTCGGCCGATGTGCTGTCCGGTCATCTTCAGGTGTTTTTAATCAAACTCGGATGCCTTCATGCCGGAATCGTGAGCGTCCATAGAACTTTGAACCAAACCTTTTATTTAATCCATAGCGCAACGGTTATAATATATTACAGTTCTGAGTGGCAATCATCTGGAGTTTGCAGGTTCAATCCTGACATCAGGCAAAATAACAGTTGTACTCGGTCATGATTAATGGAACGAGAACAATCTAGCTCAATCGACTAAATAAAGGGTTCGATCGGAGAGGACCTCTCCGACCTCTCGTCTACCCTAAGCAAGGCCAAAGTTGAGTGCTGCATGTCATGGACTGCTTAGCCACCAGGGTTCCATCTTTAAGCATCACGGGTCGCAACCCACGACCAAAAAGTTTTTAAAGATGTTAGAGAAAACAAACAATAGAAAAATAAAGAAATAACAGAAACAACAATAATATTTTTGAAATATTCCTTCTTTAAAGGTCAACTTATAGGTTGTGTTTCCAATCTTCGTATCTACATCATTAATTTAAAGGTGACACGGGCGATCGGAGAGGCCCCTTCGATGAATCGGCTGGTCACGTAAAAACCTAGCACCTATATAATTGTATTAACGTTATTATCCTCATGGCAAAACCCAATGCTTTTTATCATATATGTGCTAGAAGGCGGTGACTGAGGGTCTTAGTGTCCTGGTATTACGTTAAACTCTATGTGATAGGGAAGTTCGAATTTTGGAGCTCTGGGGAATGTGGAGTACCCCTTCATCACCATTGTTCCCTGATTCACTCTGACGCAAAGAGGTAGTACCTGTGAGAGTCCCCTCTATACCGTAAACAGAAAAAGGAGTTTATAAATGATTTAAAAATTAAGTTTTCATAAAAAGAATGAGTACCTAATCATCGGAATGCACTCATTAATAACAAAGTTCAAAACATTAAACCTACCATTGGAGAATGGAACTTAAAATACAACCAAAATAGAAGAGAACAGGTTGTCTTGACTCGCCTTCCCACCTACCTCACCCATCATCATTTACTAGTATTTACCTCGTACCCCACGTGTACCGGTTAGGCACAAGAGCCTATCAATGTGGAACCACCCACAAGCGAGACTGATGTGTGGCGGGTGAAAATTGTGTTGATCCCGTCGGCATCCCCCCAAGGAGGCGCCTCAGGCACTGGACAATAAACCCAGCCTCTCCCTTTAAATTGAGGTGACTGGTGTTGCTTCTTCGCGGGATGGCCCCTGGGATCAACGTTGTTAATTGTAGCCACAGTCCAGGGCCAAAACGGGCGGATCTAGATACCCATCATCATTTACTAGAAGCCACAGAATCCCCAATATGCACTACATGCCAAGAGAGATTTACAGTGAAACATATACTACTAAAGTGTGTAGACTTTGATCTAGTGCGAACAAACAAGTAATTGTATACAAAAATATGAGTAATTGAACAATAGTTAAAATTTATACTTATACACATTTCTTTTCAACCAAACTATCGCCACGAATCTAAAACTTAGTTGGTATTAAATGACCCAGCGAGGTTGATAAGCCGTAAAACCAAACCAAACCAAACCAAACCTATCAGGAATGAACTAGATTAAATGACTTGAGCATAAAATAACACAACAAGGGTTGACATGCCGTAATAACCAACCAACCAATCAACCAACCAACCAACTAGACTAGAATACATTTAAATGATGTCTCTGAAATGAGATAGACTCTTAGAAACGTTACAGAAAAATAATCAATAGATAAAACAAAAGAAACAAAAGAAATGTTTTTGAAATATATTCCATTTATAAAGGTCATCTTATAGGTTGTGTTTCCAGTTTTCGCATCTCTACATGATTAGCTTAAAGCTAACAACATATTTTTCTATTTATTTTTTCTTCTTTCTTTGAAACATTTCCTGTGACAAGGTTGATATAAACGTTCTAATATAAAGATAGAATCATATTTTTAATTCGAGCAACGTTTATTACTTAGAGGTTAAGTAAATAGACTCAGGATAAAGACAGAAAATAAATGATTCAATATTTATGGCTAAATTGCTTGAGATTTATTTTATGTTGCTCTTGCTCTAACGTGTATTTGTAACACAAATAAATTGTATTTCGTAATTCTATCTATCTATCTATCTACACATATATATATACACACATATATATATATATATATATACACACACACACACACACACACACATATATATATATATATATATATAGAGAGTTTCATAATTTGCTTGAAGCATTGTGTATGTATTGGTTAGGAGGTTGATTTAGAAGGCTATCAATGCAGTTTGGAAAATAATAAAAATAACAATACGGTAACAATGGTGTTGTGTGTTGACCTGTATTTTTTATTATTTCTTGAATTTCGAGGTAATACCTCTTTATCAAAAGAAGTGAACTGAAGCAGTACAGCTATGGCATTTCTTCCAGAAATGCCATAGCTGTACACACAGGAAGAAATGCCATAGCTGTACTACTTCAGTTCAATTCTTTTGATAAAGAGGTATTACCTCGAAAATTCAAGAAATAATAAAAAATACAGGTCAACACACAACACCATTGTTACCGTATTGTTATTTTTTATTTATTCCAAACTGCATTGTGATAGCCTTCTAAATCAACCTCCTAACCATATATATATATATATATATATAAATATATATATATATATCCCGTAACGAACCGTTTATCGCGAAAGATACACACGTGTAATCGACTGCAATTAATCAATATCTTGATTAATCCAGTGGATTTAACCCTAAATATCCCTATGGTTAAACTCGAGTAGGTTATTACTTGTACCTGTACTACAATATATATATATATATATATATATATATATATATATATATATATATATATATATATATATACTTTTTCTTCGGTGGGGTATTAATTCCTTCTAAACTGGTCCTTTCCAACTGTTGGTTGTTGTAATGTTCAGGTCCGGGTGAGAGCTCAATGTATATTCTCATAAACAGAGCAAAGTAGGGTATCAGATACCCATGGGTGGAATGGACCATAATCGATGAATATCGGTCGTTAAGCCTTTTTTCTTTATATATATATATATATATATATTATATATACACACACACACACACACACACATATATTATATATATATATATATATATATATATATAATTGAATAATCACAACAAGCAAAGTCGGTGAATACCGCGTGTAACGTGCAGAACATTGGACAGTTCCTTCAACCTAATTAGGTCTTATCAGTTGTGTATATCATGATCACCCCTGACAGTGATCGGATCGGGGATCTCTGTCGGGGGGAGATCGCCGAGTTTGCTGGTCGTGAATATTTAATTATATATCAAATCATCTCTATGTATCTTTATATATATATATATATAGAATTAAACAAAACAAATGTCTCCTGTTTAACAAGTTTATTTTCTATCTTTTCAAGCTTTATGGTCAACATTTTAAAAATTTGGATGCAATCTATGAATTAGTCCACCAAAGTTTTGTCCCAACTGCTTTTGGCTCTTTGAAGTGCCATATTCAGGTGTGATGTATTTGTGTTCCAGTTTATATACAGGGGGGACCATAATGATAGGGCACATTTTAAACGCTATTTCTTAGATTACAAGAGCGACAGAGTACTAATTATATTTATTACATAACTGGTACACAGGAGTTTTACATGTACGACCGGATCGATTCATCAGCAGTCGGACAGGTTAACCGCTCGACTATTGAAACTGTTTTAATACACACTTCTGTATGTATGTAAAGGCTGCCATAGATTGCTCCATCCCTTTTATAGGAGAGCATTGCGCTTATGATTTACTTGGCGGTCGTCAGCGAAATCCCCCCAAAGTTCTCAATATATATATATAATATATATATATATATATATGTGTGTGTGTGTGTGTGTGTGTGTGTGTGTGTGTAAGGTATCCAAATAACTGGTAGTAAGGGATGATTCCACCCGGAATTCTTAAAATTTCACGGTATAAGCATACTGTATGCTTCTGTAAGTGCGAACATATATTGATACAAGTATTTTTATGAATCCTTAAAGAGAGCTCAATGTATAGTAATCAATAAATTAGATTAAATTCAGAGCAATATTTAAAAAGAAAAATGTTTGCATTCGAAATAAATTTATTCGGAATGACGGTTTGTTAAGTTTTTTCTTTCTTTGAAAGTTATATATATATATATATATATATATATATATATATATATATATATATATTATATTTTTGCTTGAAGGCAATTACAATGCGTATATCGCATAAAATTCGATAATTATAGAAGATAATAATGACAAATATACGCATTGTAATTGCCTCCAAGCAACAATATAAATAATAATATACTTTATGGAACAATGCTTCTAAAAAAATCCAATATATATATATATATATATATATATATATATATATATATATATATATAGGCGATGTATTGATACGGTCAACATATTCTAAATGGAACTGTTTCATATGTTGTCATTTTCATATTTACAAAAAACAAGTTTGTTAATTTGTCGATTGGGTTTCTGTGGAAATATAAATTGATACTTGATCTGATTGGCTGAAAATCTATGAGTCAGCAACGTCTAATTAATTGCTGGTAGAAAAGTCGATGTAAAATTTTATTGGCTATAAATTAAAATCAACTTTTCTCACAAAATTCTAAAGTTGAGATTAAAAGGTAATTTTTCGTCGTCCATAACATGAAATTTAATTGAAACTGAACGGTGAGTGATATGATTAATAAAATTGTAATTGCTCAAACTCACTTGATCGTTCAAAGACAAGTTGCATATGAAACAGTATAAATACCTTCGGTTTTTCTTTTCTGTTTTGTTTTTTTTTTAATATTGAAATGAAACTTGAGACTATTTCTTTTCCCAAATGTTACGTATAACATCAATCTGTCTCGTTTGTTTACAATTAAATTCTTTAACACCTTATTTTGAATTTAAGCCTCAATGAGCCGACAGTGATCCCTGCGTTTAGTCCATTAACTGCATATGAGTCTTGTTGAATCATAAAACAATTACCGTGTTACTTATAGCGCTTGCAGGACACGTGAATATACCACAGTATGATAATTCACTGATTATAACGTTTCATATGTTTACTTAAGAGCTATTACGAATACTTCAATATGTAAAACGTATAATAATCTTGATTTTACTCTCCTTTTCGTTCTTTCCATCTTTTTATTTGTTCGACAGAAATAGATTATCATTATCGCTTCCACGCACTTACCCCTCTCTGTATCTTTCTCCAACTCTCTTTCTTTCTTCCTTTCTTGTTACATTTTGTTTGTGTAGCATGTCCTTTTTCTTCCTTTCTAACGGACAGAAGATTTAGGAATAAGCACATTAATATATAGATAGCTGGAAGCAGAATAGCTGCGTACATTGTTATGCGAAATGCAAGCAGCTTCGTCCAGTACTTGAACTCGGGTCACCGACTCCATTTGCTATGACGATAACCATTACACGAGGAACGCACAATAATTATAGATGCTTACTGAATTTGGCCTATTCTGACATAAGTCAAAATCGAAAGAAATGTGCGCAGGAAGATTGTATAGTGTCAATTAGCACTGAAGGATTATCCGTAAATGTTTCAGGCACGAATCCATTAACGATTTACGGGGATTTAATGGGAATATAATAATTGCGATCTAAAGGAGATTATATCGGTTGAATTGTCTATGTCATTAGAAAGCTTTTAATATCTATCTATATGTTAATACAACGGAGTGTCCTTTTGTGGCTTGTATATGTTGTCCACGTTTCGTTACTGTAGAGGAGTGTACTGAGGACACACGCTTTGTAGACACGCATCTTTGTTTCCGACACATTCGTTGGCAGGATAAAGTGCCCAACACAGTCGTGCTGGATTGTGCCGGCATGAACAGCATCTTCTCCATTCTCTATGAGAGGCGCCTTCGTTGGCTTGGACATGTCAGGAGAATGGAAAAGAGACGAATCCCAGAAGATCTTTTGTAGGGCGAATTAGTAAAAGGCTCCCGATCGATTGGTAGACGACGCCTACGATTTAAAGATGTCTGCAGGAGAGCTATGAGAATATGCCATATTGACACAAACACGTGGGAGGTAGATGCAAGAAATAGAGCGACCTATCGCCTCAACGTTAAGCAAGGCACAGAGAGGGGTGAGGCAGAGAGGAGAGTAGCCTCAACAGAAAAAGAGCCAGAAAGAGAGAGAAAAACCAGCAGCCCCAGAAAGCATCACAGTTTGTGTGCATTCAGTGCACCAAAGACTATCACTCAAGAATTGGCCTGCAAAGTCACTTGCGCAGATGCACATGAAAATTTTATTTCTAAATTTTTAATATTTTTTTTATTTTGGACACTACGCCATCGTCCTTAGTAGACGGAAAGGATCCAAAAATACAATATTAATACGCTTGTTCCTAAATCATCCGTCCGTTATCACCTTGCAGCAACCACTGTTTTTAAACAGAGGTTGGTGATAGCGTCCAAATTGACCAAGATGCAAAGTGAATACAAATTATCTGGTGTCGCTTAATCCCAGATTTTTTATTCGTTCAATTTTCTTTTTCATCCAATTTTAAAGATGAAACATTCCAAGTGGTCTTGCGTCGCTTAAATGCCCGACGTAAAATTATTTAAAAAAAAGTTACATGTCAGTTTTATTTGTAATATCAAAATTGTGAATTACAGAAGACTTTTTGGTAATTTTGATTGGATTTATATGTAATGAAATTGCAAATCATCTTTTCTGGCTTAAATAGCTCCTCTTTATTTTTGTTTCGTTTCCTGGAAATTCCACGTGTCATTCTAGTGTATCTATGATTGCTACAATTTCTACATTATCATATTATTGGGAGACACACTTCGTGTAATGGTTATGGTCGTAGAAAATGGAATCGACGATTCGATTTGAATTAAATAATATATATACATTGATTGGTTGGTTGATGAATTTTAATGGCATATCAACCCGTCTTAGGTTATTTCATGCCTAGATGTTTGGAAACAATATATGGGTTATTTCCTATAACTCCAACCTAAAAAGGGGGAACCACTCTAATTGACTGTTAAATTATCTATTTATTTATTGATCTACTAGAAAAAAAGAAGACGGGGTTAGGGTTAGGGTTAGGTTTTAGGGTTAGGGTTAGGGGTTAGGGTTAGTTTAATGGGAAAATAATGGGTAGATTAATTAACAGATAAAATTCATTCAGAGTGGTTCCCCTTTTTTAGGTTGGAGTTATAGAAAATAACCAATATATGTTTTATATCTTTATTGACACTTTTGTAAGTCAAAGTCAACGGGGCGGCCTAAAGTCGGTATCATCAAGTCAGCGAGGGAGTCTATCCCCTTTTCAATAGCGCTAGACCAAGGAGATTGTTTTTAGCATCTGAGGTGGAGCGCCACACCTTCCAACAGCTCCTTACTTTACCGCACAGATCCCTGTGCTGATCATACGCTGAGTGGGGGGGGGGACCGGTATCGAACTAGGAACCTTGTGGTTTTTGGCCGAACGCTCTACCGACTGAGCTAACCCGCCCCCTTTTTTTATTTAATTCTATTTCTCTCAAAATAAAATGTCGTTTATGTTGACTTGTTCAAATAGATCTTTCATATTATTTGCATTAGAAAAAAAAAGCCGTTTCTGATGAGAGCAAAAATCCCAAATTCTATGTGTAAATGTTTGACAGTGCAAGGTGTTTGACATGTCTCACACTGTGGTTGTTGTACTTGTTTAAGTAAGGGAGTAAGTCTTGTGCGACCAATACGTAATCGGGACACAATTAATTTTTCCTTTCTGGACTTTCTATGGACTGGCTTCCAGTCTCCCAAAGTGGATTTAATTAAGAAGAGTTTATTGCGGATGTTGTCATTCCAGCGGCCATACCATTTTGCATGGAGGATTCTATTAATTTTAGTTTTCAATTTAGTATATGGAATATTGGATTTGTCGAGGGTCAAATGATTGCTGAGCTCATTTATTCCGTCTCAACTTAAGATGCAGTGTATATCTTCTTATTATAATGGAGATTGTGTGTTTTTCTGTCTGTAACCGAAACTATATTACTAATCGAGTCACAATTAACATAGTTATTTTCATCACATTCTTCATGATTTTATTTATATTTAAATTTCTAATAAAATTGCTTCACCTTTTTATTAGTGTTGTCCATATCTATATACTAATAACATGCTATTTTATTTATATATACAAAAAATAGCGGTTTGCAGTGTGAATGGGAAGGCTAATTTGCATATTGATATTAAAAATGTGATTTTATTAAATATGTGCTTAGTATTATTGATTTCTAACTGTTTGGTTTCATTTTAATGAATATAAGCAAAATTCTCTCCAATGAATCTTAAATGAAATCCATTAACAAGAAAAAATAACTGTCATTTTATTCTTTATTTCCTAATTTAACTAAATAGTTAAATAAGTAAAATTCAGCAATGAAAGACAGCAGTGATGGAAGAGTAAGTTTCATTTCTATTTTTCTATTATACCCCCACCCTGTTTCAAATCTTTTTATCTGCATTCTTATTAGACTTTTTAATTTAATACGATATTTCATTACATTAAAACTTAAATACTTGCACCCGGAGGGTGCATATATTTGCTAGTACAACTAAAGAACTTATACAGGGTGTGGCATAAATGCCACCAAATATTTTAAACTGTCACCTGTGTAGTGGGAGTGTACTTAAGTAAAATTGTAGCCCCATCTACTTAATGTCTTAGCATTCGATTTTCAGATACGATCAGTACTTTTTTCAATTTTTACAATATTACATATTATCGGATTTACTTCCACTTTTCTTCATATATATTATATGTTTGTGTATCTATATGTGTGGAGATTTGCGCGATTTTGCATATTTATACACCATATTCGATCAAACATAAAAAAACGCAAACCAGTGCGCATACTTAAATATAAATACAAAGATATTCACTCAGCATAAACATACAATCATGCTTATATATATATATATATATATATATATATATATATATATATATATATTAGTATGAACAAAAAGTAATAAGACAAACAGGAATATTTTTATATATGTTATTTATTCTCAACTAGTTTCGACCTTAGGTCATCGTCAGGAGAAAATTTCTTATTTGAAGAAATTGTTTTTAGATTTTTTGAAAGGGAGCATTATAGAAGAACTATAAAAATTGGAGTATTTTTAGGGGTTTGACATGCTATTAAAATCCGGGTAGAAGAGTGTGTTAGTAGTAGCAAGTCCATCTGTTCCGTGAAAAAAAACCTCTTTGAGGTGGGTTATCTTTTGAATGCTCTTATATATGTGAGGGAGGGTTCTTGGGAGTTGTGTATATGCCGATATATGTATACAGATACATGTATGTGTGTGCATACATATATGTGTGTCTATGTATCTCGGTACTGTGCGCATGACTTTTAGATTTGTAATTTTGTCAAAAGTGGCTTGTTTGATATATATATATATATATATATATATATATATTGGTTAGGAGGTTGATTTAGAAGGCTATCACAATGCAGTTTGGAATAAATAAAAAATAATAATACGGTAACAATGGTGTTGTGTGTTGACCTGTATGAAATGCCATAGCTGTACTGCTTCAGTTCAATTCTTTTGATAAAGAGGTATTACCTCGAAAATTCAAGAAATAATAAAAAATACAGGTCAACACACAACACCATTGTTACCGTATTATTATTTTTTATTTATTCCAAACTGCATTGTGATAGCCTTCTAAATCAACCTCCTAACCAATACATACACAATGCTTCAAGCAAATTATGAAAATCTCTTATATATATATATATATATATATATATATATATGAAAGTACGTAAATAAACATTGTGTTTATTTCATATGGATTTTAGCCGACAATTTTTGGAGGATATGTACTTAATTGAAGTCATACCTAATTTTTGAAAATTAATTAGTTAATAATTAATGAAATTAGGCGGGCATATACGTTCAAATGTTAGGCTAAACAGATCGAAAAAATGAATGTACATTTCGACATATTAGGTCTCACCAGCTAGGTTATAGACATGGGAGACTGCTCCGTGTGTGACTCGAAACCTCGACTGCCAAGCTTATAGGCGGAGATTCTAATCACTACACCAGCTTGCCAATCCCAAATTCTTCGTCCGTTTTTAACTTATTTATATTCCACTTTTTATTGACTTGCTACACGACAGTATGAAAGTACGTAAATAACATTGTGTTTATTTGATATGGCTTTTAGCCGACAATATATATATGTGTGTGTGTGTGTGTGTGTGTGTGTGTGTGTGTGTGTGAAAGAGAGAGAGAGAGAGAGAGAAGAGAGAGAGAATTATATATATTATATATATATGAGAGAGAGCGAGAGAGAGAGAGAGAGAGAGAGAGAGAGAGAAAACGAGGAGAATTATTGAATGTAACGCACAAGGAATCTTTTTTTCAACTTGTATATTCAAAGGGAAAATATATCGGATTAAGGGATATATGTAGAGTTTCAATGATTTCTGTCGGTATCTAAGTTATTGCGATTATTGTCTGATCGTAAATTGGAGAAGACTATGTTGGAAAGTCACTTTATATTTGGGATAAATCTCAAGTCGACACAAAAAGCCTCACTAAAAGAAGGAAGAGACTTATTATTCGTGTTATCTCTATTCTATAGAGACAACTGCCACGCACACGATTAAAAAAAACGTGTGAAAATGCCGGTACTATGGTACGGACCACGAAGCGGTACAGTGCTTGAAGCGGCCATATTTTTAAAGGGTACAAAACATTTCAAGAGTCTGTCGGTAGTTCTGTGACATTTTTGACATTGATTAAACATTCCACGTGTCTTACTTTTTATCGATGAACCTAGGCTTCTGAAATGTTCAACCCATAGCAATATCGATTTTCTATCTGGAATATCATCATTCCAACGTACCATGAAAGGAGCAAGCAAATCTCTCTGGGTAGCAATTACAGTTTCAACAGTCTTAAAACCATTTCAACTAACAATTCGTATCACTTTGACTTTCATATTCCATAACTTTTTCAGTTCTCTGGCAAGATCCAGATATTTGTCCATTTTTTCATTTTCCTTTAGCTTCACCCCGTGATCTGCTGGCACTGCAAAATCCACCAGTTGACAAGTTCTTTCTTTTTTGTTAATCACACTAGGTCTGGTCTTCTTGCTGGGATAAGGTGATCCGTTTTTATTTCAAAGTCCCAGAGAATGTTATGCGTTTCGTTCTCAAGAACAGATTCTGGTTTATGCATATACCATTTTTTTGTAGGGTCAAAATTAAACTTTTTGCATAATTCCAGTGTATCACCTTCCCAACCCAGTTGTGTCTAGTTTTTATTTTATATTATTATTATTATTATTATTATTATTTTATTATTACTACTAGCAACAGAAAACACCCTCTGGGCGTCGTAAAAATTAATTTTTGAAAGACATTGCCTGAGAGGGTGCGAGTTAAAAATTCAATGTCAGAGGGTTTGTATCATAAGTAAGCTAAATCCTCATATTGTTGATTTGAACTCGACTCTAACAGTTTCTATTCATATTTTGTAACAGTTTGCATACAAGAACTGTTCTGTCATCTGCGGCTGTAGACTACACCGAGTGCACCTCTGCAGAGAGGTAAAAAAACACCCTCTAGGGGACCACCTATTGACTGTGGTTAGCGAACCGTGGTGCATAAGGATGGTACTCCCTGTGGGTGAGCAGTCTATGACATGCAACACTCTACTTTAGCCCTTATTTAGGTTACACGATTAATCAGTCACGTCAATCTCTAGCACCTATATGATTGCCTCGACTCTCTTGCCGTTATGGCAAACTCCAGACCTTTCTTTCTTGTATGTGCTAGAAGGCGGTAACTGAAGATCTAAGTGTCCTGGGTATGACGTTAAACTCTATCTCATGATGAAATTCTAATTCCGAAGCTCTGGGGTTGTGCAGTACCTCTTCATCCCCATTACTCGCAGGTCCACTCTGACCCGGAGTGGTAGTATCTGTGTTGTATAGCCGCTTGACTGGACTTCAACAAAACCACAGACACGTATATATAAAATAGGACCCGTCTTTATTTTCTTCGGTGTGAGGGTGGTGTGGGGCGACGAGTGTTCACAATGAAAATGCCGGGTGGCTGGAAGAGCGCAGTGTTCACAATGAACTTTCCAAGGATGGTTGATACGGGAGACAAGGTTATATTCTCGGCTGCTGCTGGGGACTGAAATTGACAATCTTCATCCACTAGCCTTTTTATACCAAAAACTATGCCCACGCATTCATCGTTTGATCTGATAACGGACATTTGTTATATATTTCTTTATCTTTTTCTCTGTCTTTTCACTGGAAGAGGTATCTTCCATTTTCCTTTTTTCTTTTATCTATTTCTTCATCTTCTCCCTGCTACTTGACCGGAAAACCTCTTTTCCGTTTTCCCTTTTTTTAAATATATATTTTTATCTTTCTCTTTGTCTTTTGACCGGAGGAGGAATCTTCCATTGTAAGAAATGCAACATCTGATAGGGTCCCATTTATGGGTTAAATAGAAAAAAATGAATTTGAAAAAAAAAATTGTGTATAAAAGATTGAGTTAAAAAAAAATTGAGTACCTATCAAGAATAAACCAAACTAAATATATATTGGGCACAAAATAACCCGACAAGGGTTTACATGCCGTAAAATCGAACCAATCATTTCATTTATATCTTGGTAAATATCGATAGAGAATTCATAACTTTTTAACACGAATCGTAAATTTCGAAACCATAAAGTGGGGGAAGTTTATTCGAATTTTTAAGCGTTGTCATCTTAATGAAATTATCAGCTTTGCAATGTGTGTTGTCGATTATAAGCCTTGCACGATAATGTGCTTATAAATCCTGATATCCTAATATGATTATAACACAATGTATTATTATTGTTACAAGTTTTATCATATTAACGTAATTATAACATTGCAAAACTGATACAATAAGTTTTGCAATTTTCATGTAATGCAAATTTTGCAATTTCAATCCGTTTTATCTGTATTGAAATCGGTGGATAAATCAAGCAGGAATTCTTACCAGCCGTGTCAGTAATATTGTAAGGCTGAACTACTCGGTTGGTTAGTTGATTAAGTTTTACGGCATAGCAAACCTTACCTGCACATGGGTAAAAGCTACAGAGTGTCCTGGGTATGAATAATACCAAGACTATTGTCCTGGACATCTGGAGTGAGTGGAATACCCCTTCATTGCCATTACTCGCATGTCACTCACCCCCGGAGTGGGGGTACCTGTTAATATCCTATATGTGTAAATAGACAGAGGCTAAATATTAATGTTGTATTGTCCTTGGCCGGAAAACGAAGCTTCCGGCAAAAAGACCAAGAAAAATATAAAAATATATATTTAAAAAAAGGGGAAAACGAAAGCGAGGCTTTCCGGTCAAGGAAGCAGAGAGAAGATAAAGAAATATATAACAAACGTCCGTTATCAGACCAAAAGATAAAGATGCATAGGCGTGTCATCCATACAAAAGCCAGAGGATCAAACCGACAGCAGTGAGACCACAGACGCCAGCCGGCAGCCGAAAGGACACTTCACGTCTCCCGTCAGAAAACGCCATGCGGGCACTCATTGTAAGCTCTGCGCCTTCACCACCCACACACCGACGAAAATAAAGAAGGGTCCTCTCTTTGTACATACGTATCTGTTGTTTATTAAAGTCCAGTAGTCGGTAGTAGCTGACTACTAACATACATCGCGTTGGGTACAGTGAAAACCCCAGTACTAATATACACGAATTTAGCGTCGTGAATTTGAAGCCGCCATATAACATTAATTGAATGTAATTGTTTGTGTTTTTTATTCACTGTGTTCCTCAAATATTTGCACACACACACACACACACACATACACATACACACACACACACACACACACCACTGCATATATATATATATATATATATATATATATATATATATATATA
>CM042147.1:14104114-14129114 GCA_023376005.1 Doryteuthis pealeii
AAGAAAGAAAGAAAGGGAGATATATAGATAGATAGATAGATAGATAGATAGGGAAACAATCGTTATAATAGAAACATAGCAATCGGTTCATTTTATTAGATTCATAAGTAAGAAAAATTGTCCCAGTGGAAAGTAAACGAAAATATCAAATACAAAACAAATAGATAATAAAACGTAGAGATTCTCTAGAGATTCTTATTTTAGATTTGTCGATTAAAAATACATTAGAAATTTAAATAAACCATTTCCCTTAAGAGAAGAACTTTTCCATTAATGGTTCCAGAGAATCAGTTGGCTATCAATCATTCACATTCCCAATTTTCTCATTACATTTTTGTGAGATGCACCCTTTTAATCTCGCCCCCCCCATGTCCTCTTGGATTTTCATTGGATATATCATGCGTATAATGTGTCCTGAGTATGACGATAAACTGCATCTTGTGGACAAATTCCAGTTCTGGAGCTCTGGGGAGTGTGGAGTATCTATTTATCGCCATTATTCTCAGGTCCACTCAAACCCTCAGTGGTACTACCTATTGGGGTACCACCTATGGGTTAAATAGTGAAAATTTGTTTAAAAATTGAGTTTAAAATAAACAATTTTCAATATCTAATAAGAATGAATAAGACAATGTATTCAGCATAAAATAGCCCAACAAGAGTTGACATGCCGTAAAATCCAACCACCTAATACCAGTGGATGAAAGTATGAATGTATAAGTTCCAGTTCTGGAACTCTGGGGAGTCTGGAGTACCCATTCATTGCCATTACTCTTGTTACATAATTATTAGATTCCTAACACTTATGTACCATTAGTGTAGAAACCAAAATGGCTGTTATAATTTGCAGCCGGTGGCCTTGAAGGATTGAATGACTCGGCTTGACCTCAGTCTAATCCTCCTTCTGGAGGATACCGTGAGAATCAGTGGAGAAGACCCTCTTCCGGTTTAGATTAGAAAGAGAGTTTAGTTCAGTATCGGCCAAACCACGAAAGTGGTAAGTCGTGTTAAGCGCTCTGCCGACTCAATCTGCGCAGGTGGTCTGGTGGAGATTTCGGAATAAAATATGATCTAAAGCAAATCGAAGTCTTGTGTTATTATCTAAAAACTACCAATGACACAGGGCTTCTGATAAAGAGAAATCCCCAATGGAAGACCAGACACGAAGTCCCCAAGACGAAGTCCAGACGCTAGAAGAAGAACGTAACATACCAAAGATGAGCAGAAGAATAATAGAATTAAAGAGAGTATAGAACACTCTCAGGTCCACTCAAACCCTTAGTGGTACTACCTAATAGGGTCCCATCTATAGGTTACATAGTAAAAATATGTTTAACAATTGAGTTTAAAATAATTGATTTTCAATACCCATTAAGAAGGAATAAAATAATGTCTTCGGCGTAAAATAACCCAATAAGGGTTGACATGCCGTAAAATCCAACCAACCTTTATCGTTATACCCTTAAAACAAGTAGATGACAGGATGAATATATAAATAGCTCGGTATAGTAATAGAATAGAATAGAATTGACCAACCTATAATATAGAGGTGTGAACAACAACATGAGCTAAATCACGGGATCTCTCGTTTTAGGAGCAAGAGACGGTCACCCACGAGACTTGGGGGATTGTTTTAAAAGTATAGGTCAGTTAATCACCAGGAGAGCGACAAGTAATGACCTAACATTATGCGATTCTCCGTAGAATAACAATAACATTTCTATGGACAGTTGAGTACTTCATAACTTCTAGAATACTTAAAAGAGTCCTGGATACCTAAATGAACATTCTGTCACTCAAAATTTAGTGATCAGTTAAAAGTGAAAAACTCGTATTTACTAACATAATAATACAATAAACAAGCCTTAATAGTAGTCATCAGAACTGACTATTTGTACGATTTTATGGCCCCAAGCAAGAGCGCTTGTCAAGCGGAAATCCATGGTAAAAATCCTTTGGTTGTTCCTTGGTGCTCCTCAGTATTGCAAGTCCTTCATGAATAATTACAAATGGACGTCTCTCAGTATCAGTGATTAAGTAGTCAACCAGCACGCATTCGGGCTGTTAATTGGCTGAGGTTTAAACCACGTGACCTCACCTAGTCTATAAATTTAAGTGGTGTATTGTAGCACACCATATATATATATATATATATCAAAATATTCCAACACTACGTAAAAGTTAAAATTGATAAAATTCAAGAAAATAGTACGAATAGGCTAAGTCAAGAAAGGGGTTTGGTTGGTTGGTTGGTTGGATTTTACAGACTACTCATCAGATTACAACCTTCAGACTATCATCTCTTTCGCCGCCTTTAATTATTGAAATACGTCACACAAAGATTCCCATTATACCTTAGTGAATACGATGAAAGTATGAAAATCATGTATATTTAAGTGTGAAGAATAGTGACTCAAGAAGAAACATGTGTCAAAAGAATTTTCTACTTGCGGTGTAAGGTGAATTAGTATGCCTATCACGAAGGTGAAAACTATGTTATTGAGAGAAACTTAGTACTTTATACTGTTATGTGTTAGTAGTTTGTAGGTGATTCGCAAATCATACAGTTCAAGTGAAATATAAAACAATGTTGTTCAATTTTTCTGAGAGTTTATTTGATTACACTAATCTACCCCTAGGGTCGTTTTGGTTGATCTTTACCTGTCTTAAACAAAATGCATTACTTTGGACAACGAGCTACGTCAATAATATAGGTTGAGATTTATCTGTTTGACAGCTTGTTGCTCTTTGAAGCTGTTTTAATTAAAAAAAAACTTTAGCGCACTAGAAGCTCTGCCTGTTATAGTTTGGAAGGATACGTGCTTGCGTAAAAGCTTTGCTACCATTAACCCATCACTCAAAGACAGGATTCACCGTAAGGGTATATTAACTGAAGATATTTATTATTGTAATATATAAGTAATAATAATGAGAATCAATTTTCTACTTTTTAAATATTTTAAAATGATAAGCGCACTGTACGGCGACTGTTACCAATTGTGATGTGTTCGTCATCAGAAAATTGAAACTGACGCCTGGGTTATTTGTTCATTCTCATAAAGTTGAAAAGACCAAAAGAAATTTCTAGCGAAGTTTCACGTCTTAGGAGAGCAATACAAAAGGATTTTATTACATCGTGAACAAGAGAGGCTTTTAAAATTTTTGGATGTGTTATAGGTGAATTTTGGCCATGTGAGGAATAATCATCACAGGTTGGAAAAAGGAAGTGTGCGGCTTGAGATTGGCGGGCCATGGGGGGGAGGATTCTGATAAAATGCCGACAGGAAATTGCTAAAAATGTTTCTGTGAACACGATTCTTCTGCAGTGGGGAAGAGGTGCGATATTTGTGAAGAATCCAAGTCTGAGGCTATGCATAAATCTTATTTGCTACAAGTAGGCAGTTTACTTTATCACTATCTGTATACAGAGTCAAAATTAAGGGTGAACCCAGTAGAAATAAAAACACTAACCAGTCAAAAAATTTCTTTTTAAATGCCTAAACTATACAAAAACCATCGTTTTACTATTGTTAACTGTTAACTTTTAACTATTGGCTGAGATATTTTGGGTTAGGATTGAGTTCTCATAAGGTTTTAGTTTAATGGGTGAAAATAAATAAATTTATAATTTTGAGGTTTCTTGTTTTTCTTTTCTGGTCATCCTGTATATACCGGTGGACCAAAAAAACAGAACCCGACAGTACATATTTGCAAGTAATAAAACTACCGTATAATTACGGGCTATAAAGCTTTATGTATGGATGTGGGAAAAGTAAGTCTATAAGGGTGGGGTTGGAGGTTTTAATGGTTAGTTTAATGAGGAAAATAAAAATAAATAATCTTGATGCTACTTGTATTTTTTTTCTAGATTGTGTGGTCACCCTGAAATTTTGGATACCTGTCGCGCAATTTTTTATAGGGCGTCTCGCCGTCGTTTTTCTCTTCCATCTATTGTAGCTTAATCTTTTTGTCCTCTGTATTGTATTTTTTTTTTTGCAATTCCACCCTCTTCTCTCAGAGATTTTTGCTTTTACAAGGGGCACATGCAGTACTGTTTTCCAAAATGTAGTCACACCTCTGACGCACAAAAAATCTTTGAAAAGGCGGAACAAGAGTGTCTATATTAATTGATATGCTGTTTTATCCATGTTCGCCGTCCTGCTGTTCTCTATTTTCTTACCTCCAACATTTCAGCTTACTGTAAAAATACATTTTTCATATGTGTCTTAGAAGAATGAATTACACTGTGTTATGTGGGACAGGGTAGGGTGTTAGGGACGGTGCCTTAGATTGTTCATTAATTTTCAAAGAATCTATAATTATATTGATATAAATTACATAAGATCTTAGTTCATTGTTAGACTGACCATGGAAATTCCAGGAGGGAGCTATGAGTTCAAATCAAATCTATATGCATCTGAAGACGTACACGTACTAACTTGAAAAAAGCTTCAGCCATCACCGCTTTTTCTTTTACTATGTATTTCCCTTCTCTAGTGTTTCTTTTCTCTCCTGCATTTATTTAGGAATGAATTTTTAATTGAATTGGATTAGTATGGAGTTGAATTCGCCAATGCTAACCCCCCACTCTATATTATCATTGTATAAACCCAAATTATTCAAGGGAAAAATTTAAAGATTTGCTTTCATAATTACACGTAAGCTCTTGTTAGGATGTGACGATTCTATGCATGCCTAGACCCTCTTGAGACTAATATTTTTGAATGTATATTCAATTTCACAGGAGACCATCTCGAAACCACGTATTTGATCTTTGAGATTTCGAGCATTTGGGAAGTTGAGAAAGTATAATCACCTATGAAGATGCACTAATTATAAAGGCTACTTCTTCTAAAAAACTAAACGAAATCCACTAATATAGACAGAGCACCCCATATGGTGTTTACTTGTGCATACAGCAGTTTCCGCTTTGCACCAAACAGTACGTCCGAATATATCAAAATTATTCATATGCAGAGTCCCTTAAAATGCCAAAAATACAAAACACAGTATTTTTTTAAAAAAAAAAAATGCTACGAGGTGTCAACGACCATCCTTTCTTCATTTAGTGTCATGTAATAAATCACTCGAAAAATTCCAGACTCGTTAGTGTAATAAAATAGTAGGAGAATGTAAGGAAAATATAATATCGAATATTATTGCTATGTTGAAACTTGTTAGTTTTTTCTTTTTCTTTTATTTCGGTCTTTGTTTTTACCGGCTTGCGTTTGACTGTGGAGTGTCTAATGCATCCAGACACGGAATGATTTTAAAAGTTTTAACATCTTTTTAAACAACATCAAACAACATTAGTCAACCTTTTTTTTTTTTCTTGTTTTTTTTTTTTGTGGTAGGGCTGAAAGGGGTTGTCCTGTCACTTTCTTTTGTGCGACTCACCGATACGTCACAACCACACACACCGAGCAACTATGTGCGGACAGGGTGGAGTGGAACAAAGAGTGATGTATGAGGCTACTCTAAATGACAAAGTTAATTTGTACATTTGTTTAGTCGTTCTGTCAGACAAACTGCAATTGGCCTACTCGATGAGGAATTACCTTGAAGGCTGCCATGGAAGCGTAAATAACTTTATTTACCTTATGCAAGTCCACGTGTTTAACACTCACTTTTAACAATTTCTTGTTAGTAGTAAGAATTTGGCCTTGGGGGCTGAACAATCAGGACACCCACCTATCTCTTCCTCTACCCACCTACACCCAATTGCTAACATTGGTTAAATCACGGGGTTAATCAAGCGTATGCAGTGAATTGTCTATGCCGTGAGAAGCGAGGCCATAGAAAGAAAAATGGAGCATATGACAAGAGGTACGCTGCATCGTTTGATTGTCTTGTGACTAGAAATAATAAATAAATAAGTATATAACTAATAATAATAATTAATGAATAATAATAAACCAGAGAATTCTGCTTTTTCATTAATAAAGATTTCTTGATTATTTATGAATTAACTAACAATATAAAGAAATTCAATAGGAACATTCTATCTGGGATCTTTGATGAATATTAAAAAAGACTTAATTCACACTATTAGATATTCCTCTCAGCCGAGGGTGCCAATACCAGACAATGCATAATGGATAATATACTCAGGTTAGTATGTTGGTGTGGATTATATGACTAGCAAGGAAAAGAAAAGTTCATTCGTCAGACCCTTTCAACACTGGAGGTAACTATTTGTATAATCATCAGGTCCGAAACGTTTTTTTTTATTGATCGATTCTATTCTTCAGTTGACAGTTTTCCAAAGATCACAACATGGAGATTTGAAGACATGAAAGAAAAATGAATAGACAGACAAATATACTGGACGTGCTAAGAGAAATTTGGAAAAAGCGAATGGAGTACTCAATTTTTTTATTCGAGATGTCATAAAAAAACTCAATTTATCTATCTATTAGTAAAACCACATTTGTATACCAGGTTTTAGAACTCATTTCTGTGCTGTTTTAAACCCATAGATAGACTCTAAATACGATGAGTTGCGTTGCCACTGCGGAACGGTCCCAAAAAGCTTAGAAAAGGGGAGACTAGAGAACTGGGAAATCGAGACTAGGAAGAGAATTAGGTACTCATCCAGTACAAACAGCATTCTGAAAACATCGGCTCTAGAATACTCAGGTACCACCACTTTGCTCGGCACAAAGAAAAGAGAGGTTCGGAACTGCTGGAGAGTGAACAAGGAGAGCAGTAAGATGATGAAAAGGCAGGCGGACAGACTTGTGGCATACTCTCGCATCCTTATTCTCCGAGATCCAGAACTGCAACTTAATCCATGCGTGATAGTAATTATAACATCATTACCAACATCTACAGCGCTAACAAGAAGTACCGCCGAGGCCACCGTTCTTTCTAGCCACATATATGATTACAAAAGGGTTTGGCCGTTGCCATAAACCATGGGAAAGTCAATAGGTGCGACAATTCACAAATAAGGTAATGGCATAAAGCGACACAAGGGGCTGAACTAAACCAGCAGTAACAGCAAATGCTTAGGGATGGCCGATTATCCGGAGGAGACAGAGATGAATGTAATGCTAGACCCTGTAATTAAAGGTGAACTGCCCTCCGATGTCAAACCCTTGCTATCATCAAAAACGACGCCAAATACAGTTATATACTGGTGACGGGTTGGAACCCACAAAGTGATCCACTTGGGAATTGTGGTTGTTTCGAAAGAAGTCTTAAGGAATTTTCTTTTTCCAACTTGGTTGCTCTTCTACGTGAACAGCATTGTCTCTGCTGTGTAGTAGGTATTCGAAAGTAAGTCAGTTTAGTGCACAGATGCGGAAACGAGACTTCTGGATGCCTATGTAGTCTAGGCGGCTAATGTGACATCTGCGCCAAGCACAACTATAACACCATCACGTGGTTTACCAACCACATGCTGACAACCAGAGGTTGTCGAAGTGGACCCAACTTCGGATATGTATTGGGGAAATTTAGAACAGTCCACCCAGCAGATGTTTTGTGTTTGAAGCTCCATTTCTCTTGCTTCCCGGAGGTTGCAAAGGTTCTCACTGAGTTGGTCTGCTTGGCTTTGTTAGTGTGTGAGACCCCTCTTCGAGGCCCCCAATTTAAATCCTGACCAACTTCTTCAGTGGTCTTACGGCATCTCAGCATCGTTATTCAGTTTCACGACTGTTTGCCCAGTACCGCTTGCTCTCTTAGGCCAATCACGGTAATTCTTATAGCTAGATGATGGAGAAGTTGCATTTTATCCCGCAACCAAACATCCTCTACGGGAACCTTTCGCCAATCTGTGGCAAGAGGAACAACAGATATAGAGTCACACCGCGAGCGAAAAACTGCAACTCTTAAGGATGTCTACAAAGTATGAATCTCAGGCGTCCTTTTTTAACATCACCCTGCCAGCTGGACAATTTGGTCTCAGACTGCATATCAGTGCAAGCAGGCATCTCCATAAGCGTATACACAGGCCAACATAACATTAGAATGTCATGAATTTCATTCCTTATTTTGCTCCTCTATTTTGATCTCAGATCGCTCCATAATCCATGCATGAATCAATGCTGCGAGGAGTCCGTATAAGAGTTTGCACTAGATGTGTTATTATGTTATTCTTACAAGCTAACTCTTATAGTAAGATTAGTGGAGAGTAAAATATGGAGTGGTTGGTAGGTACATGAAATCCTATACTCCTTTCCAATCACTAAACACCAGAAGTCGAAATAAGGCAGTAAGTAAAGTGAAAAAACTAGGAGATCCATGAACGAAGGTGAAGCTAATGTTGCAAATTCTCTTTCAAAACCACAAATGGGGAAAAATCTGAATTTCTTGTTGAAACAATGTGAGATTCAGTCATTGCTTTTCTTGGAGTAGGAAGGCAACATATCTCAAAAAATACGAATCTGGCAATATTCGACAAAGCGAGATGGCTGTGTATAATACTACTCTATTCACACTTCTGCATCCATCCCGGAAATAAACAATATGACTGTTACAAGAGCGCGGTGGTTGATATATGCATGACGTTGATCAGAACAAATGTGGCACCCTGTTTCAGCATCCATCAGAGACGCGAAATCCTACACGTATAAATATAAATGAGCAACTGCTAGCCCCTAATATAAATAACTATCTTAGCGGCATTAATTTACAAACAATTCTAATCAATGGTACACATACGTCCTTCACATCTGTCTGCTCACCACGACATAAAGCTGTTTTTTTCCAAAACCATTATGTGACATTCTTATCACTACATCATCAGAAAGCATTGTTGTTAGATTATCCCTACACAGTTGCGAGCCGGCATGAGAGAAATAATTTTGATAGGGTCCTTTTTCGATGATTGTGATTGCTTTGATGGTGATATTCAACACAATTTTTTTGGCCGTGGTACCCTCCTAGACTTTCCTTCAGTAGTGATGGTTTTTTTTTTTTGTAATAGATGGTTAATAATGTCTAAGGCAGACGAAGGTAGCAAGCTACTGATTTAGCTGCACCACTCTTTCTGGCCGGTGAGAAGTACAGGGCTTCTAGGTTTTTTCGCTGCATACAAGAGAGTGCTGATAAACATCGTTTGACCCGTAAGACCCTAAACATAAATAAACTTATAAACCTTATTTCCTTGATAACGTGATCAACGTAGAGCATGTTGTCGTAAAGTTTAAAACACCAGTCGCCACTACAAGCTGAACTTATCCACGTAGGACTCTCGGACTGTGAGCTTCCCCAAAAGGGTTGAAGGCCAAGGTTTTTTCCGATGCGGGCCACAGATGTTCAGCATCATGAAGAAAGCATAACAGCAAAAGTGACGACGAGGAGCGATATCATTCCAAACATCCTTCAGGACCAAGCCTTCACATCTGTGGTTGAAACTGTTTTTTCAAACATTGGCGCATTCACAATCACAGGAATAGCAAGGTTTATCAGGCTGTACCAATGCTGCTTACAGGGCCAGTTCTGAATTCAAACCCTTAAAGCACCAGAGATAAAAACTTGATCAGGGCAGTCTGTGGTATCTAGAGACACATCACACTCTCTAGGAACATCCCTTTGAGATCGTATTGATGCCAGCAATTTATAGAAACTCTGAAGCGGTAACTGGCTGATCGTAGAACCCGCACCCATAACCGAAAAGTCATGATTAGGCTTAAGCTTTGGGTTTTGTAAGAGCGACCCAGATGGATGTGACCGACATCACTTATCCCATCGAGTAAACAGTCTGTCTTGGAGACTTATTAACTTATTAACTAAATTTGACTTCAATCTCGCGTAAGACATACACTAAGAGAGCAGCTTGATTCTGGTGCTGTTCTAACTTAAGCTGTTGTAAATTACAACAACAAACAGCAAAAGACCGACACATGTGTGGGAAGATACACCATCCATTCTGCGCAGGACTTACAACTCAAAATCTTTATAGTAGCATTGAGTATCTCTTAACCATTCAACGTTGATTTATAGATCCGGACAAATTATATATTTAGGTTCTCTAAGCAACCTTCAACGACCTCTCGCCTCGCGATTGATGGCTTCATTAGTGACTCCCCTTATATATATCCAAAGAATTGTCCCAGCCAAAGTGCTCTTGTCGAACCTCATTTCGAAATTCATACACACTTTCTGTGACCTTTCACTGAAAATTCATATATATTCAATATATCTAGCAGTAGCAGGTTGTAACGTGGACATCATTTAAAGTTTTCTTGCGACCCATAAGCTCCGAGGCTGGTTATCATCTGTCATACTCCCACTGGTTTCAATAACATACGACAATTTGCACCCTCTGCAAGATAGAACGGTTAAACACAAGTTAACCCTCCACCAAATGGCGCGCCATGCCTTTTGCCAAGAATTAATGCTTATGACAACAAGTAAATGTCTTAAAGAGATACTGGCAATGTCCTTTAGCTATGTATCAAAAGTTCACTATCATAGCAATACTCTACTTTGCCCCTGTACTTAGCTAAACGGGCGGTTTTTTTGAGGGCCCTGGCTGTATGCATTATATATCAACTTTAAGAACTCGCATTACGCTGCCGAGAGGCAATTCTCCTTAGACACCTTCTATATGATTTATCCTGATCGTTTATTGCTCAATGGCAAACACCCCAATTCCGTTTTCTTCATCACTAATCTATATGAGAGTTATTAGGGAGCCCCATTACGTGTTTAGAAAGTGCTAGTTATGCATTTATATGGGAATGGAACCGAGTAGTGGTCTAAGTGTCCTAGGATTGATGACATATAACTCTCATCTGTGGATTACACGAGCGTCTTATGCAATTCTGTCGAAGCCTGGGCGAGTGTGCGATATATTGGTCAACCATGTACTACCCAGGGTATCTGAAAAACAATATAAGATTAAAAGCAAAAGGTAGCTCATACATAAGGTGAGGGTTAGAAAGATATATAAGAAATAATATATATATAGTATAGGGTAGTATGATTAAAATAATTGTTGCGTTTTAAAAAAATGGAGGAGCGTCGGCGTAGAAGTAAAAAAGAAAGACAAAAAAATGATATCCACAACGCTATCACTCTAAGAGGTTATGCAAATATCATAAATACCAGAAAACATCTTCTATCAAATCTCAGAAAAAAAAAATAATAGAAAGATTTTCTAAACACCAACAGAAAGAGTGCTGAGCAATTGCCAAGAAATTTTAATATCAAGAATTAATTTAATAACTTTTTTTTCGATAACAAGATTGAAACACATAATTAAATAGTCTTAAACTCTAATTAAACATAATAGTTAAAACGATATTTTTGCCTTTTCACCAAATACTGTTGCAGCAGCCATTCGGAAGTCATTTTGAAGAAAAATAACATAGAAAACATTTCTGTCCTTTTGAAGGAAATAGAAGATCTTTCGTAAAGCAAAACAAACCACTGGTGACGGTACTTACTGTCTAAGATAGAAGTTTATTTAGATCTACTGATACAATTAGAAAATCCGAAGATCGTAGGTATTTATTTGACCAGCTATTATAATAAGTATAATTAGTCCAACATAAACAAAGGGAGGGGGGATACCAACTCTTGGAGGTGAATGGTGATAAACCTACATATTTATTTATTGTTTACCTGTTACAGATATACCTCAATATTAATAACATTATATATCCCTTCTTACTGATAGAACTATATTCCCCACAAGGTCCCAACTGCCTATCTTTTTTCTAGAAAAAACCCACTATTGATCTTTATTTTGTTACCTTAAAGAGACAATATACGCGTTGGTAGCTATTAATGATACCATCTTTATCACTGGTTATCACAGACCATGTAGCGTTAAAAAAACTAAAACTCAAATACGAAAGATAAATACTATTATATCAGTCAAAGAAGCAATAATGATGATGATTGTGCTGCTGCTGCTGATGTGATGATTGAGTTACTACTGTTGATTTGTTTTGTAAATAGTAGATATCGATTGCGCATGTCAACTAGGTTGTGATAGAACGAATAAATTAAACCTCACGCGTGGAGTAGCAGAGGCCGTTGAATCCTTATGAATCAATACCATTGACAACATTTGGAGAAAACACCCACATAAGCAATTTATAAGATTTATTTGAACGACAGTCTGTTCAGTGTAATATAAAAATTCAGGACCAGAAATCTCGTGTACTAGAAGTAACAAGCCAAGCGCGGAGGGGAAAAACATACAGGATCTTAGAAAATTTACAGTCGAATTAACAGAATACGTAAAAGAAGAGCTCACTCTTTCTCTCAAAAGCGCGGCTTTGTATGAGAGTCAAATGATGAACATAACGCCTACAAGGATTGACAGGAAAGAAGCGGGGCAGAAAAAAAACAAACAACAATGGCGGGTTGGGTGATGGCGAAAGAGCGATCAAAGGACGAAGAGGGAAGAAATTGATAAGAAAATTTTTTTTACGATGAACGAGAGGGTTAGATGGGATAGAGAAAGAGGAGTGAAGTAAATGGGAACACTCGCAAAAACAAAAGAGAATTAAAAATATGATAGTTTTTGTGTGATATGCTGGTGTTAAAGGGGGTAAATGGCGAAAGATGAATCACAGGCAGGGAGGGAGACGAACAGACAATAGAATGAGGGAAGAGATTTTTGTCTTTAAGAGGAACAGAGACGAATGTGAGGAGAGAGTGAGTGATGAAGAGGGAAGAGAGAGAGAAGAGGGGAGTTAAGGGATAAGGTGCAAAGGAGCTATAAGCTAGAATAGAAAAGGTGAAGGCTTATCGCAGAAATAAAGATTATATAATAGACGAGGGTATTGGAGTAAGATTTTGGTGGCGTGGGGTGAGCGCTATATGATATTATAAAACAAAACTTATTCCATGTGTAGGGAAGGTTCTAATAGTGCCTAAATGTAATCAAGGAGTCGGGATAAACGGTAAAAATATCATAAAGAATACAGGTCTATTTTTTAACAGAGAGAGACGAGGATCGCGTATGAAAGAGAGAGCAGAGAGAGGAGAGACGAGAAGAGAGAGAGAAGAGAGGATTAAGGGATGATAGTGTGAGTGACGAACTGGCGGCATATTAGAAAGAGAACGCCCCTCTCTCCAAAGAAAAACAAAAAAGAAGGAGAAGAATTTAAAAAGATGTAGAGTAGTAGAAGTTATGGTGTGAAAAAACGAATTATGGACAATAAAATATGAACGGGGTAAGTAGCTTCGAAATTATAGTAACAATGGGAAAGAAGAGAAGCGAGAGAAATTGACTAAGAAAATTATTTTTTAAACAAAGAGGATCGAGGTGATTAAAGGAGAGACCGGATAGCGGAGAGCTGAAATTTAAAGTTCAAATAATTACATCAGAAGAAAGGCACACTCCGAAGAGGCGGGTCACAAAGCGCGAAAAACGAAAAGAACAAAGAAAAAAATGAAATAGTGTAAGGCACCTAAAAGGGAATGAAAATAAATGAAGAAAAGAAGAAGAAAGTATAGAGTAGCATAGAGAGGAAAGAAGGATAAAAGAACAAGACAAAGAGGAAGTTGTTGGAAGCAGTTGAGATTTAAAAAGAAGAAAAAAAAACAAGCAGAGGGAGGAAAAAGAAGAAAACAATTATAAAATAAAGGAAGGTGAACAGAAAATAGTAACAAAAAAGAAAGAATGTAGAAAAAAAGACAACAAAAACGAAAAACAAAAGAAAAAAAAAGTGCAGTAGGTAGATAGAATTAAAAAAAAAATCAAGTGAGTGGCAAGAAAAGAAGAAAACAATTAAATAAGAGATGATAGCACACAAAAAAGAAGGAACAAAAAGAAAGAAATGGAGAAGAAAGGGAACAAAACCGAAATAAAAACAAAGATGGTATTTGTAGGTAGAAGGTAAAAATTGGAAGAAAAAAAATACAGGAGTATCGCGCTAAAAAAAACCAACAAAAAATAACAAAAAAACCCCGACAAATTAGAAGTAAAGGGAGAATCAATAAGAAATATATAATAAAGTAAAAGAAGGGGGGGTGCACAAAACAAAACAAAAGAAAAAAAAAATATAAAGGAAAAAAAAAGAAAAAAAAGAAAAAAAAAAGAAAAAAAAAGATGGTATAGTAAAGCAGAGGGGTAAATTCTTAAAAAATGGCAAGCGTAGTGCGAATTTTCTTTTTTTTTAATGACAAAGTAGGAGCAAAGGGAAAAGACAATAAAAAATATATAATAACGTAAGAAAGGAGGGCGTGCAAAACAATAAAAAATAAACAAAAAATAAACAAAAAGAAAAAAGAAAAAAAGGAAGAAATATAGATAGTAGTTGTATGTAGAGGGATTTTCTTTAAAAAAAAGCAAGCGTAGTAAAAGGGGAAAAAACAATAAAAACAGAGATGAAAGTTATAAGTAGAGGGAAACAATTTTAAAGATGTAAGAACAAAGGGGGAAAAAAGGAAGACTTATAAAAAGACTATTCGAAAAAATAAAATATCGAAAAAAAAAAGTTCCTTTCTTTGAAAGAATGGATCACGTGATGAGTATTGAAAAGTCCGTTCGTCGTCCTTTGACGATGGCGATGTTTTTTTGTTGGAACAACATGAAAGCTGTATCGAGCAAGATGGCCGCTATAGTTGCTACATAATTCGTCACTTTTCCATTGTGAGAATAAAAAGCAGATAGAATTCTCTGAGAAGAAAAAAAACATTTGGTATTTGTCACGAAAAAGGATGCTTATTTCACTTTATTCTTCCACTGATCTATGATGTCACGCTAAAAAAATAGAGCCAATGATCTCAAAATACGAGGAGGAATTTCTAAAAGAAAAAAAAAAAAGACTTTCAGTGGAACATTGCTTCGCTCTTCAACTTTCTAATAATCTTAAACGAAATGAATAAAAAGAAACCAAAATGATTATCTTCATATCAAATAAAGTTTTAAGAGTTATAGATTTTTTAACATTGGATAAGATTAAATGGAGTTAGAGTTAAAGTTGTCGAGGTGGCTCTCATATATTACACGACCTTTTTTGTATCATTTTGGATGGTTGTTTTCTTTCTTATGGCATATCAACCCTTTCGGGTCATTTAATGCAAATTAAGTCATTTTGATAAACTATGAACTCAGGTTGGTTACAAATACTGTTGTTGCTAAAGTGTCACCAATTAAGTATTGAACAGGCTCATAACTGCTTAACTGACTAAAATGGTTGATTTTATGGCATATCAACATTTGGGGGTCATTTTACTTCCAAATTCAAGTCATTGATATTCGGTTTCTTAAAGTACCTGCTGTTGCTTAAATGTTCATCCATCTAAATATTGAACAATGAACTCAGGTTGCTTACAATACTGCTGTTGCTTAAGTGTATTGAACAGGCTCATCATTGCTTAACTGACTAAAGTGGTTAGTTTGTTTCGGATCATTTAATACTAATTCAAGTACTTTTGATAGACAATGGAATCAGGTTGCTTACAGCACATGCTGTTGTTTAAATATGCACCCAATTAACTACTGAACAGGCTCATTGCTGCTTACCTAACTAAAATGATTGGTTGCTTTGTTTACGGTATATCGATTCTTTTCCTGATATTTAATGCTAAATCAAGCCAATTTGATAAACAAAGGACTCAGTTTGCTTACAGTACATGCTGTTACTTCAATGATCACCCAATTAAGTATTGAACGGGCTCATCGCTGCTTAACTGACTATTGTTGGTTGCTTTGATTTATGGCATATCAACAATTTTCGGTTAATCACGTCATTTTCATAAACAAAGCACTCAGGTTGCTTACAGTACCTGCTATTGCTTAAGTGTCACCCAATTAAGTATGAACAGGATCATCGTTGCTTAACTGACTAAAATTATTGGTTGTTTTGTTTTATTTCATATCAAACCTCTTTGGGTCATTCAATGCCAAATCAAGTCATTTTTATATTCGGTTTCTTACAGTACTGTTTTTGCTTCAATGGTCACCCATCTAAGTATTGAATTGGTTCATCGCTACTTAACTTCGAGAATCTAGCGAAGACCAGTGCTTCAAACGTGTGACTCACTCGTAAGCCCTACTTTTGGATTATTTGGACTCTGTCGTAATTTCTAGTTCATTCTCAAGGCGCTTCGTTAGGGTCCAAATGGTGCAACCATACAGAAAGCACTGATATAACCCCAACCTGGAAAGATTGACATATATATATAAACTAAATAAATTCTTTTTTAGTCAATACAAACAAAATAAAAAGTTAAAGAACTGTTAATTGGTATAAGTTTATCTGCTACAAAATTGCCAAAGGTCAATACATTACGGTCAAGTCATGCTGAAAAACCGATTTCCACTAGATCACACCAAAGTTAAGCAGCAATGAGATTGTTCAATACTTAGATGAGTGACCACTTAAATCACACAAGGTGCTGTAAGCAAACTTTGGTCTTATTATATATATATTATATATATATATATATATACTAGCAAATATATGCACCCTGCGGGTGCAAAGTATTTAAGTTTTTGATATAATAAAAATATCATATTAAATTAGAAAGGCTAATGAAACTGACTAAGAATGCAGATAAAAAGATCTGCAACAGAGGGGGGTATAATCGAAAAATAGAACAACTTTGAAACTAACTATTCCATCATTTTCCATTACTCCCCTCTTTCATTGGTAAATTTTCCTAATTTAACTATTTAGTTAAAATAGGAAGTAAAGATAATATTACAGTTATTTCTTCTTGTAAATAAATTTCTTTTAAGATTTATCCACGAGATTTTTGTTATATTTCTTAAGATAAAATCAAACAATTAGAAATCAATAATACCAAGCACATATTTATTAAATAAAATTTTAAATATCAATATGCAAAATTAGCCTTCTCGTTCAAACTGTAAACCGCTATTTTGTTGTATATATAAATACAATTGTATGTTATTAGTACGTAGATATGGCCAACAGTATTAATAATGTAATACAATTTTTATTAATAACTGAAGGTTTAAAAGAATGAAATCATGGAGAATTTGATGTAAATAATAAAGGGAATTGTGACTTGAGTAGTAATATAGTTTCGGTTACAGACAGAAAAACACACAATCTCCATTATAATAAGATATGTATATATATAACAAAATAATATTACTTCTCTAACTAAAGTAAAAAAAAGTGGAGTAGCTATATTTCCAACATATAATTAAAAAACACCATAAACACATAATAGGTCTTACGTTACCCATACCTTTGCAAGAAAATTGCCTATGAATTTTAAATTTCTCATATATTAAATTACCTAAACAAAATAAGCCAGGAGAAAAAAGAACACATGTGACACTATTATTGATATAGATGTTAAAATGATATATATATATATATATATATATATATATATATATATATGATATATTGAAAAAACAAAGAATGTT
Organism: Doryteuthis pealeii; assembly: GCA_023376005.1. Classification (NCBI taxonomy): domain Eukaryota; kingdom Metazoa; phylum Mollusca; class Cephalopoda; order Myopsida; family Loliginidae; genus Doryteuthis; species Doryteuthis pealeii. The sequence goes on from CM042147.1 coordinate 14,121,435, forward strand.
TACAAATCCATGGGCTCATCAGGAGAGAATGTGCAAACCGTTTCGGGGCCTGATGAGCCATGGATTTGTAAACATCCTTTGTTTTTTCTATATATCATATTTACTCTGTCGAATTAAGTTCCAATTTTATTTTCACACACACATACACACACACACACACACACACACACACACATATATATATATATATATATATATATATATATGTTAAGATAACGAAAAATTAAATATTTGTTAGGTCTGTACAAAAACTGATATGGTTGTTTTTGGAGATTAAATACACACAGGAAAATTGTTATTTTCTCCCGTTAGAAACTTTTATGCACACCATTGTGACCGAGACCGTATAAAGTGACATGCTTTGGGACAAACAAAACTGTTGTTTATTTTCCATTTCGCTCCAAACATCGTACAACGTACATGCACCGATGAGTAAGATGCCTGTAACGTTGAAGAAGAAGAAGAACACCATTTTTTACTCGGACAGAAATTCCTTCTTATATCGTCTTTTTTTTTTAACACAGAATTTTCTGTTTTTTTCTTTGTTTATCTTGTATTATCAGAAGACGTGAGTTACCATTTGTTTTGTGTGTGTCTACTTTCTGGACGATTAGAATTATTGTTTTGTGATAATAGTTCGGCTGTTTCTCTTTTTTATTTATTTACCTCGGGTATGTCTGGATTTTCTGGTCTTTTTATATTGCATAAAAATCACTCATCGGTTTACCACAAAACATTCAACATATTTACAGAACAGAGTTTTCTGATTATTATTCTAGTCGCGAGAGACCATTCATGTTAGAAATAAAAAAAAACAAACTCGGACCTAAGGGCCGGGTTAGCTCAGTTCGTTCGGCGTTCTAGAAACCACAAGGTTCCTAGTTCGATACCGACCCTTGCCAACTGAGCGTATGAGTGGCATATGGAACTGTGCGGTAAAGTAAGGAGCTGATGGTAGATGTGGTGATCCACTTCAGATGCCAAAAAATCTCCTTGGTCTAGCGCTAGTGACAAGGGGATAGACTCCCTCGCTGATTAGCTGATACCGACTTTAGGCCACCCCGACTATATATATATATATATATATATATATATATATTGTAATAGATCTACAAGTAATAACCTACTTGAGTTTCACCATAAGGATCTTCAGGGTTAAATCCACTGGATTAATCAAGATATTGATTAATTGCATTCGATTACAAGTGTGTGTCTTTACACAGTGTAATCGACTGCAATTGATTGATATCTCGATTAATTCAGTGGATTTAACCCTGAAGAACCTAATGGTGAAACTCGAGTAGGTTATCACTTGTACCTGTATTACAATAAATTTGTTCTACTAACGTATTGAGCACTTTTTATTTGTTATATCGCTGTCTTACCTTTCTGGATTTTGCATCAACTAACCATTGTGACCATCTTCACCGGTAAGTCACCTTTTCCAAAATAACACACACACACACACGCACACACACACACACACACACACACACACACATATATATATATATATATATATATATATATATATATAGATTGACAGACAGACAGACAGAGAAAGAGCCAGAGACACATAGATAGTCATAGACAGAGTGCGCTAGCTAGGAAGAGAGCTAAACAGAGAGAAACAGACAGACAGAAAGATCGAGAGAGAGAGAGAGAGAGAGAGAGAGAGAGAGAGAGAGAGAGAGAGAGAGAGCACTCGTTTTAGGTTGAAGATTTTGCTAAGTAATATAGTACACGCCCATTGCTTTTATCTTGTGAAATTACGCAGTGTCTTAATGAAAGTTTAAAGCCGGCAAAAATGCATTTGATCTGACCGCCGTCTCTTTTTAACATAAGGCTGTCTTGCTCTAAGCTATAATATTCATGTCCCTCGTCAAAGCAAAAACCAAATAAACTGTTACGTTAGACTAGACAACCGAATGTCCTCTAATTATTTTGTCGATCTCTATTGCATCAATTCTGATGGTATACATTCTATAGACAACTAATACAGAAAGTCTGACTTTTTTTAGATGAGACAAGATATGTATTATTTTGAGTTTTCGGTCTGTTGTACTCATCTTTTTTTTTTTGGAACTAGTAAGAATATGTGCCTTCTGGGAGTAAGTATTTAAATTTTGATGAAATGAAATATATTGAATTATAATGACTAACGAAATTAAATTAGAAATCATATAAAATGATTAAATTTATTCCAATTAAATTCTAATTAGTTTCTATATAAAATCATTCGTAGAATTGATTTTAATACGTTGGAGAATAAAACAATACTATTAAAAATCAATAACACCAAGTAATTATTTATTAAAGCCGGTTTTGTTAAAACCAGTATGCAAATTATTCACACCATGTATTATGCAAACCTTTATTTCTTAGTGGTATATAAGTCACATTGCAAAATTTTAAAAGCACTTATAAGATCCGCTGTTTTGTGGCAAACCTAACTCATTCCATAGAAACATCATTAATCAATAGGATTTATTCTATATATTAATAATTTTGACTATATATTACATACTCATTGATACTTACGCCATTCCTGGAGGTATTGTGACGTAGTTTCGGTTACAGACATCGAATCTCCATTATAATAAGATATATAGACACACAATATTTCGGCCGTTGTATTCTGCGGCCACCTTAAGGTATATCTTGTCTGTCCGATCTCCATTGCATCAATGCGGATGGTATCCGTTTTATTGGCAACCAATACAGAATATCTGAATTTTTTTAGATGAAGTTTGATATGTATTATTTTTCACCATCTTATTTACCTACAGAGAGGAAATGGATGGTTTTTATTTACTTATACAGAACGATGTGAGACAAGATAAAATTTTAAGAAGACATCAGCTGGCTTACATTCAGTTTTCCTTCTCCTTAACTAGTTACCTTTTTAAGTCATGAGTGTTGAGATTTTTAACATATAAGGTGTGTGCTAGATCGTCACTCCTACTTATAGACTCGACCAGAACCATGTGACCTATCTCTTGGCCAATCACTGGCAATACTCTGCTGCTGATACAACACTTAAACCGACTCTATTTGTCATAATCACTACAGCATTCATTGACGACGGACATAGGATTAAATCACTGGACCTTTACCAATACGCAGGATAGGACTTCTACGCTCACCAAAGGATTCCATAACTCAGGACTTACTTTAAGCCCTTTTCAGCTGGCCAAGGATGGCATTTAAAACTTTACAATGAGAACCCGATCTGACCTACTTATTTTACCCATAGCTGAATGGAGAAAAGGTGTGTTGAGGTCTTTCTCGATGTCATTAGCGCAAAGTGAAATGCGAACAGAATACATCTAGTATTTGAACTCGGACCGCACGAGCAGGATGTGACACAAGGTCAATTTTTCTTAAGCAGAGTTTAACAGTTTGAAATCAGAGTTTTTCCCTCTCCTTGTCTAGTTACATATTAACCATGGTTGATTATCCCATGGTACATATATAACCCTGGTATATATAGCCATGGCTAAAGAGCCCAGTCTCGTCGAACCCATTTTCAACGACAATAGCCATTCTGCCATGCGCCTCCAATAAAGAGAGAATGTATTCCGTGGGGAGCGAAACATGAAAATGAGGGCGGGAAACTATGGGGTGTCACGACTTGGCATATCGCCATTTTGCCTTTGGAGAAAAATTGGCAGAAGGTTGAAGAGACAAAGACGAGATGAAGTGATGAGGATAAGATGATATTATTCATATCAGCAAAAAGAGACACAAGAAAAGCCGACCCATTTGATTGTCGATTTTACAACTTCCCTCCGGACGGGCCTCAATAAACAAACAGATCTGAAGTGATATTTTCGAGTCAATTAAGGACAGATAGATTCTTTAACAAAACTCATGGAGTGTGATTTTGCTTAGTCCCAAAATGTAGGTCATTACTTGTCACTCACTTGGTAACTAACGGACTGACTCTTTTCAAAGAGAGATATTTCAACGCAAATAATAATTGAGAATGGATGAAATTTTATGCTTTTTGACATAAATAAAATATATATCGAAAATTATGAATCTGATATAAGATACATCCACGAAATACATCTAAAAAATTACACCGATAAGAGAAAGTTGAGTACCAAATATTATCTCACATTCTAACAGATTTTGACATTAAATAACCCACAGGGTTATCGTACCATTAAACAAACCAATTTTCTAAAAGTTTTTGTTTCAAGTTCTTAATATCTTCAAGTTGGTATAACTTTCATTAACGTCATCTGGTTGGATTTGGTTTGGATTGGTTTCTTTAATGGCATAATAATCCTGTGGGTTATTTAATACCGAAAAACTGTTAGAGTATGAGATAAATGTTGGTACTCCTGTTTCATTTACTGATGTAATTTTTATAGATGTATTTTATAACTGATTCATAATGTTCAATTTATTTTTATTTTTTTCTATAAAACATCATTCGTATTAGTATTCTCAAATAGGTCTCTCGTATTATTTGCGTTGAAATATTTTTCTTATTGGAGCAAAAAGTCCACACTCCGTGAGAAAATGTTTGTTAGTGTAGGGTGTTTGACACATCCTGTATTGTGGTCGATCTTCCTACTAGGGTATAAAAAGGTGTGTAAGTATTGTATGGCCAATGCACAGCCGAGCCAGTATTAGTGCTTCCAGTCGGCATTTTCTATATCCCGGCTTCCATTCTTCTACTGTTGGCTTAATTGATAATAATTAATCTTAAATTATACATTATTCAGTTCTATTTTCTCACTATATCGTGATATTTAAATATTCGTCAAATAATATCCATTGGTATTAAGAGCGTAATACACCCGAAGAGAATGCATGAGGACATGGGGGGTGTTATTAATGATGAGAACATCTAATGTAATGAGAAATTTGGGATCTAAATGATTGATAGCCAATTGACTCTCTGAACCTTATTGGAAAAGTTATTCTCTTTAGGGAAATGGTTTATTTAAATTTCTAATGTTTTTTAATCGACAAATCTAAAGTAAGAATCTCTGGAGAAATTCATAGTTTCTGTATTCTTTACCTTAATTATCTATTTATTATGTATTGATATTTTCTTTTGCTTTCCAACTGGGACAATTGTTCTCACTTATATATATATATATATATAATATATATAATATAATATATATATATATATATATATATATATATATATATATATATAATAAATGAACCGATTACTATGTTTCTATTTAAACAATTGTTTCCTTATCTATATCTATCTATCTATCTATCTTACTCTTTCACCTCTCTCGTCTCCGTTTCTCTGTCTCTGTCTATCTGTCTGTATGCCTCACTCTCTCTCTCTCTCTCTCTCTCTCTCTCTCTCTCTCTCTATTATATATATATATATATTATATATAATATATATATATATATATATCACAGTTGATTGCCAATCCACGAATCAAACAAATATATTTACTTCGGGGTTTATCATAATCGATCTAAGAGTGCTCAATAAAAAGAGCTAAATATACGTTTTAAAAACGAATGGCTTAAAGTACTTCGACTATAATTTCTGAAGATTCTCTACTGCGTGAAACTATAGTCGTATTTTAAACCATTCATTTTTACAACGTGTATATAATATATATATATATATATATATATATATATATATATATATATATATTATAAAAAATTGTTTCCCTATCATTATGTCTATCTTACTGCCCTTTATATCACTGTCTATTTATTTATCTAACTTTTCTTATATATCATATTATCTATCTATTCCATATATATATAATATATATATATATATATATACATATATATATATATATATATATATAATATTTAACTATCTATGTATCTCTACATTTCTTCATATATCTATACGTATTCTATTTAGGTCTATCTCTCTATTCATATATCTTCATATATATTCATTAATTTTTGTCTACCTATCTGTCTCTCTCTCTTCTATAATATATATATATTGTGTGTGTGTGTGTGTGTGGTGTGTGTGTGTGTATGTGTGTGTGTGTAAAAAATAAAGTTCATACCCAAAAAAATGTATACATATTAAATTTGCTTATCTCTATATATCTAAGTTTTTCACTTATATGAAGTGTGTGTATATATATATATATATAATATATATATATATATATATATAATATATATAATTCACATAGAAAAAGGCCATGGCAACGGTTGGAATCTATTTCACTGATATATGAATATATATATATATATATATATATATATATATATATATATATGTGTGTGTGTGTGTGTGTGTGTGTGTGTATGTGGTGTGTCTGTACACGCATGTATGTCTTATCTATTCATATTTATCTATATATCTATATTCCCACATACTGTCGGATTAATTTCTCATCTTACTTCCATATCTCTATCTCAATCTATTCCCATCTATATGTCTATTCCTATCTATACATTTATCTATAATATCCTTATCCTAAATTTATCTATTCAGAAATATGTAGAGTCGAGTCGTATTTTTCTTTTGTTTGGTCTTCACACGCCAACGAATTCTCATTGGTGCTCTTTTATAGTTTTACTCACCCACTCGTTCGTCGTGAAATGAAAAAAAATAAAAAGTTCTCGGCGATTTGGGAATAACATTTATTTCTCTTTAGCTTTTCTTTTGTCTCCGACATCTTCCGAATCATTTATTGTTTGGTTAACATGCTGTTCTGTTATATTAAACACATATTGGGCCCATATTATATATATATATATATATATATATATATATAATATATATATATATATATATATATATATGTGTGTGTATATGTATGTAGTTACATTGTTTTATGTATAAATACATTAATAATATTGTATTTGGCTCCAACACGAACCTAACTTTGGAGAGTCTCGCGTGATGTAATGGTTTACGAGCTAAACTTGCAGATCAGTTGTTGTATGATCGATCCTTACAAGGTTTTCCAGTATTTTGTTTGTATTGCATATCAACCCTTGTAGGGTTATTTAATGCTGAATATTTTTTCAAGCCATTGCATGATTTCAAATAACTATTTCGATTTAATAATAATAATAATAATAATAATAATAATAATAAAAATGATAATAATAATAATAATAATAATAATAATAATAAAATTCTCTGGGACTTTGAGATAAAGACGGATCATCCTATCCCAGTCAGGAGATCAGACCTAGTGTTGATTAATAAACAAAAGAGAACGTGTCACCTGGTGGACTTTGCGGTCCCAGCAGATCACAGGGTGAAGCCGAAGGAAAATGAAAAGATGGATAAATACCTGGACATTGCCAGAGAATTGAAAAGGCTGTGGAACATGAGAGTGAATGTGATACCAATTGTAGCTGGTGCACTCGGAACGGTCCCAATAAACTTAGAAAAAAGACAGGAGAATCTGGAAATCAGAGGAAGAATTGAGACCATCCAGACTATTGCACTGATGCAATCGGCTAGAATACTCAGAAGAGTCCTAGAGACCTGAGGAGACATGTTGTCACTCAGCCTCCAGTGAAATACCATCAGCTAACGCTGATGTGAAAAACTCAAAAGGAGTGAAAATAATAATAATAAAGTAAAGTCAGCTACGTGGTCTATTGTCGGTACCTGCCTTACAGCGAGGGGGTCTAACCACATTTCGATAGCATTAAACCAGATAGATTATTTATGCTAAGGTAGAGACACAC